>BDIU01000118.1:187093-380107 GCA_002118135.1 Trebouxia sp. TZW2008
GTACCTCTCGAAGCCCCCAAGAACCCAGGACAAGGGTGACTGGAAAGTGGCTTCGCTGTAGCCTAGTTGTTACACGGCAGTGCTTGCAGCACAGACATCTTGTGGTAGAAACGCAGACGGGACGCACTGCTTGTTCAAATTGTTCTGCAAAGTTGCGACTTCGCTGCTTTCTTTGGCTCGAACCGTCGTGCGTCTTCACGGCTCTGCGCACCCCGTAAACTCCGTGCACTCCGTACGGCTGCTTGAACAAACTCAGCGCACAGGCGCTCCCAGCTTTGTGTTGTGCTCACGCGAGTCGGACGAGCAGTGCCCGCAATTCGCAAGCGCTGTTGTACTTGTTGATTGAGCGCTGCCTTCGAAAATTGTTGACACAAGCTACCTTGCATAAACACTCGGGTGTCGGTTAGGGAGCAAGGTCGACCTCCAAGTTTGTCTTTTGAACTGCTCCGAGCTCAAAGTCTGCAGATTTTCAGCGAAGCGCTGCAAGGCAAAGCTAGAGGCCTGAGCGACTGCATCCGACGTGACTAAGCCTACGATCTTGTATTCGGAGCTGGACAATGCAAGCCGCGAGAGACGCTGTTGGAAACGTGCGGGAGAAGGGAAAATCATTCCTCAAGCCCAAGTATGCTGATCAGCTGCTCGGCAGTGGATTGGAGGAGCAAATACGCCGGGCCACAGCCAAGAGCCTGCCCGGACCTGACCTGGCGCTGAACAGACGGGTCAGTCGTGATAACTCGTTCGGGAAAAGTCAAGTTTGTGTCCACACTGCTCACTTAAAATGCTGGTTTGATGCAGATTGTAGAGACCATCAACAACGATTTGAATTCTTACAGCGCTCATGTAAGTCTTCATGAAGCTGCCTTTCTGCTTGCAAGGGCTTGCAGTTATCTCAAACTGTACTTGCTGGCCTGCAGCAATTGGCAACTGTGCTAAAAGGCCGCTTACAGTTGAAGAATGCACACAAGCAATGGCTGGCTTTGGAACTGATCCAGGAGGTTCGCCTCTCGGCTCTCCTGTTAACTTCCTTCAGCAATCTGCACTTAGCCATTATATATCGCAATGCTGCTGCCCTGCATGAAATGATTTTGTTTGAGTGATTTTATTCAATTTTTGCAGCATGTGATTCTGCTATTCTGCCGCAGATTTTGGAGAGCTGCCCCAAAGTGATAGAACCTGCTCGTGCTGACATCTTAGAAGATGTTGCACAAATAGCAGCTCAGCCTATGAACCGCTACGGCTCTGACCTGCCAGGGCAGCAGCACTGCAAGAATGCATCTTTTGCACTGCTGAAGAAGTACGGGCATGAAGGTCAAGATGCCATGCGGGAAGCTGTGGGTCTCAGTGGGTAAGCAGCATTTTGCAATGCATTTGATCTCACACTCTCAAACATTACATCTGTATACCTCCTTACTTTGCATGTCACTCCTGCCAGGATCCTGCTCAACACCACAGGCAGCTGCCATCTCCTTGTGAGGCCAGCACAGGCAAGACCTGCCCTGCTGAACCGTGTGCGTAGAGCCTCCCAGCCCCAGCATACTCTTTTCACTGTATTTTCAAGTCATACTTGACATGCTGGCGTCTGTGCACGCACCAGGCACTGTGCTGATGTTGCTACATATCATGCACACTTGCCCAAGGCGCCTGACACTTCTCGCTTTCCATGCAGGGTCGCACGCTACGACAAGGACGATGTCCCCAGCCTGTCCAACCTTGGCCGCAAGTCACAGAACGAGCCCTACAGCAGCAGATCAGACGCATACAACAGCAACAGGAACGGCACATATGGCAGGGACAGCCATAGAGAGGGTTCTGGACACACAGACAGCAGCAACTTCTCATCTGTCCGTGAGAAGGTGCAGATGGGGATTGCCACATCCCATAGCCACACTGAGATGCTTCAAGATATGGTGCTGAACCTGTCTGAAGGGGCCGGCAGGAGAGACACTGATCATGACAAGACTGTTTTGAAGGACCTGGTCAAGGAGATGGTTGCTTTCAGGTGTTATTGCGTGAGAGTTTTGAAGCATGTTCTGCGTATGCTGATATGGACAATGTTTCATGTGTTGGCAGTGTCATGTCCTACAGACGGCCACAGGCAGCGTGTTCAGTGTCATCAAAATTATTTGTTTCGTAGTGTAGCGCTAGATTTGCTGGACCTTACGTGCACAATATATCTCCTGTCAACAGTGTGTCTGACAAGCATGTCCTGCAGTACAGGCTCACAATAAGTTTGCCGTTGATCATGATGCTGTGACTGATGCAATGACCATGTGCTTACTTTTAGGAACAAGTTTGAGGGCACTCTGGAGGCATTGAGCCAGTTTGAGACACATGAGGCACAAAGCCTCATGACCGAAGCTCTTGAAGCCATGGACATGATGAATAATGCGATCATTCTGCAGAATGAGGTTAGTCTCTTGCATGCATGCATAATGTGCTGCTTACAGACTGTCGTGCTTGAAACAAGTCTTCATTGTTAGTATGCATGCTTGCAGTACGTTCAGAAATATGGTTCAGGCTTGGATTCAAGTGCCCCCCGGTATCCTGCTGTGGCAAGCAGGACAACAATGTGTTTGCAGCAACAGCATGTCTGTACTGCTGTGCGTGTTCACATTGGCTAGAGCAGTACAGATATGGTTCTGCAAATACCAGTCGGGCGCCTCTCACCTCTGACTAAGCACTCAGCATGCAATCCATTAGCACTACCTCGTGTTCACATTCATACAGATGCGTAGTAATTCAACATCAGGCAAAGTTGGATCATCTGCATTTCATTGCTTGCTGCTCACACAAGGCGTGTTTGTAGGTGCTGACTGCCTGAACAGCCAACAGACAGGACTGCTTTGTCATCTGCTGATGCCGTGTTTGGTACATTGCAGGTGTTGACAGCCCGCAAGACCAAGCAGCAGGACTCCTTTGGGCGCAGCATTTCAGGCAGCTCTGCCAGAGAGGGCAATGCAGCGCCCAGGCTGGCGGCCCCTCCTGGTGCAGCACCATCTGCTGGTCAGGATGTGACTGTGCAGCAGGCGCCCCCGCCCCCTGCACAGCCATCCTACCTGGATGCCATCACTGAGCTGCAACAGGTAAACATGTCATCCCTCTACGGACTGACTCCGAGCCTCCCTTCTAGCGTATGTATAGGTGGACACTACAGAATTGCAGGAGGTGCAATGGCAAGTCACTGATCTGCACCAGCTTGCAATAGTTGAGAGTATTGTTTGCCCTGTATGCGACGTCCTCTCTTGTGCATTTGCTGCAGAACAGGAATGTAAGTCGTGTGATGCATGCTTCACAGGCAGTGAACTCTATTGCGATGAATGCATGGTCCTGCATTGCTGCGTGTGATGTCTCCATGGACATGTGCAAGCAGCTTGCGTCACACTTGACAGCAAGGCATCACTTGTTGTGCTGGCAATCCAAGCTCAACTTCCAGATTGTTTGAGTTCATGGCTGATGGCCAGTTGAATGTGTTTGATCATTCATGCAGCCCAATGAATATCAACTCTGGTCTACTGTCAGCGACTCAACATATAGCCTTACAGACAATGGCGGCGTAGAATGATACAAGCAATGCATTGTATGCTTGCAGGCGATGGACAGGGCGCATGTGTCATCTGGGCCCCCCACCCCTCAGCAGGGGGACCCTTTTGCATCCAGCTACTTTCACCCAGCTGCCCCAGGGCAATCCTCGGACCCCTTTGCACAGCAATCCTTTGGCCAGCCTTCAGCTAGCCAGTATGAACCCCAGCACGCACCCCAACAAGATCCCTACTATAGTGGTCAGCCAAGCTCTGACTATGGCAACCAGCAGGGGTCCCAGTATGGCAATCAGGGGGGCAGCCAATTCGGCAATCAGGGTAGTGGCCAACTTAACAACCAAAGTAATGGCCAATTTGGCAACCAGGGTGGTGGCCAATTTGGCACTCAGCAGGGCTCTCAATATGGTGGGCAGCAGGGCTCTCTATATGGCGGACAGCAGGGCCCTCAGTACAGCGGCCAGCAGGGCTCTCATTACAGCGGTCAACAGGGTCCACAGTACGCACCACAGCAGGATTCACAGTATGTGCCTCAGCAGCAATCTCAGCAACAGATCTCATCTGGCAGCCGCAACCCATTTGCTGCTGGTGGTGGCAGTGGTTTTGGAGGCTCCTTTGGGCAGTCAGGTAACTGCCCCTCTTGTCATAAGCGTAGGCTGATTCTCTGCATGGCAAGAAGCGCCTCTGGTGCAAAAATGTCGGAGCTGTTGCTTCCATGCATATCACTCTGTGCAAGCAAATCTGGCCCCTGAACCCTCTTCCATTGCCCTGCCAACTGTTGGCAGAAGCGAGCGTCACCAAGGGCTGTGCACGACTTTGCCAGGTTACCCTGACTCGTGCAAGGTGGCAATCACTTGCTCAGCACAGCCTGTCCACTCAGAGAAGCAAATGTCAAGGCGCAAATGCTTGTATACAGATGTTGCATCTGCGCACAAGCCTTGTGCCAAAGTGCACATGGTCATGCTGCACCTAAGTAATGCTCACAGGCAGCAATTTGACGCCCTGTTTGCCATCTCAGGCCAAAATGCCAACTCAGCAAGCTACACGTACAGCTCTGCCCAGTCCTCATCTGGTGCACCATCTTTTGCCTCCAACAGCAACACCTCAGGAGCTGGACAGCCCTACAACAACCCCCCGCAGCAGCAGGGGGGTGCTGGGGGGTATGCTCCGCAATCATATCGTCCCCCTGCCAGCGCTGCTGCTGACCCCTTTGACCACCTGCCCTACCCCTCCTTGGGTCTTACCCGCCCCACCAAGTCAGAGAAGGCCCCCGCCCCTCCCCTTGCCTCTTTAGGCAAGGCTCAGGCCATTAATCGGCAGCAGCTGCCAGGTCAGCAGGCTCATGATCAATCAGGCCATCGCAGCGTGGGGCCTGGCCCAAATTCGCAGCAGGCACAGCAGCAGCCTGACTTTGGCAACAGCAGCAGCAGCAACATCTGGGCTCAGCTGGAAGCTGGCCAGAAGGGCCCTGCAGATGCCTCATTTGACTTTGGGGAGAGTGCATTCACCCCCACCCCCCCACAGCAGGGTGAGGGGCGGCCCAAGGAAGCCTTCAGGCCCAAGAACCTGTACATCAACAGCCTGTATGGCTCTGAGGACGGAGGGGCAGACGCTCAAGTGCCTCCTGGCTTTGATCCCAACCATCAGGTAAGAGCTGCCCTCTATGTAGCAGTCTCCATGGCTTGTGAGGTGTAACAAGCCACTGTCTAAGCGTAGTTCTGCAGTGCAAATGCTAGTTGTTTGAGGTTTCACAGATTTTGTGCATGCATTGTCACCTTGGATGGTCGGTGCATGCCATCACAGCAGAGAAAAGTCACTTCATAGACATGTTTGACTCATTGTGAACATTCTCTGTGCTGAGATCATGACTTGTATGTATGCATCTATACTACTAAGCGCCAGAGTTTTATGCTTGAAGCGACAGCATGCATGTTGTGCAGACGCTGACAAGGGGCACAGGAAGCTGGGGTATGACCAGTCCAACATCCAGCCCAGGCAGGGGCGGTGGATACCAAGGGGGGTCAGGCCCTCCCACCCCTGAGGGCCTGCAGTACCCACCCCACAATGCCAGCACTGGCAGCTCTGGAGCCACCACACCTGCACAGGCCTCAGGGAACAGCGAGTGGGACATGTTCTTTGCCAACAGGTGTGCTTGTGCTGACTGACGATTGTATTCAGTAGGCCCTGACACTCTGAGTCAATCATGAGTTATTGCGCTTGATGCATGTTGCATTCAGGTCTGCACACTCCGCTCTGGCTGCACTATATTTCTGCCTGTCTTCTCAGGTTCCACAAGCAGGATGCCTGCACTGCTCTAACTCGAGCACACTTCGTCCCATGCTTTTCCGGATAAACGCATTCTCAAATGTCTAAAAGCATGAATTCAAGGTGTTGAGAACTTCTGGTCCTGCGTGCATTCTCTCTCTGGAGCGTGATGCTGTTGCCTCTCTGCTTGCTGAAGTTCTGTCCTGCATCATAAATCTGTGGCCAGCATGCCACCTTGTGACATGCGCCATAACTGAGAATCGCTGTCTATGATCTGTGGTGTGCAATGCTGCAGGGTGCAGCCTAATGGCAATGCTGGATCAGCAGGGTCCAATCAAGCTCCACAGCAACAGCAACAGACTGGCCAGCTGCCTGATGCTTTTGATGACTTGCTTGTATCCAGGCGTTAAGCCTGCACACTTGGGAGATAATTGCTCTGTGACTTCTGGTCGACTCAAGAACCCCTGTTGTGATTTGATGTACAGAACTGGTTGCCGGTTGGAAATTTGACATGGACCAGTCACCTGATTTAGTCCCTAGCGCTTTCTGTGATTATGTTGCTTCTTTATTTGACCATTTATGTCACGCTTAGAAAGTCCTTTGTGATGACCTTTGTGTATTGATTTCTTAGGGCTTATGCTGGTATATGGCATGGTGTTGATAGTTGATTGTATGCAACGCTAGACTTTGGCTGTTACTGGGTGTTTGTGCAAGGCAGGCAACCTGCTTTCTGCAAGAACTGTCCAAGATAAACTCAAGTAAATCTGGTCCTGTCACAGTGCCCTGAAAGTTCAATCTTCTGCCTATTGTTGCTCTCGAGGAGGAGGTGTATGCAATGAGTCCTGCTAAGTTGGTAGCAGACACACCCTGGCAGAATGTTGCAAAGCTTGCGTTTACAGCATGTTTTCACGTGCAGCTGCAATCCAATCAAAACCCAAAGCAGAGGCCTGTCAAGAGGCTGCACAACGATTGTTCGTGTGAGATCATCGTATGTTGCTGCAATTGAAGGCAGGAGAACGCTGACCACGCTGCAATATGTAAGATAAGTTTTGAGTGTGGCCCCAGTAGCAATCCCAACAGGCAGTAATGACACCATGCATCAACATCAGCAGCTTTTGCAAGCTGATTGCAGCTAGGCTGAAGAGGGTGCAGGCACTGGCAACCACGCTGTTTGATGATGCCTGCAATGTGATGGAGAGCTTCTTTCTGGAGAGCAATGCATTGCGTATGCTGAAATGTTGAGCGAAGTTGATTATTACAAAGATCAAGCGGCTTAATTGCAGAAACAGCCATCCATGCAGGTCTAGCAGACTCTACATCTACCTTTAAAGAAACGTTTCTCGAGTGCTGCACAGCATTTGTAATCTAGCTGCTGCTGCTGCTGCTGTCTACCATAGCAAAGAGTCATCTGTTCAACAGCTCATGTTTCTTTTTTCATCAAAGCGAGGGCAGGGCTGCTATTGAACTTGAAATTTGAGCAATCACAGCTGCGCATCACAGGATCACACAGCTTGCAGTACAGCTCTCAGCAGCAAATGCGCCTTGCTCATGAGTACGACATACGCCAGCATCATCCCCAGCCAAACATATGAAGTATTTTGTGCCATCATTCACATTGACGTTGCAGGCTGTAGCACTCTCTTGCTTCTGGCTCTCTGAACACTCTGCATAACAATATAAGCGTCACGCATCAGCCCAGGTTGCAAGAATTGCAGGCAAGTAGCAGATGCCTTGGACTGTGCATGATAGGTTGGACTGGTGCTCATGGCAATCCCCATCCATAAAGCAGGTTGGACTGAGTGCAGTGAGCAGAGATGCCAGCCACCAGAGCTGCTATGACAGGATACATACTTCATGCAGATATGCTTGTGCTTACATCAACAGCTGCATATGAGTGAGCAGTAGCTGTCACAGCTGAGGAGGATAACAGGTGTAGGGTCTTACCAACGAAGCCTTGCTTGAGACTGCGTCCGGCATGCACTCCATATATGCTGCTCACGCCTGTATGCCAAAAGACACTAGAGCTAGATCAGTTGACTGGTGTGCAAGCATGAACACTAGTGATGTGTTCAGACCAGGCAACATGGCATGCCCGGCTGACAGAGGCATGTCAGGCTACGCAGGGTGGTGGCGAAGAGCATACCTGCGGAAGAAAGCTCTCGACCGTAGACGGTAGCACAAGAGTACGCCAGGACGAGCATGCTGAGGACCACCAGTGCGTTTGCGCGTGCCATCGTGTAGTTGTTGGCCGGACACTGGGAGGCTCAAAGGTTTGCGCTGCTACTGGATGTGCAGGTGAGAGGAGTTGTGCCTCATCGTGCGGCTTTGTCTGGCTTATATGCTGCTGTGTTGGCTTTCCATCCGCTTGACCGGTTGCCGCACGCTTCCAGTGCAACCGCTGGCAACTGCTGCCGGTTTCCATGGGTCCGCGGGAAAGGGCACTTGGGCCTGTCTATCATGGATCATAACGAGGGGTTTTGTACTTCAGAAACGCCTCGAAGCTGTCAACACTGATCTGTGACCGAGTGCTCTTTCTCAGAGCTCGTGCGAACTTTCAATGGCAGCTATGTTATATTGAGCCGAGTCACCACGTATTGTATGTGTGGCAACGCCAGCCTTGCCGAAGCCTCACCAAGCGAATTGCCGAGACTACTGAGTGTCCGGCAGCGCCATAGGGTGTCAGGGACCCTGTGACAGGGGCGTCTGCCCCCCCATCCCCCCCCGCTTAAGTGTTTTTGCCCCACCACAGCCTGGGTGCGGGTTTCAACCATGGGAATGGTTTTGTTGCATCGCATACAACGTTATTAACAGTGCTGCAATTTTATCAAGGCAGTCAGACAAGCATGTTTTTCTCTTCTCTGTGTGCTTTGCATGCTGTGTTTCATCATGGTTCAATCAGTGTGCTGAAGATCTTCTGCGATTTTTAATTCGGGCAGTGTTTTCTTGGAACGCAGCAGGTTCATCTTGAGGTTCAACAGTGACGACTCATGCAGTCGTTGTGCTAGCTGCCCATGCCAGGAAGGTGCTCTCAGCAATTGAGCAGCGAACTGCCTGCGCTGTCGATGCCATACCTAAACCAGTAGTGTCAACGCTGTGTCAGTGTTTGCCTGTGAGCTTCGCGCGCATCGTCACTTGATGCAGACGGTCTTGAGCAGCCTGCTTGCGCCTGCTCCTTCAGTGCAGCAGCGCGCTTTTTCATCGGGTCCAGCAGCGGGGGGTCACTTATTGATCAGGTTTGCATGCTACAAGCCTGTTGCAATAGCCAACAGGTCGTCACCCACACTCCATTCACCAGACACGTTATGGTACAGGAGGCGCAGATGCAGGGTGCACAGCACGTTCACGGTCACTGCATCAATCAAAAGGCAGGCTAAAGACCCCAGCCAATATGCAAATATGGACGAAATACGGACTCATCTCGAGCAACAGTCAAAGGGCAGTGGCGGGTTTGCAGGCTTGCTGAACTGGCTGAGCAAAAGTGCTTTTGGTGCCCACAGGTAATCACTGTTGATAGTATGCCATTTGGAGCAGAGAACTCATCATCATCAATCACATGCGTTCTAGCCAAGTTCCATGATCCAGCTAGGTGCATATAGAAGCGATGGACTACCTGTGACACATTCTGTCCAGAGCCATTTTGTACCAATGCAAATGAACTTTTAACTCAGAGAGACCTGAACATCTTTTTGTTGCAGGTCTGTATCACAGCAGCGATGGGACATTGCTGCCTCTTATAGGTGGCTGCTGCAGACTGATTGGGCAAAGCAGCTCAAATCCAATATCCATCTGCGGCCTGGATATGTTGCCACCAAAGCAGACTGGCTGGAGCACAAGTCTCTGCATATATCAAACAATTCTGATGTGGTATGTGCCATTTGGTCTGTCTATCTCAATGCGTATTTGGCATTAAAATCAAGCTGCATGTGCATGACACTGCAAACTATCTAGGAATGGCTGTGCCCGCAAAAGTATGCTTGCTGTACATGCTTCAATAGATCTGCTGCTTTTAGCCGCAGGCCTTTGCATCAATACCACTTCCTCGATTGCTCGGCATGCATGCCACACACTGCTGACATCTTGCTTCTTTGAGCATACCAAGTTGAGAGCATTTGCAGCTACTTGGCAGTCTGCTGCTGTGTTCTGAGTAATATGTCCATTTTGCGTACAGAGGCAAAAGGATTCATACTTACTTGCCATTCTGCTGCTGTGCTTTCAGCAATGCATTAATATTGCACACAGAGTCAAGATCCTTTACAGCTACTGCCCAGTCTGCTCCTGTCTTCTGAACAGTGCAACTATTATGCATGCACAGTCAAGCACTTACAGCTACTGGCCACTCTGCTGCCATGTTCCTAGACAATGCTTTCATTGTGCATACAGAATCACGAGCATTCATAGCTGACCAGTCTCCTGCTGTCTTCTGAGCAATGCGTTCATGGTGCATGCAGAGTCAGGAGCGCTTACAGCTGCTGGCCAGTCTGCTGCTGTGCTCTGAGCAATGTGTTTATCGCATGGCTGCCAAGTATCCTGAGCTGCTGAGAATGGACCCCACAGAGCTCAGTGAGCGGTTGCTGCTTCTCAAGGTATGATTTGTGGGCTTGTCAGCTGGTAAACACACTTGCCAAAACCCTCATCACAGGATGTCCATGTCTAGATCTGCTGAACATAGCTCACATGCTGCATCATTGTGTTCATGGTGAAACTGTAATGTGCGTTTCTTTGCATCCCAAGGAAGATGTGATGTGCATTCTTTTGCATCCTAAGGAATAGAGACATGACTTGGCATTCCTGATGTTGAATATGCAGTGGCCTGACAGGGATGCAGCGCAGCTACACCCTTGCAGTTCGGGGGAGTTCCAGACTCATCATGAAAGTCCGACTTTTCACCTTTCATTGGAAGACCAAGCTTCTGAAAATGTGCTTTGCTATAGGATGTGTTCCCATCCTGCAATGTAGCCCGTATGGTGGAGCTGCTGCCTGAGGGCTTCCTGCAGCAGTCCCAACAGAGCATGGTCAGGAAGGTAGCAGCCATCAACCTTGCTTTGCGTGACAGCTTGCCAGGGGCAAACATTGACATGATGGTGCAAGAAGATCCCACAATACTCTTTGAAGACAAGCAGTCCTTGTCAACTGGCCTCAGAGAGCTCCATGACCTGTGGGATGTAGATGAAATTGCGCTGGGCAACAGTAATCCATGGGAACTAGCTTTGGCCATCAGGACGATGTCTGACCAAGAACCTCCAAACACAATCTAGCTGGCTGCAATGCAATTCAAACAAATTTGACGCTGTTGCCTCCATCTGTTCACAGGCAAGCATTCCTTGTTTATTGGCCACAGAAAGCTGCATGACCTGTGGGATGGAGATGAAACTGCACTGGGCAACAGTACCCCATGGGAATTAGCGCTGGCCATCAGGACAATGTCTGACCAAAAACCTCCAGACACCATCTAGCTGGCTACCATGCAGGCTAGAATGAATGGTGGTGTTGTGGTCATCCCTGCAGTTGCTGCAGCATGTACTCTGATGATCAGGCTGCAAGCATCCGCAAGCATAGGTACTGTACGCTATGTCACGATTTTGTGCTTGACAGTAGATATAGTGGGTTGATTGCTTGGTGCTTGCTCAAGCTGAAGTTGGAGTCTGCAGTTGTGACCCGATCTCCCTTAGTAGTGGATGGCTGGTAGAGCAAGTTGCCCTCGCTTGCTATCAATCAGAGAGGAATCAAGAGGAGAGTGCACTTTTGACAGGTAGCAAACATGCTCATCACATGTTTTCAGACATGCAGGCAGCTCAGGTGTTGCAGTCTAGTGTATATCATAAAGTTACCTAATCAGATGAACCACTGCAACGCATGACCTTCGACAAAATTGTTTATGGAGTCTTTTCAGAGAAGTGATACGTGGTGGCATACACGTTTCTAGAGATTTCTAATCTAATGTGTTTACACCTCACAAAAGTTGACCTGCATATGCCCTTTTGCACATGAACAGTCATAAATGCAGGACTAGCAGCAACAGAAACGCTCTGCAACATGATGGTGACAGTGTCAAAACCAAACAGACTGGACACATGTGCAGAATCTGAGTCAGCAATCTGAGCAGTTCAACAAGCAGAAAATGCAGACTGCTCTCAAATTTTGCATACTACTGTGCGATTGTCAGCTATGTCACTGTGATCATCACTCATCCTGCATGTCAATTCATCTCCTTTCCAAAATTGGTCTGCACATACTTGCAGATGATGTACTTGGAACCCTTTCTGATCTGCACTGCTCTCAATACAGCCTCTTCTTGAAGACAATGATGGTGAATAGATTGGCAACCACCACTGCCGCTGCCGCAATAAACAGGAAATCGCTCAGCTGCATCACAAGGAAGGTCACATCAGTCTAGCAAGCAATGAATTAACAGCGCCAACATTGCCTGCTGCAACCTCACGCAATTCTGCAGTAGCTTTTGATGTGTGCACAAAGAGATCACCTTAGCCCGTGGATTGACTTGGGACCTGTAAACTGAAAACAGGCCATATAGAATGACAGGGGCAAAAATCAGGAGCCCCTCAAAAGGCGTCAATCCTGATCCCTCAATTGGATTAGGTATGCTGGGGGGCTGTGAGGCTGTGACAGAAGCACCAGAGCCAGGATTGAATTCACCAACAGCAGCAGCTGGTTCTAAAGCACCAGCAACCAGCACCGCAGATAAACTGTATGCTCCAGAGCTAACAGCCTGCAAACATGCATTCTTGCTTGCTTTGCCCTGTACTGCCATGCATTTCTTGCTGTACATTTCTTGCCGCAGCAAAACGTGATTGGATAAATTGTCATGTACCCGCAGGATCCATTGTTGCAGTCCCAATTGCTGGCCTGAACTCAAATGGGCTTCCTGCAAGCTTTTGCTTTGTACAGTGTGTTGGTGTGTAGATTGTGCATGGGATTGTACACTATGGTTAATAGTCTCTGGTTTGCCCTGCGCGCAGCATATCAAGCACATTGTGGCATGCCATGCACCAAATGACACATCACACCTCTGCATGCCAGCACCTGATGCGTTCTAGCTAGGCTCCTCGATCTGGGCTGAACAGCCCTGACGGGCCGTTTTAAGTAGTTTGCAGAATGCTGGGAGCAGATCCTGGGCAGCGTTATAGCATGAGCATAACCAGACGGCAAAATGCACAACAGCCTTCCCTGATTATACCTGCAGCTTTTGTTGCGTCCTGACAGGGCGGAGCTGAACGACCGATTAGGAAGCGTTTGGACAGAACACTGCAATGAGCTCAACATGACTGTGACCGCTGACAGCTGTGGAACGATCTCGTCACTGGACAATGATACAGGCAGATTTGACTTGTCACAGTGCTGATAAAGGCAGCCCGTGTCCACTGCGTGCACACGTGGTAGCGCACTGCGCCTTGCTACTTTGAGTTTGCATGCGATCAGCAAGGTAAAGGGACCACTGAGACTGCGCTTACGCAAAGAATCTCGTCGGCATGGCACTGGTGCGCCAGCAGAAGGTGCTCTCCTTTGCAGCGGGGCTGGGAGTGGCAGGAGCGTCATATGTATCTACACAGGTGAGTCCTTTCAGCTTCGCGCTGCATCAATAAGCTTTGCTGTGTGAAATGTAATTTCAGCTTTAGCCAGTCCATCAGAAAGGAATGCTGACGATGTTGCTCGACTGCGTTTGTAACCACAACCTGTTGCTGATGCAGAGATTGGTCTGGTCCTCCACCTCAGCCTTGGCAGACAAGCGACCTAACCCGCCACATCCTGCACAACCTCAACAGGTGCAGCAGCAGTTGGCATGTGCAGACATGTGCTTCAATTTAGTCACACAACATTTGCATCTGCATGTTGTGGCTGCAGCCATGCTTGCAATTGAAACAGTGCAGATGCACGGTGTGTGGATGGTCATAAGCATTGCTGCTCCTTTCTAATCAAACGGTGTCAAGGTATTGCTTGTTGCAGCCGGCAGAACCAATGCTTGGAGCTAAAGAGCGAAGCTATCTAATACGAAAGTGGAATGAGGTGGGTTGCTGTGTGCATGTTTTTGGCATGGCCAGGCGCTTTGTGCTGCAATCTGGTTCAAGTTGCTTGAACGTAGCAGTGCGAGCTGGCTTTGTGCAACACAGTCCATGTCTTGGTACTGCATGTGCCACCTGCTCAGCAGCACATTTGGATGGCTGAAGCAATGCCTGATAATGTACCATCAACAGCGCTGCTGTGAATTGTTCTGCCCTCAGACACAATCTGTTTTCAGTCCTGTGATAGCAAAGATGCAAGCTGCAGTTGGCATCCATGCAGGGTGTTGATGCCGTGTTACAGCCAATTGTGAGTGCGCTTTGTCGGCGTGGCCTATGACGCTGATGCAACAGCGCATGACTCCGTCAGCTGAACTTGCACGCTTCCCCTACAAGTGGTCCAGGGCAAGCAGCTGATGCCGGTCTCGGGGAATTCTCCTGCAGCTGTGAGCTACATTGCGTGACAGCGAGGCGCTGCACATGTGCAGAAATGCAGCTGCTAGCACATCAACAGCTGGCGTAGAACATGCTGTGTGATGCTGATGCTGTCATGGCATGGCTTGCCAAAAGCTTCCGCAGCCTCATAAAGCTGTCACTGTTTTGACTGAAGCTGGCATGTCAATGGCTTGGGCTCTTGCAAGTTGAACATGCTGATGTGGGGCCTGTCAAGCAATTGACCTCAGAGCACTGCAAAAGCGACTGGTCGTGCAGATGACAGCGCAATTCTCTAGCTCAGATGCCTTGGCCCTTACATGGTTGCCTTTGCTGAATGTGATGCAGGATGCTGTGGGCGCCAGGTTGTGCCTTAACGACAGTGACACATGTATACTGATTGCTGCATACAGGCTGACAAAGAGAATGTTAGACCTAGAGAGAGACCTGTTGACCAGGCTTCGGTTTGTCACATCAATCTTGCTGACATCTTGGCTTAACTAATTACATTATTAGGTAGCCAACGATGACATCACGCTGACACTTGAAGCTATTAACTGCCTTTGAGACAGTAGTACCCTTACGTCTAGCCATAGAATAGTTCCGTAGATAGACTGTACTTGAAGTTTGATGAACACACACGCATGCATACACGTATGTGTTGCCTGCTTGCCGGCAGAGTCCCAGAACCAAATGCATTACAGCAACCATGACTAAATGCTTCCATGGCTTGGTCAATGCCACCAGCTGCAGTGCAAAAGCCTGATGAAGAGGCGATGGGCGACTTTCCCCTGCTGCTGCATCGTGCAAGTTGTGACACATCGGAAAGAATGCTGTGAGCGTCTGTGTTGACTGCGGAGTTGAAGCATGCTGGCATGCAACATCGACTATGCAGCGCCTTATCGACCCTGCGCTGGTGCCTTTGCCCGTGAAACCTTCCCACATGCATCACTAGGGGCGCCGCGTCAAGCAAAGCCAAGTGAAGTCGGAGGCCCGAGCCGTGCAGCCGGGAATAGGGTCAGAAGCCTGACTGTGCATGCAAGTGAGTTTTGCTGCAAGCATGCAGATGACTGGCAAGTGTGTCAAGTGAAACATGCGTCATTCTGCAGAGCAAGCTATTGTTGCATACAGGCAACGATGCAGAAGTTGAGCTGGCAGTCTTTCGCTTCACACTAGGCATACCAGGATTTGATGACACCTACATTCCGCGCGTCATTGGGTCTTTCGGCATTCTTGTACTGCTTGCCAACCATTTTCTGGGATCAAGTGTGGTTCCTGATGCACAGGTACTGCAAAATTTCATGTAGCAAAACAAAGGCAATACTTGGCCGCTGCTAATTGTTGTGTGCCCTGGCTGTGATGCAGACACGCTCAGAGACATTTGCTGCCATTCTTGCAGCCATCTGCATAGCCAGCCCAACAATTGAAGCTAGACTGAAGGAACTGGAGCCTGGTCGAGGTCGTCAAGCAGCGCCTCAGCAAGTAGAAGGTGCCACAAGCATTTTTGCAATTGCGGCGAGTGTAACTGACACACAGAAACAGGTGAGGACTTCCTCAATTACACACCACATAGCAATATTGACTATGTGTCATTGTTGCACATATTGCATATTCTGCAGCTCAACCTTTTATGGTCTGTCATCATGATAAAGGGTAGCAGGAGCCTGAATCTGCCAGCTTAGATGGTGCAGCTTTGCTTGTACACATATGTTTCTAGGCATGGCTGATGGCATGCATGAAAGTCCACACATTTGTAAGTCTTGCAGAACCCTGGACTGATCCTGGTCAAGTGCTGGCAGGACGTATGACAAGTGTATGACAACTTGACAGGAGCTTGCTTGGGCGTCATATGCGCTGTTGCGCAACACCAATTCATGCGGAGTTGTGGTGTTCAACAACCAGCAAGCAGTCATGGCACGGGGTGCTTTGGGAAAAGCAGCAAGCGCTGATGGGGGGATTGCCAAACCAGAGGTCTGCCTACGAAGGCTTTCACAGGTAGAAGCGTTTGTTTGTTCCAAGAAACACTACTTTTGGCTATAGTCTGCAAAGTGTTGGTGTGTACAAGCTGCGTTATGGTACCTAGTGTTGAAGTCTTCAGCGTCTGATTATCACGCAGCAATTAGTGTGCTGATCGTTGCCGTATGATGAGGCGTCTTCACATCTGCAGGAGCATGGCAATCTACAGCGCCAGATATCAGAAGTGCCCAAAAAGCAAGATGGAGCCCTTGCTTTTCTGCAAGACAAGGGAGCTATTTCAGCATCTAATGCAGATAGCAATGAACTGATTGCAGCAGGCATCAGCAGCATGCTCATCTGCCAAGCACCAGCGCTTCAAGACAATAACAGCAATGTGATGTTAGTGCTGCTTTCTGATAGACCCAGAGCCTGGTCAAGAAGGGAAAGACTGTGGGGTCTTGCTATCACACAGAAGCTTGGAACTTGCATGAGCTAATGCACTGTCATGCATTAAACAGTGCAATCAATCATAGGCGCAAAAGGCGAGGGCCTCAACCCCTATAGAGCAATTTTCTGCTGGTAGCTGCTTTGAAAGAAGCAATGTCGGGCTGCTTCTATGCACAGTGGCGTCCACTATGATGCCTCAAGGTGTGGACTTTGCTTTCCTTTCTGTTTTGACTGTAAGCGCTGCAGGGGTATATGTGAAATTGCCATCCGGCACACAAAGCACCAGCGTGATGCCTGATATATCGAAACGTTGTTTGGAATTTTTTTAACGTCAGAAAACTAAAATTAATGAAATTGTTTATCAGACCCCTTATTTGCTCTACTGTATGCGATTTGCCTGAAGCACCGCTTTTCCTGGAGTCCATATTTTCAGAACACCAGATATGTGGTCGCCATCCAAGGAGTATGCCATGCATATGCATGCAGATTGCTGCGATATGAGAGCAAGCAAGCTGGAATGACAAGTTCAACGGCTACATGTAGTGGTTCCAGTGCTCCATGCGCCATACGACTGCTCAAGAAGGCCATCCAGACATGTCTCACTAAGCAAAAGCAGCAATAAATAAATCAGGCTCGTCAAACAGAAAAATGACAAAAAGCAGGATCTCCCCATCAAATGAAAGATTTCATGCAAAACATATACGACGCAAGCTTGCCTGTTCAAAGCAGGCAGGAAAAGTGAATGCTGAATACGCCAAAAAAATGAGCAGCACAAAGAAAGGGATTGCATGTTATTGTGGCAGCATCATAGCACTGCTTGCAACTAGCTATATCATAATGAACAGAAGCGCCAGCAGAACTTGGACAAAACAGGAAACAGAGCTGAAGCCAAGACCACGTCATCCTGCCCAACAAAACTTCTGTGAAGCATTTTCTGGTGGTACCCATGGCCACACAACACTGAGCCCTTTACTACCACCAGAACAAGCTTCAGACATCACGATCAGCGCTTCTGATTTAGTGGTTCCATGCAATCTCAGCATCTGCATCATCTAGCCAGAAACCTACAGCTGAGGACACACATATACATTCCGGGCACATTCAAAAGAACAGCTGCTTTAACGGTTGAGCAGCCATGCTGATGACATGTGGGTCTTGACCAAATCGCCTTGACAGACACGCATCAAGGAGTAATGGGTACATTGACAGCCAACAGGATTGGGATTTCTGACAGTTTTCAACACGTACGCTCCCTCTGCATCACTTGTGATCTTCGACTGCACCACCAGACCCCAGAAATCAACGAGCTGTTCACCGCTGTCATCTGATTGTGTGTCCCAATTCAGCTGAGAATGCTGCTGTCTGGTGAATGGCAAAATCTGGTTCTGAACTGTTCCCTCGCCCTCACAGCAGTCGCCCACTTGGCCAGCTAACACTCCCTCAGCTATACCATTCTTCAAAAGCATGCTGCAATACTTCAGGCGGCTTTGATTCAGCGCCTCATGGGAAGCAATGCCGGTGAACATCTTGTCATCAGGCGATGCCCAGCGGCCAGTCGGATTTGACTTTCGGTCTTCCTCAACGGGTGGCAACTGATGAAGGAGAATGACGACTTCTGGCTGCCCATTGTTCAGATGCTCTGCTATGCCCTTCCACAACTGCATGCAAAGTAGTCAGTGAGCACAGACTGACTTGCAAGCGTTTGAACAGCCATACAAAAAATGACTGGGCAGTGATTGCTCACATAGGTTGCAGATGTTTTGTATGAGGCCTGCCACGGTGCATTCTTGTGGGTAGCAACCTACCTGGGGAGAATCGACCACAGCTTCAGTGACCGGATAGAGGGAACACTGTGTGTTCTGGCGTCTGGGATGAACCAGCTCCAGGAACGGAGCCTTGTCAAGCCTTTGCACAGCGTACTGAATAGCGTCCTCAAGCCACTGAATGACATCAGGCCTGCTCTGAGGCCAGCTATAGGAGGCAAGAGGCTGCTTTGCTAAAGGAGCACTTTGGCCTCTGACAGGCCTGCACAAAGCACAAGAGAACGCTCAGAGATCCGGCTGAAGATCACAGATGAACTTACATCAGGAGCAGGTCAGTGAAGGCATAGCTTCAGCGACATAGTAGCTAAAAGCACCTGCTAGAGCTTGGTGGAGGGGCTTTGCTGTCCGTCTTAGGACCGGAGAACGCTCTTGGCGCGGTGTGACCACTGACACACCGTCTGTGGCTGCTAGAAAGGGCTCTGACGAAGTCATGCGGACCTGAGTAATTCGCCGTGGAGGTATATGCAGTGAACTGATTCATGATCAGGTATCAGCACACAGTACTGTGCCGGCAAGCCTGCGCAATGCCTACACTCGGTGGCAAAGTCCATGTCAACATACGCTGACAGGGACTTTGGTGGCAAGGCTTGATTGGGGTTCTGCTAACATCCGATCGCCTTCTGTGATCGATATTTGCTTGCATGCGCATGCTCAAAAACTGACTATTTCGCTCAGCCCTCAGCACAATTTTGCAGAGTACCCTAAGACTATTCCTCAAGACTGCTGACATACTTGTGACAGCTCGCAATAAGCGCACAGGTAGGTGCAGACTTGATGCTGACCACACACAACTTGGTGCTCAGCTTCCAAGCCGAAATCAAAAGTCTTCAGCAAAATGTTGGGCAGATTGGCTGATGCTTTCCAAACTGCAGCAAGCATAGCCAGAGGGCTATAGCTCCTCAACAACTTAGGGGTAGCATATGAGAAAGCCCTTGCATTTGAGCAAAAGTCAGACTATGATGCACGTCACTATGAGCTGCCATCATCTGATGCCAGAGACACTTTTGCCAATGTAGACGCCACGACCTTTTGAACACGGTCTATGAGCTGTTTGTGCTGAAGGTGCTGTGTCACTTCAGCCCCAAAGGAATACACAAGCACACGACGTGCAGCGTCAGCATCAATGCCTCGTGACCTGCAAACCATCGTCCAGTCAGACCTTGATCCTTGACTGATCCATTGCGGCAGTACCAGCCAGGAAACTCAACACTTGCGCAGCACTGCAGATTTTCGTGTGGAAGCCTGTATCCACACCTTCATAGCTCTCACCTGTGGACATGTTTACTCAGCATTGCTTTCATGAGCAACAGATGCATGAACACACTACAAACATCATGGAAAGCATGACACAGCCATTGCATGACTGAAGCAAACAGCTGCATGCACAGGCAGTGATACCTGAAGTAGAACATCTGGTCCTCCTCAAGATCGCTCACAGCGCAGCCATGGGAGCACTTGACGTCATCTGCAATGATCTGCAAGTTGGGCTTCACATTGACTGTAGCTCTAGGGACTAGCAGTAGGTTACGGCTGAGCTGCTGTGCGTCTGTCTTCTGAGCAGCTTGACCCACTCGCACATTGCCATCAAACACACCTCTGCCAGTTGCTGCTGATGCTATACACCTGCAGAGCATTGAGTGTCAAAACTGGCAGGATAAGTAGGGAGGTCATTGTGGGCTGTAGCATGCCTCAGATGTGCTGTGTGTGCAGTGTTTGGCTGCAAACGGCTGTTCATAATGCACCAGAAAAAGTGAAGCACAAGCTCTGATTCTGCACTCGGCGTTGCTTTCAAGACTGTGCTTCGAATCCATGCAGAATTTGAAGCATTAGGGGCTGTCTGCTCAATCCAAGTCTCAAAGGTCCCATGAAAAGTTTATGTCAAGTTGTTGACAGTCAAAGTCTAACAATTAGCCTGTGCTTTGTCACAGGAAGTCTGATAAGCCCATCAGGCTTCAGGTCTTGGACCCAGACTATACATGTAATTGATTGATTGATTGATTAATCGAAAGGGTCAGTGCTTGGCATGCAAAGCAACGGACAGAAGCTGTATTCCCATCACCGAATCTGGGTATGACAATGGGGCCTCCGAGCAGCTCCATCAGCTTGATTGATACACATCCAGATGCAGTGCATCACTTGTGGCAACACGATGCACAAACAGCTCTTCAATTCATGCACTAGCGTTGCATTTGGGGATAGTAGGGCATGTAGGCAAGCCCCATGTCTCGTTGCAATCAATGCTTCAATCCTCCTATCAATCAATTCTCTTCAGCCAGGATGATTCCTGTGGCAAAGCAAGCAAAAGCTGAGGACTGCTGTGTATTGGCCTTCAGACTGCGGTGTATTGCCCTTCAGACTGCGGTGTATTGCCCTTCAGACTGCGGTGTACTGCCCTTCAGACTGCGGTGTATTGTCCTTCAGACTGCTGTGTATTGCCCGTCAGAAACAGAGGATCATATGTGTGCTTACTTGTGCAGCTGATTGGCTTGACCCTCGGGGTAGTTGAGGTGCAGCTTGGAGTGTAGGTCATGCAGCTGACCCTCTCCACACACAGTGAAGGCTCGTAGTGTGGTGTTGGTAGCTTCACCAACCTGGTGCAAACAAAGCAAAAACTCAATTCAGTGCCAGCTGCAGTAAGGTGAGTTGCCTTATACGGGTACAGAATTAGACATGCCGGCACAGTGACCATGGATAGCATGGTGATGGTAGCTTCACCAACCTGGTGCAAACAAGCCAAACCTTATCCTACTGCCAGCTGCTGCAAGACATGCATGCCTTCAAATAGTATGAACACCCATGCTTTACGCATTTTGGCACGGGTAAGAGGTGTGCGTGGAACGAGTTTTATCTTCTGCATTTGGCATTTTGTACAGGCATGCCTTGGGCACATGTTACTGGCTGCTGAGCATCATTGGACAAGCTTGATCATTAGACAGTGATATCTTCTGCATGGTACAGACTGCATACAGTGCCGAACAGAGATGTCCATAGTCAAAGATGCACTGCCTAGCAATGCAGCTGTGGCTGTAGCTGCCTGTACAAGATGTCAGCATGTCAAATCTCAACCCAGATACACTCAACGGTGCATGGCAATTAGTGTCATACAGCAACAAGTTTGCTGCTATCCTGTGTCCACCTTTAGCCATCATACCTGTTGTATAGACAAGTCGTGGCGGGAGATTGCAGCCCCAACAGCAGCCTCATTGCAGGTGTAGGAAGAGCGGGCTGCTTGGCGCACCATGGTGGCCTTCATGTGCCAGCTGGGCCCACTCTGCACCTCCACATACCTGCATAACAGTCAAGCCGTTGATACTGTAGCTGCAGTGGCATACCCAGAGACGATTGGCAGACAACACTTTACAAGGATCTCACCTCCCTTCGTGCACTTTGATGGTTTAGAATAGCACAGGACCAAACTGGTTGAAGACAGTTGATGCTCCAACACATACCTAGCTGGGCCTGCTGAGCCTGTCCAGCATACGTCTAGAATGAATGAATAAAAATGGAGTGGCATAAGCAGGTTCATACGTGCATATGGTGGCTGCATATGCAAGGATGAAAGCAAGCACACAGCAACCTGTGTCTGCTGCTTCTGCAGTATGCAGGCCGCTGGCAGCTGCAACATGTTTGTGGCTGCTATCATCACCAAGCAGTATAAGAGAGGTTTGCTTAATGCCTCGGCATGACATCATGCAAGGCAGACTGTTACACTAGAAGCCAGATCAACAGCCTGTGAACAAGTCAGGTATGAGGGACACTATTGACCTGGCTTGTGTCACTCCTTGCTTCACAGCAACTCAAGTAAGCAGGTCAAAGCAATAGGGCAGCATATGGACACTCACCCATGTTTCAGCTGTGAATCCTCATCTAGCTGCACCTCCATGACTGCATTGGTGAAGTACTTGATGCTATCTGCTGCACCTGGTGCATACTCCTCCACAATTTCAAGTGACGAGGAACTGCCCATGACCACCAGGAACCTGGGATTGCTGATAGCTGTTGACGGTGATGCTGACTCTGCAGATACATAAGTCTTTCATTCAACAAAACACAGCCCAAGGACTTGTGATAGCTATTGCTGAGGACGCTGACTCTGCACATGCATGAGTCCTTCACACAACAGCAAATGATGCAGGGACTTCTGCCAGCCGTTGCACAGCATGCTGACTTTGTACATGACACATGTTTTTGCGACAACAGCAAGCAGTTTGCTTGCATGCAGCGCATGCATTTAGCACAGACCCTCGCAGGCCAACAAGTGCTGTGGGTTGGCACCATTGATGTGGCTCAGCTCCACAGTCTCAGTCAACCTGACTTAGTTAATGAGAGCCCCAAAGAACACATGCCAAGCAAAGCACCATACAGAACAAGCAAGCAAATGTATGCAAGCGGCCCTCTTGACAGGAAGATTTGAAGGACTCAGGCCAGCTCAACAGGCTGCATGCACAGAGACTCACCTGTTGAAAGATGCAGGATATGCAAGGGCTGCTGTATCTGGACTCCAGCTGGCACAGTGATGCAAGTCACGTCTGCTGCCAAGGCTCCATTCAGGGCTGCAAATGGTTGACTGGTCCCATGCGCTGTTGTCTGAGTACCCTGCAGTCAAGGCCCTAACAGCTGAGTACAGGGAGACATCGATCTATCATCTATATCAGAACGCATGCTACTTAAGCTCAAAGGCCTTACTGGGTAAATATATTCACCAAGCAAGGGGAAACATACATTAGCAATATTGTGCAGTAGAGGCTTTGTATGTCAATGGCGAAGCGATGTCATGGGATGCAACAGCATGATAAGAGCCATATACTGAGGCTACAGCTAAACACATCATCAGCTCCATTGAGTAGCTCATCCGTATACAACAACGCACATCAAAGTAGCAACAGCACAGGCGGTACATTTGTGAGTGCCTAGTCAGCTTCCATAGCTGGATCTGCTAAGATGCATTGTTGCTGTGATAGACTACACACCAGATTCTGTGAAACAGCTTGCTCTGGTGCATCAGTTAGGTTTCCCACATATGTGCCGTCTGGCAAACTGGACAGGCTGCTCAGCTGTGCTGAAAGAATGCCATTTACTAGGACAAGCCGTGACGCTGAAGCTGCCTCCAAAGAGTGTCGCTCAACAGCTTCCACAGGGTTGGCCCCATCTACAGCCTGCAAAAAGTTGTAGTTCTAATGTCCCATGCACATAAGTGTTTGGGCAAGTCAAAGATTTAAACCCCCCGAAGTCGCTCTAAAAAGATCCAGAATGACATCATCTTATTTATTTCCAACAGTTGAACATGGCACGTCCCTTCTATGATGCTCACAACAAACACCGAACTTGTGCCACGCACACCTAGCACATGTGCTGGCAAATGTGATTATTATTGCGATTGTTATGCACATACACTTGCAGCATGCGTTCAACAAGGTATGATATGACTTGACATAACAGTACATCATGAGATGTGAGATAGGACAAAGGCCCCCAAGGGCATGCAATTGTCAACTCGGAATATACTCAGGGGATCACATCAATAGCCTTGCCCTGATACACATAAAACACTGATAGCAGACTGGCATCCAATTTAAGTGAGGTAGCGCTGATGCATTTCTAGGGACCACACCTGGAATGACTCAGACATGATTGGTGCCAGATCTGTGAACCTGTATGCTTCAACTCTGCTGTTGGGCATGCGCATTCTTCTCAGAGACTCCATACACTGCTGTTGCAGCTTGTTCAGCCTGCACACAAGTTGTTCAGCTTGATTGAGCAATTGTGACATAGCCTTGTTGAGCATGGAGAGCTTTCTGCACAGGACTTTACCTAGGGTTTTCTGAGTCGTGATGTTGATCGCGGCTTGATAGCGTCCGTTGTATCCATTTGTCCTCAGCTAAGACCTCAAGCTGAGCTGGCGCACCAACTTGTGTAGCTCTGCATTTGAGAGGTTTCTGACAGCAAGCTTTCTGCTGTCGCTTGTGCAATCTGTGCTGCCATCTGCTGCATCCGAACTGTCGCGCAGGAAGTTGATGTGTATGAAGAGCTGTTCCTGCATGAGGCAGGGCAAGTACTGAGATACTGCAGCTTGAACTTCATTAGTCGTACAAATTGCAGCGCGCTAACCAACCTTGAACCAAGCCATGACCATGTTGATGCGGTTGCGCAAGGTTCGCGTGCATGCCGACAATTTCGTCGAACGGGATGCCGACACTGGTCCCTGTTCGAATCTGTGTTCAGTGCTGCCCTATGCCGACAGTCGACGGCTCGAAAAGGTACAAGCGATAGAGCAGGACTCAGCGTGATCAGACTGCGAGAGTCAAAGATTGCAAGCCGGATGACGGTGCTGCATCGGGTCAGACGAAGTTGGCTGGAAACCCTACTGCCCAAACAAAAAGCGACCCTGGAGCAGCAGTCAAGATCCCAGATCAAATGCTTGTTTCGCTGGCCCCAGGTACGTCATCTACGAGGCTTCGCTTAGACAGCTCAGGTATGTAGCACGCTAAGTTTTACGGGAGTCCTCGGGTAATTTGCGAATTTGGCTTGCAATCTTTGGCAGCTCCACATCCATGAACTGAGCAGGCATGTAAAATTTCACCTGATTCTCCTCACAGCGTACCAAAACACGTTGGGCTGTTCTGCTTTTTGCTCATCAAATTGCATGCTGCGCTGGTCTCTGCAACAATGCCATGATGGCAAAGTCATATGGCAGCTTATTACGCTTGTTGACTGTAGTTACGGCGTACAGACAGCCCTCGACACAATTTTGAAAAGTTTGTTGACCTTGGTAGCGGTGAACAGCCGCTTGCCCTGCCGCGCTGACCGACAACGGTCGTGTGCATGACAAAGTTGATTGCCTTTATAGTTCAGCGCATGCGTTCTCTGGACCCTTGATGAAATTTCTAGCGTTGTCATCGTTCAACTTCTGCACCCGGTCAACTGCTCAGCGCTAACTTTTCACGGTCTGTTCACGGCGTATCGAAATCAGCATCTTGCGCCGAGGTTGACTGCAGTAGGAAGAGAACAGGCTGCGCAGCCTGCCTATGGCAACAGGAGATATTCAGGGCAGTGTTGAAAGGCTAAGGGGTGAACTGAGACACATCCGCTATCCTGCAGAACTTGATGCCACAGGGTAAGCAAGGGTGACACTGCAATGACCTTCTTGCTGCTCTCAAAGAGGAGACTGAAGCCAAAATTTTGCCTGCAGAGCAAAACTTGGCGTGCCAGCAGCCTTTTTGCCTGTCCTCAACTATGTATTGCTGAAGTTTTCCAGACATGTGGCTCATCAGCTTGTCAGCGCAGGATATGAGGTCAGATCTCATGCCTCATTCAGCAAACTGCAGGATTGCATATGCTTTTGACTGACGTTGCATGCCTGTTTTATGCAGCTGCACGGCAAAACTGATGCCCGCTTTGTTGAGGTTGCCTTCAAAGTCTTCAGAGACAAGTTTGGGTTGCGGCCAGTACTGACATCAGCACAGTTTCTAGAGCAGGTAACGCCATGCATTGGTGCTCGTATGTCAACCATTGATGACACATTGCCAAATTCAATTTCTCCTTTATCTGCATGCAGGGCTTCGCAGAAAGGAAGCTTATGCTCATGTCTGATGTGATCGCCTACTGCAAGTCCTTCCACAATGCTGCAGTACGCAGAGCTAGGCTAGCAGCAGCCAGCGGGCCTAGCAAGGTACAGTTGATCACACATATTTGCATTGCTTCATCGAAACCTTGCCAATACCTGCTGTGCTCTGATAATGATGTCAGTAAAGCTGTAATGCAAGACACTGGTTGACCTGGAAGGCTGCATGAGTGCTGAAAATATGTATGCCCTGTTGCTGAGTGTATAATGTGTGCAGTCTGCTAAAGATGGAGCCACAAGCAGCAAGAGTGCACTCAGTCAGCTCAGCAAGGGCTCCCGCAAGTCCAAGACCAAGTCTGCAGTGAGTCATGGCATGGTTGCCCTGAAAAAGTGCACAAGCCATGCAGCTGTTGTATGTGTGCTGTATCAGAGCAAAGTACTTCGTTTCTGCGACTGTGGCCCAACGAGTTGACTGTGCCCAGCTGTGGTGTCATTGCCTTCTCCTATCATTGCTACTGCTCACAGAAGGTGCGGGACGCTCTCAAGCAATTGCAGTCAGCAGAAGTCTCTGGAGTCAAGCAAGACTTGAGCACAGCATGATTTTGATATCAATACCGAAGGCAAAGCAAAGCGCAAACTGCTTTGGGAAGCTCATGACACTACTGTGCCATCCTCACATGAAGGCACGCAATGTAATTCCATCAGCTCACCACAATGCATGCAGGCCTGAGGCAGTGTCTGCTTCTGCAGGCCACCAAAGCTCTGCAGCCAAGAGTGCAGCGTCACTCTGACCTCCCAGAGCAAGCAGATGAGGCCATCTTGCAAGCTCGCCTAGGCCCTTCAGCAGCACAACTGGCAAACTCAGAGCAGTCTGAGAACATTGATTGCAACCCGTGGGGACCTCCACCACATGCCATGGCTTCCAAGCGTGCACACAGCAGTCTATCACAAGCAATGCATGTTCCTCAGACCCATGCAGGCCCTGGGGCATACAGTCAACCACATAGCAGATCTATGCAAGCTGCCATTCCTTCACATGAGCGCCAGGCACCAGAAGTGCTCAGACAGCCTCAGGACAGACTGCTGTATCAGTTGGGCCCTGACAGTACACAGCAAGCTGCTCAGCATAATGCCCAACAGCAGGCACAGCAGCCCAAGGGCAAGTTGGATGCATCACAGGCCTGGTTTGTAAACCCAGCCTTTGGTAGTGAGTCACCCATGCCTAGTCCAGAGAAGCAACCCCGCAGCCAGCCACCACCCCTACCACACCCCAGTGGCTACCTCGGGCTTATGCAGGGCACTGCACAGCACCCAACAGCACACAGCAGCCAAGCACCTGCTGTGCCTGACATGGGCAACCATGCGTATGCTCAGCGTAGCAGCCCAGAGCCTAGTCAGGGTTGCGCGAGAAGCATGCCCAGCCAGCAGACAGGCCATGCACGTCAGCTCCACAGCTCAGCGCATGAGCAGGGGTACCGCGCACAGGAGGGCTACATACACCCAGGAGCAGCCGCTCCTTCACAGCCTGGCAGTCAGCATGGGAATGTGTTGCAGTCGCAGTTGCAGCCTCAGTTGTATCAGCTGCAAGGTCATGCATATGCTGGGACTAGGGGTCCTGACTTATCGCATCCTTGGCAGCTTCAGCATCCTCAGCACAACCAGACTTACCCGACGTCGCCAGCTCATCACCAGGAGCCTTCACAGCAGGCAGCAAAGCGTGGCTCAGCGCATCAGATGTCACAGCATGCACAGCAGGCCTCAGCCCAGTCTGGCTCACTTCACCATGTAGCTCAGCACGCTCAAGACAGGCAGATGCAAGGCGCCTCGGCAAGTGGGCAGCAACAGGAGCCGCAACATCAGCAAGGGATGCTACCACAGCATGGTGCAGGCTGCAATGCTGGTCATCAGTCTGATGTGCTGCAATATGTACGGCAGCTTCGGCAGCAGCTGGTTGCAGCAGAGGAGAGAGCATCTCAAGCACAGCAGGAGAGTGAGCGTAGAGCATGCACCTTGGAGGCGCGCATCACTCTTCTTGAAGGACGCGTCAGGATGGTCGAAGGTGAGCGTGAACAGCAAGCTGGCTATGCTATGCAAAATGTGCTGTGCATCACATCATCTAGCAAGCTGCATAGGGGCATTGCTGTGTGTAGGATGTATATGCATATATACGGCATCTGCAAAACCTGCTCAGACCAAGTAGAAGCGGACTTGGCAATCGCTTTATTGCCAGTGCATGTGCAGTCGAAGCTGCTATCTCTCACTTCACCATGTTGATTGCTTGGTGATCATACTGTAGATGCTCATGCACCTTCAGCAACTTGAAATGATGCTGTGTCTCAGCAGAGATCTGCATCAAATGTCAGGCTCATTCTGCAGAAGCACCCGCCAGTGCATGCTTATACTCTCTACCTGTCTGCCTGCACTGCATGTACAGGAGTATGATTATGCATGGGACTTATGTTATGCATGACGATACAACGCAAAGTGTTTTCCATGCTTCATCAGCCAAATGCATGCCATTTGTCAAACTAGAGTGGTTCTGACCACATGAGCATTGCCATTCAGATGTTGTGTCTCCAGTTGCAGTAGTGATTGCAGAAACAACGACACTGACTTGGCGTCCCTTAACGCCAAACAGATCAGTGTTGACATGCAGGTGAGCTGGCTGCTGAAAGGCAATACAACAGTCCATCTGCTGCCGAAGATTGTCTCATGAGCAGCAGCCCTGTAGGCAATTTGTCTGATGCCCCTTGAAGCTTACCAGTGCATTCTTGTCATGCAGGTGAGCTGGCTGCTGAAAGGCAACGCAACAGCCCTGTTGCAGCCAACAACCCTTCCACTGCCAAGGATTGTGTCATCAGCAGTGGCACTTGCCGCAGTGGTGACATTGCTGCCTGTCCATCTCCGTCAGCAGTCAAGTCTAGGCAGGCCCGGGACCCAAATGCACATGTGCCAGCTGCACCTGCCCAGCAATCTGATGACAGAGTGGTACATACCTGCAAGGTGCCGTTTCCAGCTCAAATCGTCTCCCGACATGCCTTTGCTTGCATTGTCTAAATGTTTGCACAGCCAGTGTGTTCAAGCATGTTCTGCTTGAGCATAGTCACAGCAGCATTGTGGTGAAGTCAGTTGCTTGTTCCATGCTTGTCTCAAGCATGTGAGTTGTTCAATGCTGTACCCTCAATGAATAGCAGCAGTCCCACTCATCAGGTGTTCAGCACTTGCGTTACCAGTGTAGTGTCCGAAGCACTCACAAGCAAAGCATATCACAAGTATACAACTCCAGAATGTGTACAATGACACTTGCACGACTTTTGAGACACTCTCTTGCCTGACTGATGTTGCATTGCTGATCATTCGCATGTGGCTACATGACTTTCACTACCCATGCCACTATCAAGTCTGTATACTCAGACTGACTCAACACTTCTGTGTATGTACAGCAGGATGCATCAGCCTCCCCGACCAAGAGCACAGCTGCCACACCAAGATTCAAGCTTGGAATGGCTGTTGCAAGGCAAAACGGCCTTTCTGCGATGGCTCAACATTCTCCAGTGAAATTCATGAAGCCTTCTGCAATGCCAGCTAGTCCTGCGAGCTCAATGCACAGTTACAAAAGCACAAATGAATTGATAGAAAGCATTCAAAACCGCTACCTAGAAGCACAGAGCTTTCTGAAAAGCTATAAGCTCTAATGCTTTGAGGAAATCCTGTCTGGCTGTGTTGTGGGCTGTTGTGTTGCCCTACCCAGTAAGTTTTGATGGTTGCTTCTTGGTCACAACCTTTGCTTGGATGACCTTTGTGAGTTGAGTTGGAATGGCACAGTGGTGATTTTGAGTGGCTGGACCTAGTGCAGCCTGCATCAAGATATGCATCATCTTGAAGTTCGTGATGCTACATGTTACTTATAGCGTCACTCTTCACCTATGCCATGCATTGGAACTGCTGTTTGAGCGCTAGGTGATACTGTTATTTTGCTCTCTATGTCTGCTCACCGACAGTTCTGTCTTCAGTTGCAACTTCAAATGATTACAGCATATATGCATATGTCCATACACTTGAGCTGGACTTGTTTTGCAGTCAAGAGACAACGCGCTGTTCAAGTTGGAAAAATGGATAAGCATGCACCATTGATGTCTATGTGCATGCAAATGTCTTGTGTCGTCTGAACGCACTGTTGCCTTGTGATCACCGCGTGAGCTCACACTTTGCACTGTCTTCTAGTGGCTGGTTGGCTTTCCCTGAAGTGTGCTTCCCCTTCTTCTCTTAGCCAATTTGGTACTCATCTGGCCATTGAGCCAGCAGGCTCATTCTCAGTTGCCCTCTTAGTGGTTGATGAAGCGGTACGAATCGCCTACGACAAAGTTGCAAATGTCAAGCTTTCGAATAGCAAAGAGCTGCACGACGGCACTTTGTCGTTCACATGGCAACGCACAGCAAAGCTTGTTTCGATCACTCGCGGTCATGACAGAGTTGTTCCTGGTTACGCGTCAGTGCATATGCGGGGACGGACTTTGACGCCGTTTTACTGGTCTCAGTTCGTCGTTGCATGGTGTTTGAGTTACGATCTATCTCCTGCTCACGGCTGGTCGTGCAACCTAGCACTGACCGGGGACGCCGGTCAGCCGCAGAGCCTATCCCTTGCACAGGCTTTTCTGCACTGCGCGCCTGAAGCTGGCGACAACGATACCCAGCTCCGCGTGGGAGTGAATGACAGCTTGCAGAATCGGTCATTTCAAGGTCTGATCTTGTATAAGCGCTCCTTCATATCGTGCACAGCTGCTGCAACAATACACATGCTGAGCAGGCATCAAAAGCATGATACCACTTTGCAACGCACTGCAGCTGTGGCATTCAGTATGCGGTCGTAGTCCAACACCAAGCAAGAAGTTTGTTGATCTGCAGGAGTTCAGCCCCAAGTGCTGCAGGCCAGTCAACAAGGGGCATTGCTATTCTTTGAGAATGCCAATATCACATTCGAGGCAGCTCAGATCTCATACATTGACGTGGGCAGCCTCAGCGACGTCCTCAGATTTGAACACTGCCAGTTCTTGAAATTCAGCAATCTCACCAGCAGCAGATCCTATGCAGCGGGCCAGGTGTTGCATGTCACAGATTCTGCTGGCAGCGGCAGCAAAGCTGGTCTTGTCATTGAGCATTCCAGCTTCAGGAATGGTACAAGAGGCCTCAGCATCATCAACAGCACAGCCAACATAACAGACACATTGTTTGACAGCTTGGCGCCAGCGACTGCACCAGGAGGGGCTGTTTCTGTGGACAATTCAGATGGCAGCTGGCTTCAAATTCAGTCTTGCAACTTCACAAACAATGTAGCAACTGATGATGGTGGCGCACTTGCCATGACATGCTCTCAGTGCAGCATCAGCAACAGCACTTTCATCAACAACACCAACGTTGACACTGCTTCCAATGGCGGAGCGGTCTCTGTGAACATTCTCTCTGGGAATGTTGAATTCAACAACTGCCTGTTGGCCAACAACACTGCTGGGCTCAATGGGGCAGTCTATTCCCTTCATAGTAGCGAAGGCACATTGAAGTTTGACAGTTGTGCTTTCTGGGGCAACATTGGTTATCAGGGAGGTGCTATCAGTGCATGGAGTGTAAGCACCATCATAGTCGACAGCTGTCATTTTGAATCAAACCAGGTCGTCTACAACAGTCACCAGCCAGGCAGTGGTGCAGCGATGTATGTCACTGGTTACCAACCATACACCACTGGCATTTATATTCTGAACACAGTGTTTACCAGGAACAATATAGCAACGTCACCAGGGGCTTCAATTGTTGCATTGATGCAGTGTCAGTGCGTGGGCTTGTCAAACACCACGTTTCAGGACAACTTAGGCATTGCTGTGACTGTTGACAACACTCAGGGTCAGTGTGTGGGACCCAACATGCCGTTTCAGTCTCTCTTTGATCTTGGCACAGTGACCGACAACAGTGAAGGTTTCTTGGAGCAATACACACAAACTTCACCTCTGCTTGGAAATAGTTTATCTGTTGTAGTCAGAAACTCGACTTTCAGCAGAAATGTGGACTCCAGCTTTTTGAACTTGCCAGACACAAAAGAGGCAGCAATGAATTTGAGAGGAGGTGCAGGCTTGAGTATGAAAGCCACTCGTTCAGCCCTTTTGGCCGACGTGCATTTTGAAGGGAACAGAGCAAATTCAGGCGGCGCCCTTCTTCTTGACACCTGCCAGGGTACAATCATCTGGCGAGGGCAGTTTCTCAACAACACAGCCACACATCAAGGCGGAGCGGTGGCCACCGTCAACAGCCTGCACGTGGGGGGTTTAGTCATAGGGGACAGCTTGATTGCTGACAACACAGCAGCAGTTGGAGGTGGGGTGTATGTCACTGATCATGACACCATCACCGTCACAAATGACACAGAATTCAGGAACAACACGGCCAAGGGGGGTGGAGGGGGGATAGCCTGTGACCAATGTGAGCAGGTGACTGTGCAGCTGGGTTCGAGGTTTGACAAGAACCAAGCCTACTATGGTGGCGCTTGCTGGGCTACTGGTTGCAGTGGGGTTACATCAGACAAAGCGCACTTCACTGGCAACCGGTAATGCTTTGCTATTGCTTCTAAACCAATCGGAGACAGCTGATTGCTCCAGTAAGTGCCTAGCTGGGCCTGCTGAGCCTGTCTAGCACACGTTTAGACAGAATGGATGAGTGAATTGCTCTGAATTGCTTTGAATTGCTCTCAAACTACACTGGCACCCGGTAATGCCTTGCTGTTGCTCCTGAGGAATCTGCTGAGATCCAGAATTGTTTTACTGGCTGGTTCCATTTTCATTCATTCACTCATTCTAGACGCGTGCTAGACAGGCTCAGCAGGCCCGACTAGGTACGTACTAGAGCAATCAACCGTCTCCAACCAATTTGTATTGAGCATGGAGGGAGGTGAACTTTATACATGGTGGTCTGCCAAGTGTCTCTGAGTTTGCCCCTAAATTGTCTTGCCTGCACATGTATAGAGCAAGACCATGCATGTAGGCATGATGCATACCACACGTATGGCAATGTCTGTATAATACCTATGTATATACGGCTGTCTGGAATGGCGGGGCTGTGCATGTTGTGAGATTATACACATACGACGTCCCTCTGAGCAACGTTGCCAACAGCACATTTCTAGGCAGTACTGCTGACTTGTGCGGGGCGCCATATGTCTGTGATCTCTGCGTTTCATATCAAATTTCTGCTGTTCGTGTAGAATACGATCGAGTCGATGATGTGGACTGCAGGGCTTCTTTGAGAGGAGCTGTACATATCGTGAGCCCGTACACATTTGTCGACCCTCAGAGCGATATTACTAACAGCACAATTTCGGGCAACTCTGCCAAGTTGTGGGGGCACTTTACAGCTTTTTTTTCCTCTGCTTCTCACATCAAATGCTTCAAGTCTGTCGACGTTTTCACTGACTGGAAGTCATGTGCTGCAGGGCCAGCGTGGGAGGTGCTGTGCATATTGTGAGTTCGTACACATCTGTCGTCCCTCTGAACGATATTGCTGACAGCACATTTCTGGGCAATTCTGCCAAGTTGGGCGGGGGCGCCCTCTATTTTGAAGGGGGCCTGAGCCTGCTCAACAGCAACGCCTTCAAGCACAACAGTGCCTATGGCTTTGGAGGTGCCTTGGCATACAACAGCAAGCATATCACTTCAGCTGGTTCGTTTTCTTCTTCTTCTTGCTTCCCTTCATTCTTCTTCTTCCTCTTCTTTGTTGTCATCTGCATGGGGGCTCAGTATGCTCAACAGCAATGCCTCTAAACAAGACTCTGCCTATGGCTTTGGAGGTGCCTTAGCATACGCAAGCAGGCACATCACTTCAGCTGATCTGTCTGCTTCTTCTTCATCCTCTTCTTGCTTCCTTCATTGTTCTTGTTCTTCATCTTTGTCTGAGTTGGGTCTCAGCCTGCTCAACAGCAATGCCTTTTAAGCATAAGTCTGTCTTTTTGAGAGTGCCTTGGGATACGCAGGCGGGCATATCAGTTCAGCTGGTCCATGTGCTTCTTCTTTCCTCCCTTCATTCATCTTCTTCCTGATCTTTGTTTATGTATTGCAGGCTGGCAGCCCCAGAATGAATGAATGTGGGCAGACCGCTATCCCCGCCTCAAGGCAACCCTTTTTTCCATCAGAGCCACTACCTCGGCGCTACTATGGCAAAATCAGTTTTTCCAACTCTTTGTTGTTGTTCTGCAGGGTGGCAGCCCCAGAATGAATGGATGTGGGCAGACCTTGAACCCCCACCTCAAGGCAACCAGTCTTTCATCAGAGCCACTAACCTTAGCTTCGTGGAAAACTTTGCCGATTATGCTGGTGGCGCTGTGTTTGCGCAAGCCATGGCCGATTTGAACATGACGTGCCTCAATGGGGACCAGATACACCCAGCAAATGGCTGTGCTGATTCCTCCTGGCAGGGAAATGCAGTGAGCAAAGTAGGGTAAGGTTCAGGGCAGTTGTGTCTTTCAGCACAGAAGAAGAATTGCGTGATGTGTACAAGATCTTCTGACAGTGGTGCAAACAGAACAAGCAGACATGGCCTGACTAGAAAAGCAGCATAGCAGATCATAAAGAAGTGTGTTTGGAGCACACAGTATCATTTCATGCAATACGTCCTTGCCTGGACTGAACAGCAACAGAAGTAAACATATTCTGCAACATGCATAACCTCAGGGGTGACTGCAGCTTACATATTGGACAAATGCACACAATTCCAAGGTAGAGCATGATTGCGAATTTATGCTCAGTGCTGCTGCAGGTTTGGACCAAACACAATTCATCACATACCAAATAGCAGTTTGGCTGCTTCTAATCGCGCAGGCACCCGCCACATGGTCAGAAGGCATTAGACTCTTTTTTTCTTCTTTGTCTGTGTTTTTTTGGTGTTGCTGCAGGTATGGCAATGTCATGGTCACCCTGCAGCAGGAATCTTCTTGGATGGGTCCCAAGACCCAAATCACACCTGCGACGCCCAATGTCATAGGCTTTCCTTTTCTTTTCTTGCCCTGTTTTGAGGCTCGTACTTGGAGTCGCTGCAGATACGGTGTCATGGCTTACCCTGCAGCAGGAATCTTCTTAAGATGGGCCTCAAGACCTGAATAACACCTGCAATGGCGTCACAAACATGCCATTGAATGGCTGGGTCACCTCAGCTGGTGAGTTGAGTGTATCTGAAGCCATTTGCAGCGTTGCCATAAGTATGTTCTAGGTGTTGCTGCAGAGATGGTAGTCTCATGGCCTATCCTGCCGCGGCGATTTTCCTCAAGGGGCCTCAGGACCTGAATACACCTGCGATGGCGTCACATCTACACCATTGCTTTGCTGGGTCACCTCAGCTAGTGAGCTGTATGCATCTGAGGCTGTCTGCGTTGTAATTGTCGTCCTATACTTGGTGCTGCTTCAGATACTGTAGTGTGATGGCTTACCTTGCAGCGGGAATCTTCCTGGAGGGACCTCAGGACCTGAACTATACCTGTGATGATGTGGTCCCTATACCATTGACTGGCTGAGCCACCTCCTGTTCTATTATTTGGCCGAGCCACCTCAGCTAGTGACTTGAGTGTATCTGAAGCGATCTGCTGCGTTGTCATAAGTTTGTCCTTGTTGCTGCAGGTATGGCAGCGTCATGGCTTACCCAGCGGCAGCAAGTTACCCGGACGGGCCTCAAGATCTGAACTATACCTGTGATGGCGTGACTCCATCACCATTGATTTGCTGAGCCACCTCCTGTTCTGTTGTTTGGCCAAGCCACCTCAGCTGGTGACTTGAGTGTATCTGAAGCTATCTGCAGCGTTTTCATAACTTGATCCTTGTTGTTGCTGCAGGTATGGCAGCGTCATGGCTTACCCCGCGGCAGGAATTTACTTGGACGGGCCTCAAGACCTGGATTACACCTGTGATGGGGTGACCCCTATACCGTTGAGTGGCTGGGTGACTGACCAAGCTGGCACAAACATGACTGGCGGTAAGTCTCTGAAGCAGGGCAGCATGAACAGAGACAAGTCACAGGGCATGAGTCACAGGGCATGAGTCACAGGACATGAGTCACAGGGCATGAGTCATAGAACATGAGTCGTAGGGCAGCCCACACGAGGTGTTTGAGGCACCTATGAGTTGTGCCTGTGACAATCTCATCAAACGCATGCCAGCACTGCTGATCAGTCTTGTCACTGAGTGCAGGCTTTGCTGTTGGGCTGTTATAAAATCAACTGCTTGGGCATTGTGACAGTTAGCCTTGCCAAAAGGGTCCTATATATATGGGATTGAGTCGGATTCGAACTTGCGACTTGATTTTTCGCATGCAGAAGCGTTAACCAGCTGCATCTTTTTTGCCAGCGCTTGGAGAACCATTGGCAAAAAAGACTTAGCTGGTAAGTAATCAATCAAGCTGGCACAATCATCGCTGCTGACCAGTCCCATGAAGCTGCATTCAAGTTGCAATGTTGTGTAGCAATTGGGCAAATGGCAAGTCTCGATAGGTGCGAGCTGGCAGAAACATGACTGCTGATCAGTCCCATTAAAAGCAGGCAGGCACAAACATGACTGCTGATCAGCCTCATCAACAGCAGGCTGGCAATTTCACAGCTGATCAGTCTCATCCAGCTGCATGTAACTCATGCTGCTGAGCCTATACTTGCACGTGCTCTCCTGCATGCCGCTGCCATGCTGGCTTTGATATCCCCTGCATGCTCACTCCTGCCTGTTGTAGGTGTATCAAACAACAACGTCAAGTACATAAGGTCAAGCTTAAAAGTGACGAGCATGCCTGGGTCACCTGTCAATGCAACTGCTCCCAAGCTAACAGGACAGACCACAGCGATGCAATGCAATGCAATACAATGGCCTGCTTGCAATGACCTGATTGCAAAAGTGAGCTGGTTGTGACAGGACGTCCTGTCTCTTGCAGGTCCGTCAAACAACAACGTCAAGTGCATCGGGTCAAATGCGCAAGTGACCAGCATGCCTGGCTTGCCTGCTAATGCAACTGCTCACAAGCCACCTGGACAGACAACAGCAATGCGATGCAATAACCTGATTGCTACGACTTGATTTCAGTGAGGGACCCGGTTCTGTCTGTTGGTGTAACAAACAACAGGATCAAATATGTAAGGTCAGGTGTAGTAAGCAGCATGCCTTGGTTGACCATCAATCCTTGACTCAGTGTTGTCTGTTGCAGGTGTGTCAAACAACAATGTCCAACACTTGAGGTCAGCTGCATGAGTGAGCAGCATCCCTCGGTTGCATGCCAATGCTTGACTTAGTCCTGTCTGTTGTAGGTGTATTGAACAACAATGTCAATTACATCAGGTCGAATATGCAAGTGAGCAGCATGCCTGGGTTGCCTGCCAATGCAGCTGCTCCCAAGCTGTCCTGACAGACGACAGCAATGCCATGCGTCACCTGATTGCAATGACTTGATTGCAACAAGTGACCTGGTCCTGTCTGTTATAGGTGTATCCAACATCAGGGTCAAATACATCAGGTCAAATGTGCAAGTGAGCAGCATGCCTGGCTTGCCTGCCAACGCAACTGCTCCCAAGCTGACAGGACAGACAACAGCCTTGGCCGACAACTCTGGGCGTATCAACATCTCAGACATGTTGCTTGTTGCTGAGCCTCACGTGTACAACCTGTCAGTCAGGCTGCAAGAATGGTACACGGTGGGCTATTGTCTGCCTGCCTGTCTGTCTGTCTGCCTGCCTGTCTGCCTGTCTGTCTGTCTGTCCGTCCGTCCGTCCGTCCGTTCGTCCGTCCGTCCGTCTGTCTGCCTGCCTGCCTGCCTGCCTGCCTGCCTGCCTGCCAGCCATGTGTATCTTTGCCGTCGCTCAAAACAGACTGGCCTGGCAAGACAAAACTTGGGCCACACACGCCTGGCACCTGTTTCTGAGTGTGCACTCACTCAATTTTGATCATCAATATGGTGAAATGTGATATGATGTAACATAGCACAAACAATGAGCTTGATGCATGCGCAGGTTCCAGCTGCGTTCAAGATAGTGACTGTTCAGCCCTGCTCAGTAGGGCAGGTCCAGGAAGTGTCCCAGCCAATCTGCACCACCTGCCTACCTTCAACTTTCTCCTTAGATCCTGAGCATTACCACTGTGACGCCTGCCCAGCAAACGCCAACTGCTCTGGAGGGGCTGCTTTCATTCCACCAGAGGGCAGTTGGCATTCTGGCCCCAATTCTACCAATATAGTAGAGTGCCCACATGCAGCCGCCTGTCAGGGCAACAGGAGTGCCTTGCTGGCTTGCAAACAGGTAGGGAGTGCCGAGGCCTGTGTACACCAAAAAATTTGCACATGTGCGGTACTATGTCTGGTATAGACATAAAACGCATGTAGCATATATAGTTGAAGAGAAAAGCAAAAAAACAAGAATGAGACTCCATCATTAGGCATCATGTATGCCAGCGGCAAGTGGCTATGCACATTACATATGTCACTGTAGTTGTGAGTGTAAATACGTCATTGCCTGTTTTGCTAGATGCGTATCTGCATCTTGTATGATATGTCTCAATTACAGAACAGGGATTGCTGAGTGCTTGACATAACACGTATCGTTATGCATCACTTCCCAACGCTTGACAAACTTGTGTGCAATATGCATCACATGGCATGAATTCAATGTGCATATATGCATTGCTGTTTATACAATGTGCGTGTGCCCTTTAACGCTTGTTTTGTAGGCTTATAAACAACAAGAAAAAAAACCAGGCTAGAGAGATTAGCCGTTGAGAAAAATAAGAACATTATACCAAACAAAGGCATTGTACGGCTACAACCAGCGTAATATCGCAAAAGACGAGTTTTATGGCGATCATACAACACTCAAAATGCTGCAACAAGGCTGACTTGTGTTGTGCATGTGCAGTTGCCTGGGACTTGCAATATGACAACAGCCGTGGATGCCGATGCTCCAAACTCCTACATCATGCACATGTGCCAGGAGGGTTACTATGGCCCCCGCTGCTCACTCTGCACCCTACAGAAGGCTCTGTATATGTGTGATGTCACACATAGTGAAGTGACTGCAAAACATTCACTTGTGTGCTGAATCTCGCAGGTGCCAGGATCTTGCAATACGACAACAGCCATGGACGCAGATGATCCCAACTCCTACATGATGCGCATGTGCCAAGAGGGTTACTACGGTCCCCTCTGCTCTTTGTGCACGCTGCACAATGCTCCACCTGGACAAGCCAGATATGGGCGAACTGGACCCTTGCAATGTAAACCCTGCAGGTATGCCAACCAGCTTCATGCACCTTCCAAAATGGCCTGCGGACTGATTTTGACGTCACAAATGAGCCATCAGCCATTCATCACGCAATCATCAAGTGTGAAACAAGCTATGAGCAATCATCAAGCAGTGAGTTCATAACGGAGGGACATACATGCAATAAGTCTGCCACACATGTGTGCTTTTGAAACATGCAATGGTTTCTTTAGTGATCAAATCGCTACATGTGGTAAATGGTGACAAATCATGCATCAGCTCAAACATGATTTGCAAAGCTTTGCCAGGGTACCAGAACCCTAAGCTTGCTGCAGATCTTTGTCATGCTAAGGTTCTGCCTGTAAGGTCTCCTGCATGTGTCCTTGATGCTCATGTCTCCGTGCGATATATTGTCAAAAAGGTTCAACGTCTACAGGAGGGCCAGCACAATCATTCTTGCTTACATTGCCAGCACTCTTCTGGTGATGCTTTGGCTGGCATTCAATATCCATGTGACCCTCAGACAGAATGAGGAGGACGCAGAGGAGCGGGGACAGCCAGCACGTGTCTCAGAGTTCCTCAAGGCAAGGCTTATACATGTGTCCGTGAGTCTATGTGTCTGTGTCTTTGCCAATGTCAATATTGCTTGCTCTCGCTCTGCTTGCAATTTTAATTGCTCACAAATTGCAAAGTTAAGGCTGACGATTCCCATAACATAACAGACACATACAGCAGTCATTGCAACTCTTGCTCTGCTGCATGCTCAATTTCACCAAGCTCAACAGCATTGTTTCCCAGTGCAAATCCATTCTTGATCCGCTCAATGCGCTGCAGGCTGCACAGCTGTGGCTGCAGTACATCCTTCTGCTAGGTGGCGTAAACACACCCACCCCAAGACCCCTCCACCAGGTCCTGAGTGCAGCCAACTTTGCTTTCTCAACAGTCACAAATGGCAGCCTTTCCACTGATTGTCTGTTGTCGGCCTCCCACAACTCGGCTCTTCAGGAAATTGTGGTTCACCTGTGCGTGCCGCTGCTGGTGTTGCTGCTGATGCTGCTGCTTCAGATCATCTGGTAAGCGCTCAACCTCTTTCTCAACAGTCATCAGTGGCAGTCCTTCCACGCAGTGCCTACTATCAGCTTTGCACAATGCAGCGTTTCAGCATTGTCGGCCTGTGTATGCCGCTGCTGGTGCTGCTGCTGATGCTGCTGCGGATGCTGCTGCTGATGCTGCTGCTTCAAATTATCTGGTGAGCAACTCCAGGTTCTGTGAAAGGAGTTTGCTTGTTTGAAGTTTGTGCCCTGCAAGTTGCCAAGATAGGCAACTGCTTGTTGCAGACTTTGTAGCCTGCAATCCTAAAGAAATGGAGTAGCATTTTGGGCTGTTGTCACCTCCAAATTCTGAAGAAAAGGATTTGCTTGCTGCAACTCTGTACCAATTTCTGCAGAAACATGGAGCAGCTTGTCAGACCTTCATATCATCCAAAGAAAAGGAACAAGTCAAACTGCCTCAATCCCTGCTGTAAGAGTTCTAGGCGTCGGAACAAAACAGGAAAAACCAATAGCAGCATCCGCCCAGCAGCGGCAGCAGCAGCAAACAACTTGTGATCACTTCAGTCATACTGAAAATGTATTGATGTGCAGGTGGGCGTGCACAGTCCATCACCAGAATCAGGCAACCACAGCTAGCAGAGAGCTTGGCAGCACATTGTCATGGTCTTTCAAGGCCTTCAGCTTGTATCCCAACAAGGCGGCACAGCTACAAAGCCGCATGCTGGTGACCTGCCTGTCAGTGCTGTTCTACTACTACCCCAGCCTGCTGACAACGGTGCTGAGCCTCTTTGCCTGCTATCGCATCGACCGTATCTCTCCTGGGCAACTGTATCCTGAGTATACGCAGGTAACGGCTCTGAGATCAAATGACTGTTGGGCTAGAGAGCATCCATGACACACCAAAGCTCATGCAAATGGCCCACAATTCTGCACATAAATTCTTTACAGTTGCTGCCTCTAGTGCTGCTTTGCATTTGCCCTGCCAGATGCATTTTGAAAGCTCCTGACTTCATGATTGAACAGCCAAAGTGCTGTAAAACTGCTTGTACTCACAAGGCAAACTGGACAAGAGGGAATTGAACCCTTGACCTCTGCTTTGAAAGACCTTTATTCTAGCACTCAGGCACTGCCTGACTGTTTCTGTTTTACATGTATCAATGATGTTCACTTTCTAAGATGGTGTGCAGGCAACTTGGCGGCATGGGTACTGGCTGGCAGACATGCGCTTCCGCTGCTTCACTGCCTGGCACCTCAAGCTTTCAGCTGGTCAGTCCGTTTGTCATAACCAATAACCGCTGTGTCGTGTATGCAACATCTATACGCCATGCTTACAACTGCAAGTAGCCCATGTCAGCATCATGTTGTATCTACAGCACCTGTCATTGCAAGACATTCATTTGCTACCAGCAGATGACAGTGAGTGTTTGTCTGGGGGAAATCTACTCCTTTGATTTTCAGCAAGTCATGCCTCACTAACAAGCAAATAAAGAACAATGCTGACATATGTTGCACTTCCATTGCTTTGCTCAGAAGTCATTCTATAACATGGTATCATCAGCAAGCTTCCTGGGACTGCAGATCTTGCTGCCACTCCTGATGTATCACAGCTCATTTGGACGCACAGTGCTTGCACATATGCTGAAAACAACATAGAGCCACACCTTTTGTTGTGTTCACATTGTCTCCGTAGAGACACACAGAGTGAAGCTCTGCAAATGCAGGCTTGGGCACTCCTTTGCTAGTGGTGTGCTGTGTGGCTATTCCCCTTTTGCCGTGTCTTTTGCTTCTGCCAAAGCGGGCAGAGATGCACACCCCAGCTGTCAAGCTGCAAGTGGGGTTCCTGTTCTGCAACTACAGGTCAGCCTCTGTCACAACAGCATAAAGTGAGATTGTATGATTCACAGAACCAATATGAGATAATATCATTCTGCCGTGCCATTTGCTTTTGCTAAAGTGAGCAGAGATGCACACTCCAGCAGTCAAGCTGCAAGTGGAGTTCCTGTTCTGCAACCACAGGTCAGCTTCTGTTTTGGCGTGATACTGTCACACTAGTAACAGATGCTTGTTGCTTGCCAGGGAAGGCAGGGAACTTGCCCTGAATCTGCTGCCACAGTACCTGATGACTCATTGGCCCAGGCGCACCCCCATCACCCACCTGCCCACCCACCCACTCGCTTACTCACTCACTTGTGGATCATAAGAGTAGGGCTTATCTTGCGTCACATTGCATGCGGTGGCTTCGAGCCATTGCTCTTCCTTTCCTTTCCTTTCCTTTCCTTTCCTTTCCTTTCCTTTCCTTTCCTTTCCTTTCCTTTCCGGGCCCGCTTTTGCTCATGGGAGAGTACAGTGCTGGTGCAGACTGTAGGCCTGGCAGCAGCTCAGGTCTTTGACAATTTCCCTGGATGCCTTCTTTCAGTTTCTGTTCCTTGTTCTGACTTTGAATTTGGATCTCTGCAGGCCCCGCTTTTGTGGGAGTGTGTTCTTGGTGCAAATTAGGCTTGGCGGCAGCACTCCAGGTGTTTGGTAAGTCGCTGGATGCCTTCTACCAGCTGTCCACCATGATTCTGACAAATCATGTGAAACACTGCAGGCCTTGCTTTTGGTTTTGGGAAAGTGTAGTGCTGGTGCAGACCCTAGGCCTGGCAGCAGCCCAGGTCTTTGGTGACTCCCTGGATGCGCTCTAACAGCTGCCCACCATCATTCTGACTTTTGTGTTGGCTCACTGCAGGCCCCGCTTTTGGTTTTGGGAGAGCGTGGTACTGGTGCAGACCCTAGGCCTGGCAGCAGCCCAGGTCTTTGGCACTTCCCTAGATGCCTTCTACCAGCTGACCATCATGCTGGTCATTCTGCTGCTGGGGACGGTGGCTTCAGCCTACCTACACCCATACAATCAACACAGCCCCCAGTGCATACAGGTGATGATGATGATTACTATACAATGATTGTGGTGATGATGTCTTTGGCACTTCCCTAGATGCCTTCTACCAGCTGACTATCATGCTGGTCATTCTGCTGCTGGGGACGGTGGCCCTAGCCTACCTACACCCATACGATCAACACAGCCCGCAGTGCATACAGGTAAGCGCAGTGATGGTGATCATGATGTCTTTTGCAACTCTTATGATGCCTTCTCGCAGTTGCCGGTCACTTTGTTGTTGGCAACTGCTGCCCTCGCCTACCTACCCCCCTACGATCAGCACAGCCCCCAGTGCATACAGGTAGTGACAGTAACAGTTATACACTCAAAGCTGCTGGTGGTGACGGTGTTGTTGATGCTGGTCAGGCTAATACTACCGGTGATGCTGCTGATGATGAGAATGTTGATTTTGATAAAGATACACTGTGTATTGAAGCGCAGGTGCTGGAGCTGTGTAGCAAAAACCCTGTCTATCTTTTGGTGCATACAGGTGTGCTGCTGTAACGTCTAATCAAGTGTCCCTTCACAGTTTGCTTACACTGCTGCTTTGTGGAAACAAAGGCTCCTGTCATGGCGTCAGTCCATGCCAGTCTCCTTTTCTTTCTTTACAGCAAGCACTTGTTACCTGTGGTTACGGTACAGTAAACTCTCTTTGTAAGGACACTCGATGTAAGGACAATCTTGATGTAAGGACACCGCCATTGGTAACCAATCACTGCATTCTGACTGCACTGGTCCCTGTGAGTAAGGACAATTTGATGTAAGGACAAGTTTCTTGGTTATCAAAGCAGTCATTACAAAGAGAATTTACTGTAGTTGTGTCATTTGCAGGTGGCAGCAATGGTTGCTGTGAGTGCGACGACGCTTGGCTGCCTCATGTTTCTTGATGACAACAACATAGTCAGCCCAGCAGGTGTCAGCACGATTGCTGTCCTGCTACTGATCCTCAACATTGCCTTTCTGGTTGCTGTGGCCTGGTTGACTGTCAAGTATGGAGCCAAATACATTCAAGCTTTTGCAAGACAGGGCAAGCGTCTTGTCACGGCATGCCGTGCAATAATGACAGCATCAGTGAAACTGGTCATTGGAATTGCTGCGAGCTCCTCTGTCAAGGCACCTTGTCAGCAGCCATCAGAAAATGGATACTGGGCAGGCAATGATGGCAATCAGGCAACAGCGCAGACACATGTGTCGATTCAGGATTCAATTGTTGCAGTTGACAGTGTGCAGTTCAAGGCCGATTGGCTCTTGGAACAATCTTGATTGCAAGCTCCATCTTAGTTGGAATGCAACTTGTTCGTTGAGATGACATTTCATTGTGGTAACAGCAGCACAGCCTGATCTAAATAGTTAAGAACCTCGACCAAATGGGTGCAATGTCTCAAATGCTCATGCTCATACATCCTGGCTTGAAGTCGTCATGCATATTTCAGATGCATCTTCTGTCAGGGTGTGCCAATGCAGTGAGTATGCGTTAGGGTTTGCCACTGGACTATATGCATTGCGACCAGCTGCTGCTTGCTAAGACTTGACTAGGCTTGAGCGTGAGCCTGCGATAGTTGAGCTACTGGTTGGTGCCTTCCAGCATCAAACCAACGGTTGTTCCTTGTAAATTCCTTCACCTACAACATTATGATGAAGCCATTTCGAACACTCTTAAGCTGACGGCAGACCTCAGCACAGACCAGAGCACAACTAGCCCATGCAGCTTATGTGCAATCATGCCAACATTGAATCAGTATCAAAGTTTGTCACAAACATGTCTTCTTGAATTGCATCACTTCTGATGATGATCAGCACATGCCGTGATGATCTACTTTGTGATGCAAAACAATGGACAAGTCGTTGACACTGTCTGATGTTGCTGACTTGAAGGCACTGCATACACTGCATTTTCATGGCACGCATGTCACTGATGAAGTACTACACTAGCAACTAGATGCCCAAGTGACCTCTGAGTCTCAAGCACTCCACTCCTGCATCGAAGAAGAAGTTGAACTAGCCTTACTGAGGCTGACGACTGCATGACCTAGTTGTTGACATTTGCACTCGTTCCGCGCTTCGGTCGACGCTGGCTGCACTCGTGACTTTGCTATTTCTGCGATGTCCCGTGGCTACAACGATAGGTCACGCGAGCGGGTATCGCTATTAGTGAGAAATCTTCCTCTGGACGCCAGGTAAAGATCGTGTCGACTTGTCTAAGCCTGTGTGCGTCAAAGCTGACTTACAAGACTATAACTTGCTTTGCGTTGTGAGCACAGGGCAGATGAGGTGCGGGAGAAGTTTGAGCGCTTCGGGGAGATCCGCGACGTCTACCTTCCAAGGGATTATTACACAGGGTACGAGATCACGCCTGGCAGTGAGCTCTTCATGGCATATAAGAAAGATTACAAGCAAGTTCAGTTGCCGAACATTTGAGCAAGATCAAGCCTGAGTTATCAAAGAGGAAGGTTGCAAGCCTTAGAGCACAAGCCTCAAGTACTGATAGAGACCAAGAGTCTCAAGTCTTCATTGAGTGTTAGAGTTTCCAGCAAGACTATGATGGCTTCAAGCTGCTCTTACTGCCCAAGCCAGCATATGCAATGTGCACACCAGGCTGTGGCGGTACGTGACTGGGCATGCTCATGTGACTGCAGCCCTTGCTGACTCACAAAAGAGCATTGCATCCACATCATGACAGCCGTGACCATCTTGTAGACGGCGTTAGCAAGCAAGCTGCTGTCCAGACTATGTCCAGCAAAGTAATGCATTGCACTTTGGGACAACGGTTTGATCAAATCATTGCTCTGCAGGCGTTCCAGAGGCTTTGGCTTCGTAGAGTACCGCGATCCACGTGACGCTGATGATGCTATGTACAGAATGGACGGCTCCAACGTCGGAGGCAGAGACATCACTGTAAGTTGCTTATGCCCTTCGTGCAGCTTTGTTTGACCAGGCGTCAGCATAAGCACCAAATCTGGCACAGGCTCTGATATGCACACCTCTCAATGCTTTATTGCATGCAGGTGGTTCAGTCAAAAGAAGCCAGGAAGACCCCTAGAGAGATGATGCACAGAGATGGTGAGTATATGTCACGCTCAATTCCTTGTGCAGCGTATACGTGGATAAATCCACACAGCTTGCATGCACAATCTGTGGCTGCCCTGGTTGTTACTTGCCTCAATGACTTTGTAAACAGCTCCTTTGATCATCACCGCAACGTATGATCGAGCAGTTTTTGCTTGGGTCTGAACTCACAATGTAGCAGCAGCTAGCATACTGCATCTCCTACCATGCTGCTCATCCTCACTATCAAAGGCCAATAGTGACCCTGAGACTCAGACAACAGCAGCTTCTGATTCGCGCACTGTTGCTTGCAGGTCCGCCTCCCAGGGGCGGTGGAGGTGGTGGTGGTGGGGGTCGCTACAGGTCCAGGTCTCCTCCCCGTCACAGCAGGCGCCGCAGCTACAGCCGCAGCAGGACGCCCCCCAGGCGCAGCCGCGGCAGAAGCTACAGCCGCAGCCCAGCCAGATCTGCCAGCAGAAGTGCGTCCCCCAGGCGCAGCCCTGCCCGCTCTGCCAGCAGATCACCAGCAAGGTCAGCAGCCATGTTTGCTCCGGCTACACCAAGCATGTCTGTGGCGCCATTGTGATTGCCTTGCACAACAACTGCTCTGGGTATAAGACAAGATTCTTGTATTGATTTGCCCTTACTCAGAAATACTGTCAGCATGCAGTGACCAGTTCCTGGTTGCAGTGTCATTCCAAAAGCATGCCCTTTTGTTGACGGAGAACTCACTGTAAATGTGCAGGCTTGTTTGCATGAGCTGTGCTCAGCGTGCGTGTGGCATCATGTGTTCAGGCTTGTCTGTATCGTCTGTACTTGAATTCAGTGTGTTACTGCATGTTCACGCTTTTTGGCATTGCCTGCCCTAAGCGCGCTATGGCACCCCATGTTTAGGCTTGTCTGCTTTGGCTGTATGTACACCATGTAGCATTTAGCCATTCACATTCACGTGCAATGCCTGCACCCAGCGTCTGTCTATCGCCATACATGTCCAGGCTTGCTCGCAACGGCAGCATTCAGTGGGTACTGGCATTACACGTGAATTTTGGCTTATTTGTCCTGAAGCCGTCGCAATGAATGTCATTGACTGCTCACTGGCTTTGGTGTTATGTACAGGGAAGTCAATGGGTCCCCACGTGGCAGCCCACCCAGAAGTGTCTCCAGATCTCCCATGCGTGATTGATCCTCCAGTATTGTGCCCATGCAGCAAGCGTACTAGTCATATCGTTGTCGTGTAGTCCTGTTTGTGTCAAAGGTTTGTGGTGCCTTACCTGCATGAACTTTCAAGCGTACAGCTGACTGGCTGAGCCAATTCAGGGATTATTACTGTGAGTACCAAGCATATCTGCTGCTAATGTGCATAAAGATCTTATGCAAGAAAGCTAGCCAACCACCTTTGCCTGGATGACTGCCGTAACAGTGCGCCAACAGTTGGTGAACGCACTGACTTAGAGACAAGATGTCTTGTGAAAGATGCTTTGGCAATTGATCTCAGTATCAGCACTTCATCACGTTGTGTCGTGATCATTGTCTATTTGCCAGTCTATCGGGGCCAGGCCATGATCTTGCAAGTAGGCATTGGTTTTGGAAAAGTGCTTGCAACCAAAGAAGCCCTGCAGAAGACCACAAAAAGCGGTCATCAAATGCAGATTGCACTTGTATGACCAAGCGAGGATGGTCACTTGGCAGCAGCCGACAGCCACTAACATCAAGCTGCTCTAAAACACTGTGCACCCAGTTAGATTGTAAGTGATGTGTTGCATGATGCCAGCAAGCAACATCAACGATATCTTCTGACCCAAGATTATGGAGATGGCATGCTTCAGATCTGGCAGAGCCTCAATGCATATGGCCAAAGCAACTGTAGCAAACCTCACCCTGTTTGCTGAAAGGCCAGAAGGATGAGCTGCTGTCAGCACATGATGCCGCGCTCTGTCAACACCTTTTGCCTTGTTCTCTGCACTTTTGCCCCAGAGCAGGAATACAACATTCTTCTTTTTCCTGTTGATGGCTCCAATAGCAGCGTCTGTGAATTGCTCCCAACCTTGCTTGGCATGTGAGTTTGCCTGATGTGCTCTGACAGTCAGGCACACGTTGAGCAGCAACACACCTTGCTTGGCCCACTGCATCAGCAGCAACCGATCAGCTCCAAGACACAGCAGGCAAAGCATGCTTCCAAGCAGCTGCAATGCTCAAACTTGGTGTGCGACCGCAATCTACATACCCAATTGACTCCACTGTGGTACAGGTGCAGGTCAATCAGGGATCTGTTGTCTTGACACAGGCAGCAGGCTATGCATCCTGCATGTGTCAGATGAGCCAAAGTGCTTTTGTACAAGGTAAAAGGCTTCAAAAGCAACAGCATCAACAAGGACAAGTAACATCACATGATACATTTGCAGCTTCGCTGAAGTGCACGCTCTGTGCAGCTCACCTTGACCAAGCTGCCATGCTTTGGCACTGTGCATCCACAATCAGTTGAAATCTCCCTATACATGTTTTTGAGACTGGACGGCACAGGCTGGCCAGCTGGCACAGAGAAGCTGAGACCTGCAGGCAGCTACGTCCCAGCCTGTTGTGTTTCAGGAACTGTGCAAAGCGAGCCTGTTGCTTACCCATGGCTTGGTTCACATTGTGATATGGGTCTTGTCCCAGAATGACAACCTTGATGTCATCAAAGGGACATGTGTTGAAGGCCCTGCACAGCCAATGCAGATTTACAGTGAACTCTCTTAACGACGAATGCTTTGATTCCCTCCTTATACGTGTCCTTATGGAAAGGTGCCATTGCAGTCAGAACACAGTGATTGGTCCACAATTGCATTGTCGTTACAAGCAGCAATTCTGTACTTGTTGGACCTGGTGAGGCGTGCAAGAATCATGGCTGTCAGTATGACAAGGGCCAAGCTGATCACCTGAAGATCATTGGCGGGGGCGGGAAAATCTGCTGGCTAGCCCATTCCCCCTTGATGAACTTCTCAAGCTTGTGAAAGTAAGGTTTTTGAAATTCGTCTGCCAAATAAGGCTTCCAGCTGTTATCATCCAGCAGCTCAGACAGGTGAGGTGACGACCCAGCAGCAGCAGGTGCCACCGCTGCAACTGCTGTGACTCGGCCTGGCCTACAGCATGTTGTTGGTCAGGCGCTGAATGTTGCGTGGCCTGTTGCCACGATGGCAGTGTTGTGAACTTGATTGCAACTCATGTAATTTATGGAAGTTGTCTATACTGGGACAGTTGAAGTGTCAGCAACCATATAGAGGTCTGTGAGCTCTGATGCATGCAGCGTCAAGTTTGCATCGGACACATTCGACTCAGACATACCCTGGTCCTCCGCTGATCTTGACCTCTGTGACTGATGCTGTTGGACCATTTGACGCGTCTGTGACACGTTGAGCAGCTTGTTGGACGTCATTCATGCCATTCTGAAGCGACTTCATGCCAGGGCCTGCCGAGGCTGTCGTGGGCTGCTGCCTTTGGGCTGTCGTCTCGTCAACGCGAGCAGCGGAAACAGTAATCGCAGCCTGTGCAACGGCGAATCTACTTAAGTGGGTATGTAGCACGGTGTCCGTAAGAGAAGTTTGATCACTGCCATACCTTTTTAGTTGCGGAGGCATCCGAAGAGGGACCTGGCGCGGGACGCTTTTTCACAAGAAACTTGTCCATCGCAGCAGCCTTCCCCAAGTATCTGCGTCGATCGAGCAAGCCGGATGCCCCGACAAAACGTGAACCCCGATGTGCGCCAGAAGTTGTGTCGCAAAGACTCCTTGACCAGCCCGCTAGCATACAGACCAACAAGACTTTCACGAACGCTGGCTTTGATTTGCAAATAAACTGCTTTTGCGGACGAAGTCGTGCGCAAAAGTAGAGCGTTCGACTCGAGTCCAGGCTCAGAGTCGTGCTTGTGGCAAAACAGGAGGCGAAGCGGCGAACAACAAAAGCCCTAGTCAGGGCTGTTGCCAGGGCGGTTGTAAAAGACAAGGAAAGCAGGGCGTACACATGCCAGGTGGTGTTGCGACAAACAGTCTGCTCATGCGCCTGACCGCACGCTGACTGTCCACCTTGAGTCAGACTGCTCCCGCAACTGTACTTTTGCAAAGCTCGTGACAGGACTTGCGGTGCCGCTGAACGCCAACTCGGTCTCCAGAACTCGTTTAAGTTTGACCTCGCTTCCAGTTGTGAGCGAGGCATGCGAACGCGTGCATGCTGTACGTAGCATGCGGCGCATAGCTCATGGACGCGGCAATGGGAGACAGCAGCGACGAGGAGTAAGCTGCTCTAACGCTAGCGCTTTGTCAACCCGTGCCCTCCACTGTCTGACCCGTTTATGGTGATCACAAACACATGCTTGCTGCAGGCACTCTGGGCAGGACAAAGGCATGCATGCCGTCATGACATATCGCAAGGTGAATGCCAAGCTCAGCCTGACTGAACACCAAGGCAGTGCTCAGCTTTGCTCAACCATAAAAGTGCTGGGCAACATGTTTTGTATGTAATATGCATGCAGCAATGCAACTTTTCAGCACATTTGGGGCATTCGGAGCAGATCTTGCAATGACATGCTTGTTTTGGCGCATGACAGCTTGCAGTTCAAGCTTGATTTTGGCTACTTTGCATGTGGTCCTGTTTGAAACCACAGTTGCCATGTTGCAATGCATGAGGACATCTCCTGTTGTAGCCTAGACTCACGGCAGCGTTACACTGATTCACGCAGGGGCGAACATATACAATTGAGTCCAAAATCAACTGCTTTGCCAAAAAGGACACTGTGTTAGATGTGCTAACTGACTACCCAAGTCATCCCAAAATCTTCTCCAGCATAGTCTCGTCAGAAGTCATTGCCAGCAGACAGGATGAAACAGATGTGTTGCAGGTGATGCAGTGCAATTGCATGTGCTATGTGCATGTGTTGCGTGCACGTGCATGTGTTATGTGCAGTGTGCAATTGCATGTGTTGTGTGCATATGCACATGTGTTATTCCCTGCCAATGAGCCAAACTTGCCTCTGCAGGAGGGTCAGTGGAGCATTTTGTGGCTCTCAGGCCGCTTCAAGACCATCATGCGAATGAGGGAGGATTTTCCTCGCAACAGCATCATCTCCAAAAGCTTGAAATCCACAGTGTTTCATCAACATGATGGGCAATGGCAGGTACTGCTAATCAATTGGACAGTGCCAGTACTGCTTGACTTGCATTCATTGACATCTTCGACACATCATCATCATTTGTGAAGTGACTTACGTGTGCAACACAGGTGACACCACGTGCTAATGGCGGCTGCCGCATATCACATGTTGCCACCTCAAAGCTGAAAGGGCGCTTGCCCCCTGGACTTGGTGAGCTGCAGAAGCTGCAATCCATTTTGTCTTGCACAGCAATTGCCCAATGGTCGCACAGAATTGGCACTCAGGCAAGGTGCTTTTTGTAAAAGAGGGTGCAGAAAACGTTTCCTAACATACGACCCTGTGATGCATTGCATCCAAGGCGGTAGAGTATGCTGTTGATTGTCTTGACTGGCATGGGCATGACGTTAGGCTTGCAGTCTGTGCGTGAGTTGATAACAAATGGTTACACTATCCAGCACGTGTGTGAGGTGTGTGTGGCTCAAGTCCTATCCTGCCAGGCTGGCTTGTTCTGGGCGTCACGACAAGGACGGTTGATGTGCAACATGCAAAAGTCAGACAAAACAATGTCATGCCATATCTTTCTAGGTCAACCCCGTGGGTTTGGACCCTTGCCTGACCAAACAGCATGATTTTGGCCAATTTATGGTCTGTCTACATGTGTGTTGAATGTCCACAGACTGTATGACATGCAGGCAAGTTTCTGGCCGGCAGCTTCCTGTCAGAGGAGAACAAAATCATGATTGAACTAAGAGACGCTGCCGAAGAGCGAGCAAGAAATGAAAAGTCAAAGCAACAACATAAACAGCCACCTTTTGCTTGGCTGTTGACACCAACGCGACTCAGATGGTGATGTGCAGCTGACAGCATGCTTGAATCCATTGTTAACAGCTGCAAATGGTGTCATCTGATAGTGCTGTGCTCAGAAGAGCTTGTTTGTGTGCTGTGCCATAATTGGCAGGGTCATACTCCTCAGCTGGTCATCGCTTGGAAGGACTTGGTTCCTCAGTTAGTCATGGTAGTGTGCATGCATGCTTCCCAAATTGAGTATGTCAAAATTGCATATTGTTCAGTATATTTCGTTTGTCATCTCAGCTTGTGACAAGGTGTTGATGCCAGCTTTCAAGCCATTCAAGTGTTGACAAAAGGGCACCAAATGCATGAAGTTTTGGAGATGCATTGCAGGCAGAGCTTTTTCTGCCCAAAGTTCAAACAAATCAGCTTTTGATCATCATGTTGACTTGCATCATGTTGACTTGCATCATGTTGACTTGCTATCTGTCCAGGCATGTTACATTCTGAACGTCAGCTACACTATATAAACGGTGTTGACACATTACTTGCCGTACTGGCTTTATCTGCGACTACACGTGATTAACAACTTTATCTTTGTAGCATGCTTGTCGACTTTCAGTTCATGCATACATCTATAATAATGTCGTAAAGCAGGAAGAATCAAGAACAGTAAAAACTGAATCTGCTATATTGGGAGCATCACGACGTGCCCATTGCCTCCAAAACATGGCCACCGTTGCCGCCAAAAATCTGATCTAGCACAGCTGAGCCTGCTGGGTCCATTGTTGCCATTCCTCCATAGCCACGTGAATCAATCAAGGGAATAGACAGCATGCGCTCTGTCTGACATGAGGGTTTCTGCGAAAAACACAGTGCTCAGCATTGATTTACTGTGCATGGTCAGCTGCACCAGCGCTCTTGCAGTCTGCATGCTGCATTACATGCAGAGCTGTAAGCATGAAGCAGTGCCTGCCTTTGATGCTCAGCTGTATGCTGCCTAACCATGCTTACAGCTCTGCATGTAATGCAGCATGCAGACTGACATACAATTTTCACAGCTCTGCACGTAATGCAGCATGCAGACCTGACATACAATTTTCACAAGACGTCATCTTTAAGCATTGTGACCTTGTCATCAGCTTACTATCACAAAGAGGGATTGCGCCATGGCCAGAGCATTGCACTCGACAGGCGCAGCCAGTCATACAGTCCTTCATATCATGTCATTGCAGTCAGCATCTCCCCAGCTCATCAGCTGACTGTCAAATGGAGATTCTGGCGTATTGCATCTAAAAGGTGCAGACTATCAATGAAACACAAGTCACAGAATGTTGTTGCAGTAAGCATCTTACCACCTCATCTGGGGCTGAATGGGGAGGCACTGCTGCATTGTCACAGTGCATGTCCTGTGCAGAATCTGCCGTCACCAATGGCGCTGCAGAGTCCACCACCCCATCTCCAACATCACTGCCCATCTCTCGGAAGCCGGAGGGGCACAAAGACAGCAGCACCTCAGCAGCAAGGGAGTCCTGGGAGGTAGGGGGCTCAGCCCGCCCCCCCATGCCCCCAGTCCTTGAGCGTGCCCTCTTTGGCACGAAGGCTCTGGGTACAGGCTTGCTGGCAAAGCGTGCCAGGTTGTGGGCGTGAGTTGGGGGCTTGACCCTGGTGGGCAGGCTGCGGGCCCTGCCAGACCTTGCCAGCTCAGTGGGTTGTGGTGGCCTATGTGCTTTGCCTCCCCTGCATCAAAGAAGGTGCAATGTAGTGTACTGTAATGTCATACAATGCAACGCAATGCGATGTAATGTGATGTAGCAAGACGTGACTTGACGAAATGTGAAGTAATATGATGTGATGTTTTTGTGTGGTGTGATGTGATGCGCTACATGTGCAATGTGCGTATACAAGTATGCCAACGACACCAGCTGCAACTCAAGGGCATGAAACGTGAACATCTGCGCTTAATGCAAAATTTACCTGTCAGGACCAGACAGGCAGGGATGGTGGCTGGCAGCCCCAGCTTCTCGGGCAAATCTGGAGGCCTGGGGCTGCAGCAATCGCCCCTGCTCATCTACTGCCATGCTGTGCTGCTGAAGCCACTGCCCTAGGGGCAAAGCCTGTTGCAAGCCAGCCTGGTCCTGCTCCCCTACCTCCACCAACAAAGACTGCCTCCAATCCTGCCTCACTCCCAGCACACGCTCCTCAAACTCAGCTGGAGTCAGCTCCAAATTCACAATCTGCACAGCAGCAGCTGCTTTGGACCCTTGCTAAAAACGCTAAAGTTGACACGTTTGTGGCTGTGCCAGCAGGATGGCTGACACACTGTCATTGCACAGCATTACACTGTCAGTGGGGCATGCTTGCTGACATTGAATATGGGGCCTGCAGCTTGGATTTTGTCATGCTGAAGAGTATGTCGTGCCCTGCATTGACATAGCTATTTGACTTGGGACCATTGTAGTGAGTATTGCCTGCTCACAGACTGACTTGCTGTGAAGTTTCTTTCGCTGCTGTGGGCTCAGCAGGCTTTGCCCACAGTAGAAACTTTTTCGCCATACAGATTTTTTTCTTGATCTTCTGAAATGGTTCTTGATTCTAGCTGTATATATGCTGACCTGGCCATGCTGCGCTGCCCGCAGAGCAATGCAGCCCCTCCTGATGTCATACGCCCCAGAGGAGTTGCCGCACATGACCCGGACCTCCTCCCTGAAGCTAGCCCTCTTGGCAGGCCGTGCATCCTGGAAGTAGGCTTTCCTTTTACCCATTCCCAGCCTGCAGCCAATGCCGCAATTCAGGAACAGATGCGGCAATAGGATACATGGATTCTGAGAGGCCCAAAAGCCCTTGAATGGCATCTGACTTGGCAAAATCATCAGTGTTTTTGAGCTGCATCTGATGGTATTGATGTGACCACCACATGATGCTAACAATTGACTGGACAAACAAAACGACGTTGACCAAGAATAGCAAAAGCGTGTTAGCAGCCTCCTGATCGACAGGCTAAGGCGAACATGGACATCATGCTGTGTGACACCAAGTAGCACCGGGAGAGGTGTAAGGCTGACCTGTTGGGGTAGCTGGGGGGATGACAGGTGGGCTCATCATCTCCAGTGTCCTCCTGCCCACTCTCTGACCCACTGCCAGAATCATCCCACTCCCTGCAGTGACAGCTGATTTGATGCTTCTGTATTGAGGTTCCCTTGAAGCATCAAGGTATGCTTTTACAGCAAAGCGCAGTGAATGCACGGAAAGACCATACGCATACTGCATCACTGCCTTGATTTCTTGGAGGCCAGCATGCCAAGCAAAAGCACAGATGCCTGAGCCTTTTTGCGTCTTCATGAGTATGATTATTCTGTCTAGCTTGCACACGGATGCTACATGCAGACCAGGAGTGCCATGTGGTCACACATATATGTTTCTACTTGATGTGGCACACTGTGATGGAGCTGCTGTTCTGTACATTCTGGCAACTATATGCAGCCCTTTTTCAGGTAGGCTTGTGCTATTGCTGTTGTTTGGAAAGCTGGCGCATGTTGCATGTCATGCATGATGACCCTCACAGCAATTTGGCTTCTCCAGCATGCTACAGCTCAGCAAGCAACATGGCCTACCCTGAGTGAGCATGTGCATCGTCCAAGAAGCGCCGCCTGAAGCCCTTGTGCCCACTGCAGAAGCCCTGGTGCCCTGCCGACTTGGTACAGCCTGATGTGCGACCACACACCAGTGCACTGCCAAACTGTGCCTGCTGATGCTCATAGTCAGAGGGCAATTCCTGCCCATTGGCTGTGCTTGTGTAGGGGCTGTGCCTGCCTACTCGCCCTGCTGCCTTGTGATTGTACTTGATGGACTCCAAGTGGACTCTCTGCATGGCACAGACTCAGACTTGAGCTGCACAGCATCCTGGATGTGCAGCCACACATCAGTGCACTGCCAAAATGTGCCTGCTGACAGTTGTAGTCAGAAGGCAAGTCATGCCCATTGGTCGTGCTGGTGAAGGAACTGTGCCTGCCTACTCAGCCTGCTGCCTGATGATTGTACTTGAAATACTCCAAGTGGACTCTCTGCATGGCACAACAACTCAATGCATGGTGAGCTTCAAGTGGCAAGACAGCCATTAGTTATGATGCTCATCGGCTTCATTCTCTATCATCTCTCCATCTCGTCAGTCACAGCTTCCAGCCTCCCACTCATGCAGCACCTGCAAGTGCATGTCTGCGGAATCACTTTCAGACAGGTTGTGCTGGATGCGCAACTGCCAACCCCAAACATCTGGACACCCCAAACTGAGCCCTGGCACTCTTTCAAGCTGACCACTGTCTATACCTTGCAGGACCTCAAATCTCACTCAGAAGCGTGAAGATGATGATGACAACAATGATAAAGAATGAAAACCAGGATAACGACAATGCTGAGAAATGCAGATGACGGGGATAGTGATGCAATACCACATAGAGATGATGACGAGCGTGACTGTCACTCACCACAGGGCAACCTTCATCCCTGGTGAGCATGAGCATGTCCCCAGCCTGGGCCCCTGCTTGCTCCAACACGGGTCCCAGCCGGTCCAGCAGATACATAGTCTCCTGCCCCGCACCTACAAAGCTGCGCAGCAGCACCTCGTGCTCACTGCCGCCATCATCTACCACCTGTACATGCAAACACAGCCTTGAGATGATCGTGGTCCTACCCCTGAGCTGACCCTTTACATCTCATGCTACTCACTCAAGACAGCACATGCAGTACGCCACATGTATGCTCGTGCAAGGCAAAAGATGTTGCTTAGCACAAACTGCTACAACACGGAGACCACTGTCCAACACGCTTCTCACCATTGCTGAGGATGCGTCTTAAACTTGAAGTAGTGTTAGAGGGCAGAGGAGACGACGCAGAGAATAAACCCCGCATTGCTAGTAATGTTAACAAGAATGTTCCATCACCTTGAATTTGAGGAGGGCGTAGGAGAGGGCAGGCAGGATGTTGGCCTCCACAGCCTGCTTGGGCAGCAGCACCTCAGCAGCCCGCAGGTCCTGGGGCGTCAAGTGTGTGATGACCAGGCTGCCCACTGCCATGGCCTCACTTGCCACCTCCTCAGCTGCTGACATGTCCTCTTCCTCCTCTTGAGCAGCTGCCGCTGCATACATGCCAAAAGAGACATTAGGCACCAGATCACATTAGCTAATGCAAACATTGTCCTGACTGCACGTCTGCTGCTACACGCACGCCAAACATTGTTGTCAAGACTAGCGTATATCTGCTGATGCACACAGGAAAATTGTTCTGATTCAGGCAGAGCACATTTGCTGCTGCGCATATCCCAAAGATAGTGATGGAGACCACAGCAGATCTGCTACTACGAATGTTGTGGCATGCTTCATTGCAGATGCCATAGGCTACACATGCAGTAGAGAGTGCTGTGCCTTGCAAGTCAGGTGGAGCGTTAATGCTGGTGTTTGGTAGCCTCTACACTGCCGCTATGAACAACAAGCCACTGACAAGAGGCAACAGAAACAGTACAAGACCACTTCACTTGGGAGGGTGGTGATGCAGATGGAAAATTGCAAGAGCCTTCTGCTCACAAGAGGCAAAAGCTATTTTGCATAAGATGGCCTGCATGTATGTCAACTGCCATGTGATCATGACAACAATCATGTTAACATCAAACAACAAGACATTACTAGAGTTACTGACATTGAGTGACCAGTCTTACCAGAAGGCCGTCTCTGCAGCTGGTCTGTGGGCTGGTCATGCTGCTCCTGCTTGAACCTGCCACTGCCCCCAGCCCCACTGCTGGGCCCAGCCCCAGTGGGGCTGTCCGCAAGCGCCCTAGGGCCTGAGCAGAATCCGCTGTGGCCGGCAAATTTGGTGCAGCAGGGGCTGCGATTGCACCGCCCCGGCGTGCCTGTAAGCAGGAATGCACACTGCTTACAATGTTTGCATTAGCAACAGCAATATCTGCAACATATTACAATGCAGCAACAATTCATGGATGCTTTTCTGGCAGCGAGCTCTTGAAATTTGTGGGGTGACACAGCTCTTGACATGCTATACATGTTGATAGCAGACAGTGCATATGCCATTCAGATGCAACAGGGTCTGTAAATGTCACCCTGACAGCTTCTGCACCATCTGAATTAAGGTGTACACATGCACTGCTGCAGTTGTAATATCATGCACCCCAACAACACTGCACCCTGTGGCATACTGCCAATGTATGTAATAGACCCCACATAGCCGTTTATGCCAGAACAAAAGCAGTGGCTCAAGTGAAAGTTGGTGCAAGACAGGCGCTGACCATTGGTGAAGGTCTCTGCCTTGCTAGGAGGCTGGGTGGGCTGTGATGTAACATTTGTGCAGCGTTCATCAATGACAACATGAAATAAGACAAAAGCTCACCGTTGGTGAAGGTCTCAGCCTTGCCAGGAGGCGGAGTAGGCATGTGGTGCACGGCAGCAGCTCCGTAGGTAGGCCTCACGGTGGCCTGGCGCACCGAGGGGGTGTTGGAGGCCACCACCAGCTCCCCCTCCTCATCCGTACAGATGCCAACTGCATCACCTACCCCCAGCCGATTCACCTGCACAACCCAACCCCTTGTCACAATGCACAAGAAGAGTTGTTTCATGCTTGACAGCAACACACATGCATTGTCCCTTGTCATAAAGCAGGTGGACCACTGCCTCAAGTATGCTGCTGACACCTCTGCTTTGTGCTAAGTTTGACATCTGGAAACTGTACGGACAATCACCAAGCCTTGTTACACAGTATAGCTGATGTGAATGAAGGACAAAACACCAAAAGTTGACAGCGGTGAAGTGCACGGCAGCACAGGAAAATTCGGTGCTGATAAACAAAGGACAGCAGCGAGCAGCATTTCCTGCCATGGGAAAGACAGGTCTGTGTAGTTGGGCGAGCCTGAGACTACTGAAATATGTCGCACAGCTTCCTTGACATCACAGCAGCAATCCTACAGGTGCATTGACAGGCAGATGTAAGCTGACCTTGAGGTACTCGCTGGTCTGCTCCAGCACGTACACCCGCCGGTTCTCTGTGCCATTGGCCCACGACTTGATGACAAACTCCCACCTGCGCCCTGCCTCGTCCTTCACTGGCAAACTGTATGACCTGCACTGATACCACTATGTCAAGACCGTTTCTGGCTGACGGTGACACATCCTTGCATGCTGTAAGGCTGACAACAGCATGTCAAGGCCTTTTTTGATCTGGTGTTGGTTGACTGTCTCGGCTGCAGTTGTGGAAACACAAAACCTCTGCAAAGCAACATATCGAATGCTTGTTGTCATTGAGGCTGGAGGTCTGTATGCAGCTAGTCTGCCCACATTGCTCAGCTGACCAGCTGCCACCAAATGGGTCGTCACAGCAACGTTCACAGGCAGAGGATGTCCAGCAGCCCAGACGAGGTAGCTTGCCTGACAACAAAGAAGGTAAGGTTGGTCTCAATCGAGGCGCGGGGCATCATGATGACCCATCAGCTAATCATGGTATTGCTGATAGACCGTTACTGTAGCAAGGTGGGTTGTATCATGGCAAACTGTTATTGTGGCAAAAAAGGCAGCAGCTGAGAAAGGACAGCTTGCCTAAAGCCAACAAGGAAGGTAAGGTTGGCTTCCACAGAGACACGGGGCATGATGATGCGACCGTGGGTGTCGCTGTTGGTGAGGGCCTTGGCCACCAGCACATGGCTGCGCGCCAGGTTGCGAGGGGTCCCGCTGCCCTTCCCCAGGCTTCCATGCGGCACCTGCATAACACCGTCAATCCATTGCTGATGGGCTGCAATGCATTAAACCAAGTGTGACTCAAGGACTGACTCCTGAAGCAAGCTGTAAGGCTGTGTTGCAGATGTGGTGACCTGAAACCGGCAGACAGGGCAGGCTCCCATGTGGCACCTGCGTCGCACAGTCATTTTATTGCTGACGCCTCCAAGATTACTAAAACAGCCTCCTGGGGTTCCTGATGCATCCCACAACACGCCTGTCCCCAAACCTGCTGCAATCAATTCACTCAGCTGCATCAAAATCCTTGTCGTTGGTGAAACTCTCGACACCATTCATCCAGCTGCAGCAGCTATGTTACTCATGTGCTGCAGGCCATCTGCTCAGCTGCAAAGCATGCGCTTGCAATTCCAGCTTTGTGTTGTTGATGTGACTTGGTACCAGCAGACAGGCAGTGCCTGGCAGAGACTTGCTGCAGAGCAGCAAATGCGCCCCAAGCAAACCTCCTTGCTTTGTATGCTTTCGATCTGCTATAGCAATTGTGCAGTTGAAGGGCTACTTGGAACAGCAGCTCAGCTCCAGGGTCAGCTAGCAGATAGCCTGAGCGACTTCAGCAGCATGACTGGGAACAACAATAGGCAAGTCTTGTAGATTCAGTCTTGGAAGTGGCACACATGCCAGGCTTGCACTCGAGCTGCTCCCAACAGCTGACAATCATCAGAAGCAATTTCAGGCTTAGCTAGCAGATAGCCTGTACAGCTGCCACTGATGGTTGTCAGCTGTTGACAGCAGCTTGAGCGCAAGCTTGGCATGTGCAGGACTTCCAGGGGTCAACCTACAAGATCTGCCTGCAGCATTTCCCAGACATGCTGCTGAAGTAGCTCAGACATGCTAGTGACAGCTGAAAATGCTGAATGGCAGCTGAGATACAAATTGGCATCAGTGACTCCAGAGGCAAAGTCATCGGCTGGCTGCTGCGAGATGAGCAACCATCACTCAATCACTGAGACACCATCGCGCATCACGTGCAGCCCGCACAAATGACATTGTCCTTACAGACCCCAAAGGCCTCTTTGCAAATGTTTCCCAGCGTCTTCAGCATGCACCCTTAGGCTTAGCTAGCAGATAGCCTGTACAGCTGCCACTGATGATTGTCAGCTGTGACAGCAGCTTGAGCGCAGGCTTGCCTTATGTGCAGGACTTCCGAGACTGAACCTACAAGACTTGCCTATTGCGTTTCCCAGTCATGCTGCTGAAGTAGCTCAGAGATGCTAGTGACAGACGAAAATGCTGTGGCAGCTGGCACACAAAATGGCGTCAGAGACTCCAAGGGCAAAGTCATTTGGGCTGGCTGCCTTGAAATGAGCGATCGTGACTCAATCACTGAGACACCATCGCACATCACGTGCACAAATGACATTGCCCTTCCAGACCCCAAAGGCCTCCTTGCGAATGTTACCCAGCGTCTTCAGCATGCACCCCTAGGCATGTACCTTGGGAAACCTGCTTCTGGTGGCATGCACTCTCTAGTTATGATCAAGTGTCAAAACATGATCTTGGGGGGATAAAGCTGACTAGCATATTTGAGGCAATGCAAAGCTTGGATGAGCCTGGCAGGATTGATGAGCATGATGAATGTGTACCTGAGGAGGTGGTCTGTTGGTGGCCCTTTTGGCAATGACAGCACCAGAGCCATCACTTTGCCCAGCACTGCTCTTTCCCGCCCTTTTCTGAGCTGAGCCAGGTGTCTTGCGCTTCTTGCCACCCTTCCCTGCCGCAGCTGACTCATTTTGGCGGGAGGTGCCAGCTGCCGCCGCATTTCCCTCCTCAGTGCTGGGCGTCTGCAGGCCGCTGGCAGCAAAAGGTGTGGGAAGGAGGGGACTCAAAGGATTTGAACCTGGGGCTGATGCATTGGCAAAAGGCGCCATATGCTGTGCGTACAGCCTGGCTGCATCTGCTGCTGCCCCATAGTACAGGTTTGGCGGGAACAGGTCAGCAGCAGAGACAGCTGGCGGGAAAGGGAAGCTGCCAGAAGGCAGGCTTGGCATGACGCCAACAGGCTGAGACGGTGCAGCAGAAGCTGCGCCAGACACAGGCATGACCGCAGGAGCTGCGCTGGTTTGAAAAAGGGAGGGAACGCTGCCAGAGGGCCCAAAGTATGGGCACTGCAGTGATCCCTGCATGCCGCCAAGCGCAGCAGACATCTGCAGCGCCATCATGTACGGATTTGCCCCCTGAGAATTTGCTGCCAATGCAGCAGACACTCCCGCCATTCCTGCAGTCTGACCATTGCTAGCAGCTGCCGCAGGTGCAGCTCCTGGCAAGCTACTTGGTCCAGCTGGCTGACTGTCCTGATGCAATGTGCTGCTGGCAGGGGCAGTGGCATTGACAGGGGCCTTGTCTGAGCTGTGAGCAGCAGCTGCTGTATTGGACAGCAGCTTAGGCGGTGGCAAATCTGCTGACTGCTCACTAGCTGGTCCATGCACAACAGAAGCAGGATCTGCCAAACCATTGGCAGAGCCACTGACAGCTGATGACCTTGCTGCAGTCTGATGGTGGTTTGAAGACCTTGAAGCGTTGCCGTTTCCCGCCAAAAAGTTGGCGGGAAAGGCGTGACCGGCAGCAGCTGCATGTGCAGGATACAGGTCCAGGAAGGAGGGGTAGTGCAAAGGCGGGAAAGCTCCATTGCGCGGGTGGTGCTGAAAGGCGCTTGTGTGGTTGTGCAGCCCTAAGGGATGGTGGCCACCGCTGGGGCCAGCATGTTCTTGGTGGCTTCTTCTTGGCGGGAAAGCTGATGAGGTGGCGTCATGGTCCTGCAGCGGTGGCGGGAGCTGCTCCTCTGGGAAGGTGTCATCCTCATTGTTCTTGAAGGGGTCTGCTAGGCCGTTGCTCTTGAGTGATCCACACAGCATGCGTGCAAAGTTCACTTCACAGCCAGACTTGAAGCGGCGGCGTCTGACTGACTGACGGCGGGCAACATCCACTGATTCAGCAGAGTCTACGGAGACCCCATTGCTAGGTGCACCTTCCTCCCTGCCTGAAGTGGTTGCCTGCAGCACATCCCCCCGCCCAACACTCAGCTTTTTCAATGCATGCGGCCTGCCAATGGATACTCACTGCCTTGCTCAACCCTCAATGCTGTTTGGGCAATCAAGTCAACATGGTGTACTGCAACAGCCTGAAAATGAGCAGCCAATAAAAAGGATCAGCAACGGTCAGGCGTGACAAAGCAGACAGCTGTTTCTGACAAAAGCTTGGCTGTAAAAGTCGCAACTGAGACAGCAGATGGAACTATTACACGTAGTGTCCAGGATAGGTTTTGCCACTAACACTTTTGCAGAGCAAAGCAAGCACTGTACAGTGCTACAGCTACATCAATGCAGCAGCTATGTAGCTGAACGCAAAGCACAAAGGCACTTACTGCAAGGTCCCGGTTGTCTGGGTTGATGACAATGTGCAGCAGGTCGTCATGCTCTCGCTTGATGGCGATGCAGTCCCCAGTCTTCAGGTTATGCTGCCGAATGAATGCTCCTGCATCAAAAAGCATTGTATGTTGGCAAACAATCAAGCCAACACCTCAAGGATCAACTTGATTCAAGGTCTGCTGGTTTGATGCAATCAGTGTGCTGATTGCAACGCTCATGCATCATGTGCTACTGTCCATGTGTGTTGTGATCAATGCAACAATGTGTATGCCTGGTTGTTAACTCAAAACACAACATGCAACTTCAGCTCCGGCCTCGCATGGACAAGCCATCTTTGCTCTTGAAGATCAGATGCAGCATGCCAATGTTGGTTTGGGGATGACAAAACAGTATGCAGACAGTGCAGTATACCTATACGCTCCAGCATGAACATCCTCTTAGCAATGCCTGAGCTGGACATGGAGAGGGTAACAGGCCAAGCAGCGCCCTCCTCATCCATCACCTCCTGCATGAAAATTCGCATTGCAGCTTGGCACTCATCCTTTTGAACACTTCTATGTCAGAAACTGACATGTGCGTGTGACGGCCAACTCTGCCTCTTGTGTTGCATGTGGGATGCGGCTTGAGCTTACTCGCAGACATGTTTTCTCTTCAGAGCAAGCAAGTGGCTTGGGTGAGATGTGCCTCACATGGCTAGTATTGCCTGTGTGGGAGAACTTAAAATGATGCATCTATCTTCCCTGTACCATTGACTGCATGCTGCTGGCTGGTACAGAACAGTCTGCGTCTGCAAATCATAGATCGTATGCATGCTGATAGTGTGTGCTGCATTACAGCCACAAAGCAAAACGCTCACAGCAGCTGCAGTGACATTAAAAATATTGGCCAAAACAGCTGGAAGTGAGTCAAAGGAAAGACCGCACTTGAAACAGAGACATAGAGGAAAAGGCAGGATCCTAGAGGAATGCTAGCAGCATGCTCATTTCCGTCCTCCGTTTTGTTTCTGACTGCTTTACATTTCAGAACGACCTGTGTGTTTGAGGCATTTTCTGTCTTTTGAAGAGCATCAGCTCCATCAGAGACACATGACAGCATTAGATGTGCAGAGCAACTGACCACATGCAGGATATCTGCATCCACCACTTCTGGCATGTTTGCCTCCATGGCCAGGCGTGGCAGCACAATGCGGCACTGCTCCACATCACTTCGAGTCAACACCTTGCCCACCAGCATCCCCTGCGCCACCCACATTGCTGGCTTGCTAAAGCATATAAAGCATACTTGCAGACACAGGTCCAAGCCTTAACTAGGGTGTACGCTTTTGTACTTTTGTCATGCTGCTTGATGATGCTTCAGATGTTACTGGTCTTTGCATGTATGCATGTAGCGATGCCACAGCACAAGCCTGTGCTGCTATGGCACGAAGCCATGACATAGCAGAAGCAAGCGCTGTTTTTGCACAATGCAGATTTTCTTGTTCTTCGTGTTTTAAGGCATGCTAGACTTAAAAAGGCCATGATTATGACCAGCACCTAGAGCACAGACAGCTATCAACAGAGCCCCTAGAAGACAAGTTTGCTGATGACAGAATAGATGTGGAGGTAGCGCTGACCTGGGGGGACTGACTGGAAGGGGGCCTGTCTGCCGCTAGCATGCGCACCTTGGGGCTCATGTGCCCCTCACCATGCCCTGCACCACATCAACATCACATCAGGAACGGCTGTACAGATTGAAACATGCAGGTTGTAGCTATCATGGCAGCCAATCATTCATCTGGAACAGCCGATCTATTACTGTACTTGGCAACTGGAACTGCTAATCAAAATGCTGCTCGTGTTTTAATCTCAGGCTGACTGAGTCGCATTGCAAGCAGTCTTCTGGGGTGAGATAAGTGCAAGCAGTGCATTGCTTGCGTGCAAACTGCTTATGCCTATCCCAGATGCGCTGACTAGGCTCTCTGCTGCACAACTATTTCAACTGCAGCCTGTTGCAGCCGTAATGCAGCCTCCTCAGGTCTCAAAAAAGCACCCAGCAAAAGGACACTGCTCACCTGCAGAGCTGTTAGACGCCTGCTCTGCAGCAGCAGCCAGTCCTGCCAAGGAGTTCTGCCGCAGAGGTCCACCAGGCTTGCCGCTGTCACAGAAACCAGCGTGGCCCAGGGGCTTGCTGCAGGCGGGGTTACGCAGGCAGCGCTGTGCTGCAATGGCCTCTGCTGCAGACATGCTGCCACAGCCAGGCTGTGCCCTGCCCCTGCCCTGGCTCACTGCATGAAGGGCTGCCTCAGAATTGTGCTCCACACCCTGTATGCATGCCAGTGGCTGTTGGTACAACCAAGAACAACCAAGAGAAGCAATACACGCCCTGTGTGTCTCACTGGCTGTCACAATCAATCAATAAATCAATCAACCAATTACATGCTGCCACAGCCTGGCTGTGCTCTGCCCCTGCCTTGGCTCACTGCGTGAAGGGCTGCCTCAGAGTTGTGCTCCACACCCTGTCTCGAGCTGCTGTCACAACTGATCCAATGCATGGCAAGGAGTAACTGCAGTTCATGTGGAGAGCAGGACTGCAGAGCATATTGCAGAGTGCTTGAGTAGGCATGCTGAAGATGCAGTAGTTTGTGCTCAGCTGAAATGCGCTTGTGCGGTCAAGTGAATTCAGGGCTGATCCAATTGCATGTGCGCCACTGAAAGTGCGTAAATCAGTACGCTGCAAACCGCAAATCAGTGCAACACAATGAGTGGATTCTGACAAATCAGGATGCTCACCAGCTGTGCATCTGGCCTGCGTGTGATTGCAATGACATCCCCAATCTTCAGCTTGTTCCGCCTCATATATGGCGCTGCAGCAGAGACAACAGATCGCCTGAGCACGCATGCTGATAGGCTATCGGGATTTGCGATGTTCAAAGCAAGAAACCATATTGCATTGCATGTCAAGCATTGCACCTGTCTTTTCCATAACATACACACGCTTGTTCTCTCCTCCATTTGGCCAGGACTTGATGACAAAGTTCCATTGCGTGCCATTGACATCAAGCGCAACCTGTATTGAAAGAGGCCATTTGCATACCGAACCATTTGCATACTGAACTGTTTCCATGTCTGTTTTTAAGCGCTCTGCTTGTCAGCTCACCACTTCGTGGTGCTTCTTATCTGCAACTACTGGCAAGTTCTGCTCAACTGCGACGCGCGGGATGGTTATTCTTCCCCCCTTAGACACGCTGGTGCAGCAATCTGAGGCTGTCAAAGCCTTGGCAAACAATACAACTGAGCTCGCAGCTGCAGAAAGCAGACGACCGTCAGCACAGGTACTGCATTCGCTATTCTGTGATTGAATCTGCTGACTTTTGGCTGAACAACTGCTATACCAAAGCCTTAGCTTCGCTCACCCCGCTGACTCGGGTAGTGAAACCCTGTATGCTGCTGAGCGCTGGCTGACGTCTGCATAACCTCTGCAGCGTGGTGCGCTGCCTCGCTGCAGCAGCTGAGGTCGGCAGTTGGACTGCAACTGCCGTGCACTTCGTAGTAAGGCCGAAGTGGATGTCAACGATAACGGCTCCCTACTTTGAACGGAGCAAGCTGTACGAGTATGTCAAGCTGATCTGCTGCTAACATGCCAATTGATCTGAAATGTGTATTCAATCCTGTATGGCCGACTTTCAAGCAGGTTGACTATCGCACGTTGCGCTGACAGTCAGTGACTCACAGCTTGGGGACACAGCTAGCTCAGGCTGAGCCGCTGCAAACAGCAAGCCGCATGACGCAAACTTGCTTGCGTCCTTTGGACAGCATCGACAATGATTGTCTGCACTTCGGTGCTGTGCAAGAACCTGTAATTGTGTGCAGAGTGGACCTCCAGCAGAGGTTGCATGTGCAAGCTTGCTCGCAGTACTTTATTTGTACTTGCTGCCAAGACCGTTCCAAAACGCCCTGTGTCAGCTGGAGTGTCAACTGCGTCAAGTGCTTGCTGAAACGCGCCGATCTGAGCTCGGCAGACAGCATTGGAATGTCGCAATGCCATGCGCGTGATCGCGATCATGCCTTGATCGAACTGAGCAAAACCTGTTTGACTGCATGTGTGCACAGAATAGCATGCAGGTAGGTGTTGAGTGGCCAGCCAACCATTGCGCCCGAGGTCTGCGCTGCACCACACAATGCAAGCACGCAAACGCATTTTGTTGAGGTCTTGTCTAGTTTGCCGCGAACGCTTGTTGTCGGTCCGTGCTTGAACGGCAGCGGCACGATGGCGCATTGATTGAGACGCAGAAAGCAGCGCAGCAAGCTCGGGCAATGAACTTGGCAAAGCATCTCAGGCTTTGCTCTCTGCATTGTCGGCAGCTGACATCATTTTGAAGCTGTACCTTACTGCAAGTAACATCAATATTGACAGCAAGTAACATCGTCAGCCTTATATTGGACAGCTGGGCGTGCAAAATGCTCAGTCAGCTTGCATTATAGCTGAGAGCATGTTTTGAAGCAGCTGGCAGGGTTGAGCACATCATGCGCAGGGCAATTTTAGTTTGCTTTTCAACTGAAGCTTGCAGCAGTGTGCGCAGTTGTGTATCACTCTGGCTTGCTGGCATCATGGTGTGCGCAATGTAAGTGCGCGTCCTTGCTGCCAGCAACAAATGTGGTAACAAAGCTGCCAACCCCATCTGCTTTGCAGCTGACTCAGTGATATGAGTGTAGCACAAGGAATAGAATTCTACACCAACCGCTGCCCACACAGCTTTACATACATGCTCAGCAGTCAAAGAGACTGTGTTGTCGCTGTGCATGATGTTCATCACTGGCAGACAGCTCATTGCCATACAAGTCGCCTGAACAATCAAGCTCTCACTTCACCAAGTCAAGGCTGCTTCGCATTGATACAGTACTTTGATGTGATGGCATCACGCAAGTACATCTAGCGTGTCTTGCTTCTTGTGATGCCAGTGAGCTCTTCGAGTATAATCTTGCAAGGCCATCAGCTACCACACTGCTGTCAGATGCTGTTACTGTTTCGGTTCAATTTCACGTCCATTGCGAGACTCGAGACAGGGGGGGCACACCATGCAAAATATATATGAAAGTCATGGGTGATCGTCAACAGAGCATCTGAGCTCTTATCAAGCATAGATGCTAGTGCTGCGTCACCGCTCACCTCTAGCTGTCCTAAGCTCTGATCTGCCAAGCTGTGCTCAAACTCTGACTCATGACGACAACAGGATAAACGAATTGTTCAAATAGAATGCCCAAGGAACAGTTTTTCTGCGTATTCCTGCCCAAGTCTGCAACCGCACCCAAGTGCAGCTGATTCACTGGGAGCTTACAGCCCTCAAGGTGCACTGTTACTTCCTGTCAATGATATATGCAAGATTTTTGTAGTCAAAACCTCAGGTCGCTGCATAGCAGCATCTTGTCCAAGAGGGCGATCAGTGTCATGCACTGACTCGGGCATGCTTGCCTGCCTGCTTGCCTGAGAGTCAACGGAAGTTCTTGAACTGGTACTTGGCAATTCTTGCTGCTCTAACAGTGCAAGAATCCTGCTCTGCCAAGACAGCGTTTTGAAGTGAACCCTGCACATCCGGCAACCAATGAGTGAAACCTTGTTGGACACATAGCTGACCATAGATGCAAAAAAAGTATGCTGGCTTGCATATGCTCTGAGAGCATCAACCAAATGACAATTATCTGTCATGTGCATTGTAACAATCCCTAAATGGTGGTAGTCCTGCTGTAAGCAGCTATACGCTACAGCATGTGTATGTCAGGCAACATGGTACAGTGATAAACCAAATTGTATGCGTGCAAAGACATCTGCAGATGCGCGCGCATTTGCACACAGTCAGGTAGCGAATACGTGCCTGGCTGGACGTAAACACTGCTGCTTGGCCACCCAGATAGGCGTCACATCTACACTGTCTTCAACCATGTCACCAAGTCGCTGCTGCTGTCAACACTGCATAGACAATCTAATTGTGTTGTCATGACAACAACCATTTTTGCTGTGGATATACAAGCATTTGTGACGCTGACAGCCCCAGGGTGCAGGGCTTTGCATACATTGCAGCTTTTGCAACAAGCCATGCAACAATGCACATGACCATGGATGTATGCAAAAAGTGTGTGCAAAGCCCGCCATGATGGTGTCATCTGACCATTGCCTTATTGGAGAATGTGCTGTGAAAGTTGCTGGTGTTGGGACTGTACGGCCAGAAGTTAATGGACGGCATTCAGGAGTGTGGTGGTGGGAGATGCAACAGAGTGCATGCTGCTGTTGTCGGATGCCAAAGATGTTTGAGTTGGTCGGAATAAAACAGTCGTGTGCCATCATGTCAGGACGCTGCTGCAAAGCATTGACGCATTCACAGGACCATCACATGACAAGAATGTTCTATGAATGCAGCAGCCATTGAAGCACAAGGGGCTTACAGCCAACATGGGACCTGTGGCTTTACTTTTCCAGTCATGCCAGCCAACATTGGGCTGTAGACCATGTTTGAAAGACCATGCTGACTCACCTCTTGATTGAATTTGCCGATGTCATGGCTGTCATAGCTAAATTGCCGCATGAGTCTGCTCAGTCTGCTGAGTTTGGGGAAAGCTTGAGCCCTGAGAGCTGGCCATCAGCTGTTGGCCAACCTCTGAGTGCATGGAGATGAAAATGTGGCTGCAGCTGCCTCTGGGCCTAAACAGAAACCAAGTTCATGCAGGAAGTGACCACGTCAGCAGGGTGAAGAGGCTCTTGCTGAAATGGGCTTCAGACTGCATTTTGGAAGCAAAGTTCTTCTCCACCATCAACATCTGAACTGGCTGCAGCATTGGCAGGCTCATAAATGCCAATTGCAGCAGGTCAGTGTGGCAAGCAAGGGACTGGGGCGGATCACCTGGCAGGCCTGTGTCTGAACAGGGATGCAAAGTGCGTCTGCTTCTCAAGGCCCAGATGGCAGCAGCAACGCTTGTCCCGCAATGACCCATCTTCTAAATCTGCAGGATGTCAGAAGATAGACAGACCGTAAGGACAGCATTCAAGCACCTCAGCCATTTTATATGACAGGCAATCGCGTATTCTATGATATGTAAATGCGCAAACGAAGGGCCTTCACACAAGATGCTGGCAAGACAAAGCACAAGAGCTCACGAGGCTAAGGCCAGGGGCTGAATAAATCCTGCTGATGCAGACAGGTGCTACCAAGCTCACGGATAGACTAATCTGCAAGTGTGCAGCAGTTTCATATGCGTACATCAAGGTGTTTCTGACAAAACTGATGAGCAGCCCATCTTTGCCCTTGCTGTTTGTGCTTTTGATATTCAACATCCAGGCATGCATTGAATTTTGGTACCATGTCATAGCAACCAGCATGACAAGATGTTGTGATGCAGATGACTTGAGGAATGTGATACCAACTTCAGAAGCACCCAAGAACGCCTACCTGTCAATGGAGTCTGTTCTTGGTGATGGTGACCTCAGCAGCACAGAAGTAAATAATAGCTCAATCCCCCTGATCCCTTGCTGTTGAGCTCAGATTGCTGACGCTGCAAAGATCAAAGCTTGGTGCCTGACACTAGTGCCAAGCGATGCTGTATGTTTAAGGCCTTGCTAGTTTGGCCCAAGGTGCTGAAAGTCATCCTGTCATAGCTGTCATAGGGCTGCTGCTGAACCCTGCTGAAACTGCTTGTGACTATGTGCTAAAATGCCGAGCAGAAGATGTGTGGCGGCCTGCTATCCTCCTGAACCTTTCAGTGTTGACATGAGCAGCACACTGAACACCCAATTGCTGAAATGTGCTCATAATCTGAGCATCGTCCCATCCTGAAAGGCATCAGAAAGTTCCAATTATGCACTTGTTTTTGTTGCCTAATTTGCAGGGTCATGAACATCAGGACAATGTGTGGAGAATGTGAATGCATGCAATGCAATCACACAAGTTCAGATTAATTGGATTTGTCATGCTGTGCCTGAGGTACAGCATGCATGCCAGAAGAGAAGAAGAAGCTGACATGGTTTGGCCAGCTACCAGGGCTGATGTGCTCTTGCTCAAGCCAAAAGAGCGTTGTGCTTGAGCTAATGCAGCGTCTAGTGCTAATTATCACTTCTGCCTACCTGCTTGTGCTGCCTGCTGTAGCGTATGTGAGCAGTGCTTGCAGATTATGGCCCAGCACCGCCTGGGGTGGCCTTCAGCTGCTGGCCCTTCGAGTTGATGCTGAAGGGCCATAGGCAAGCTTGGTGCTGCCTGAACAGGCAAAGCCTTGAAATGTTGAAGGTGCTGCTGCTGTTGTTGATCTCTCTGACTGCTTGGAGCCTGACAGTTGGCTGCAGTCTGGTCTTGAGTCTGTGCTTATTGGCGATGTCTGCATGAGTTGCTGTCAGCATGAGAGAATGCCTAGAACCATGTGAAATACGCAAATTGCTGATGTGGCTGATTGTGCACTCCCTCGCAGCTCCTAGCACATAGTCTGTCGCTGCTGCCGCTGCCACTGATGCTGCTGCTGCCGCCACTGCTGCTCCTAGCACTGTTGCTGTCACCTCTACTGCTGCTGCCGCTGCTGCTAGTGCTGCTGCCACTGATGGTGCTGCCGCCGCAGCAGCTGCTGCTGCTGGTGCTGCTGCTGCTGATGATGATGAATCTTCAGAAGTCAACCCAGCCCTGAAAGTCTTCAGTCAGAGCTCTCATCTAAATGGCGTCTCTCCATTGAAGAATAGATGGGCTCTGCATATTGATGCTGCTTGGGGCATAAAGCTTGGCTGTAGTGTGGAGCTTTGTGATAATATAAGCAGTTTCTTGATAGCTGCTTACAGCATCCAAATTTGGCTACAGTCTCCAATGAAGTCTGTAGCTGATGCGGTTGATTGCATCACTTGCTGACAATGACTTTTGCCATCTTTCAGCGAATTGGTCTGTTCAAATCGAACACAAAAACGGTATTGCTGCTCTGTTCCAAAAAACCTGCTTGTTGTGCCGCCAGCCTGCCCTATGCTGCGTCATCCTGCTATGTCTCAAAGTCACATAAACATACATCGTGCTCACGTTCATGTTTTGCACTCGCATATGCTGCCATTGCTGTTGTATATGAGATGCAGTGTGGTCAGTCAGACTTAGATCACCTGCGCAATCTGCCAGCTGTTGGCATGTATAACTGCCTGTGGTGCCCAAAAGTTAATGAGACACTCTGCCATCAGTAGCACCCTGACATGGCGGACGTCTCCATAATCCAGGGGTTGACCCTCCATCATGTGAGCTGTCAACTTGGTTTTCAGACCCAGCACATCAGGTCCCAACAGCAGATGGAAGGTTTCAGACTGTAGCACTGCATGCACAACACTCCTTGCTTTATCAGCAGTAGCACTTATTGTTATGCACACCCTTCACGTTCTTTCTTACATGATCAGCGGTCATTCTGCTTTGATGATGACGGCAACTTTCATTAATGACAGTGACATTCTTCATTCCAGCACGACATCTTAATGCTGATCAACATGCAATTGATGCCTGTGATGACTCTGCTAGCAAGATGAGTGGCAAAGTTCGCAGACAGCCTACCTTGCCCAAAAGCTTGGTGTGTTGCATCACCGTTCCTGATGAGAGTCTTGTAGCCTCAGAAGAGGCATGCAAACATTGCCATCACAATGAGGAAAATGGGTGCCAAGGGCTGGCAACAATGTCTCCTCAGGCACTTAAACTGCAGCTTCAGGAGTCGCCGTCCAAAGCCAACATCATCTGGCAGAATCTTCTCAATACCAATGTCGGTCTGTTCCATCATGTACTTGGCCATAAGCAGTGACAACAAGCGCATTGCTGCAGGGACGAGGCTATCTTTGTGATTGCCATCAGTTGCATGCTCACAGCTGTGTAGCGGCTTCATGGTGCATGATGGATCAGGATCAGAAGATTGTGTAGGCACTGCTTCAGACAGGTCTAGCGCATCAGCCAGCATGGGCATCAACACTTCTTACAGCCCCTTGGGCAAATCTGTGCCTGGTTGTATGACGAGAGCAGACGCCAGCTTGATTGCATGCAGCTGCTCTTCACCTACGTACAGACTTGGAGTCACAATGTGGCCCTGTGAAGGTGAATTGTTCTGGCATGTGAATGTTCCATGATGTAGTTTGATCTGTAATGTAGGATGTGGCAAAAGAGCATGTGAATTGGCGCCACATTGAGCTTGCCTATGTCTGCTGTAGGCATTTGAAAACCTGTATGTTCTGACAACTTTGATGCTGGCCGCGTTCTTGCTGTTGTGCATGTAGAATCGTAGACTAAAGTCATGCAGTGCCACCAAGGACACAGAGTTGACCAGCACCATACCAGATGCGCCATTAGCTCTGACAGCCTTGATCAAACTGACGCAGAGGCTATACATGTCTGCTTCTGCATCTGTATCAGTCCGGATGGACAATACTGCAGGCAACTCCCGTGACAGCACATACACCACTGCATCCTGTTGGAGCGGCGCCACCAACATGAGCGTCAAGACATGTAAACTGGCTGCTGTGCATTTGTGATCTGAATGCTGCAGCAGCTTCTGAATGCACGCCAACAGCCCTGCATGCAGCGCTCAGGAAGCCTAAATGTCCATGCCCGTAGCAGGGAATAGCACTGAAACACGAATGAGCTGCCACACAGACGAGCACCAGAAGGACCAGCTGACAGCGTTGAGAAGTCTTTGCTGTGTCAGGTGATGCCAGCTACCCTATCCACAGGGCATAGCTCACCAGGTCTCCATGAGCCATGGAATACGGTCTGGGGTCTAGAGAAAGCTGCTGACAGAGCCCTCAAGAGCTTCTCTAAAGTGATCAGTTCACACTATGAATCAGGCTTGTCACTCTGCTTGAATGTCACCACAGCTGAGTCTAAAGCAGCCACCAGATGACTGACAGCTTGGTTGCGCTGAGCTTCTGTCAGAACTGTTGCATTGAGCATGATGTGTCGGACACATGCTGCAAGCATTGCTGCCGCCAAGGAACTGGGCTGCTGATATACTACTGTGTGCCGTTTCGTATTGTGCCGCAGTGAGTCGGCAGTAATGACTCCATTGATATCACAGGCTGTCTGAATACCAGCTGCAATAGCGACACATCTACATATGCCAGATAATGAGACAGCTGGTCTGGGAAGTTCAAGAGTAGGCTATCGATAAGTGATCCCATGCACTTGGGGATGGACTGAGCGCTTCATGTCCATATGGTGCTTCCACTTTGTTTCAGGTTCAGTGGGGCGTGTTAGCGCCTTCAAGGGAAGTGTTGACGGAACATGGACCAGCACGTGGTATGCAAGACCAGAAAGCCGTCATGTTGACGCTTTGTCACCATGTCAGTGGCGTTTGCGCCGTGAAAACCCTCTGCGGAGACCAGGATCAACCGCAGCGGCCTTGTCTACGATAGAAGGCAGTCGAATCGAGCAAAGACTTTGACTCTACAATAATAAATCTGTGAGGAAGCTCCAGCAACTCAGGACGTCATCCATATAGAAATCGCAGGACGCCCGAACCTTTAGCAGTGATCAAAGTGTACCTTGTCCAAGCATTGCTCGGGGTGCACAAGAGCAGGCAGCTGCGTGACAATGTGGACACATAATTGCCGTATGCAACTAAGACTTGCACTTCAGCTGTTTCTGCCCTCTGGTGGCGCAAAGCTTTGCGTCAGATTATGACAATTCCAAATTGTGTAGTGCCAGAATTTTGAGTGAATTGATGGCTCTGAAACAGATGGTAATCAAGGCTTGCACAGCTGCCGCTGCAGCTGCAGTGGTGGGCATTTCGCATGCTGGAGCCAGCCAAGTAGAGTGATGGCATGTGCTGCTACAGGCGGCTGTCTAGTAGCCTCAGCTGATCAGAATCTGTACATATGTTTTGCCCTTGTCTTGTCAAAACGAACAGGATTTGAACAGGACTTACCGACAGCTTGCTCTCAACAGCCTCTAGGCAAAAGCAGCGTTGCTGTGGATCCTTGACATCAACACATAACAACAGGCACATAACAAAGCAATACAAGATCTAGTGAAGCAAGGGCTATGTGCCTCAAAAGGCTCAGGCTGTTGAAGTCATAGAGGCTGTCAAGCGCCTGTCTGAGCAACTCTGTAGTTATTGTTTCCAAGCGAAGGCATATAAAATGCCTCATATGGCGCAGATCTCCTGCACACTTGCTCCTGGTTCCACATTGTTCTGCTACACTATCGTCTGCAAGTCTTCATGATCTGCAGGACAGTAGTGAGGGTACGTCAGCTGCTTGTCATCATGCACCTGATTGCCAGCAGCTCAAAGCATGCTGTACAATGGAGACACAGAATAGATCGTACAGGCAAGCATGAAAAGGTGATCTGGGGCGCTCAAGGTCCTCCATGAGATCCTGTAACAACAGAGATCTAACATGGTGACATTAGACAAAAGGCTTGAGCAACAAGCATAATTCAACCAAGGCATGCACAGCCAGTGCATGCGTACATAACAACATTCAGCATCAGGCTTGAGCTTGATGGCAGCTGAAAAGGCTTTTGACAAAAAGTGCTTTGCTGTCCAAGAAATGAGCTTCGAAACATAACGTGCTCATGCACAGCACCACTATGCATGCAAGGCCTGAGCTTGCTGAGTGGTGTCTTTGCACAAGCACAAAGTCATGTTGGTCAATGAATCAAGCAAGCAACCAGCAAACAAACCCACCAACCAGTCAACCAATCATTTAACAATCAACACCACTCAAACCAAGCAAAAGATGAGTCGATCAATCAATGAAGCCAGCGATCAAGGGCAGACCTGAGCGTGAAGGAAGCAGCGGAGGCTCTTGAGAGGGTCGGCCTAGGACTGGTTTGCTGTCTGACGGGGCTGTATCTAAAGGCACTTTGCGGTTGGTCTGGTCTCCTGGAGAGGCCAGCATAGCCCCAGCTGGAATGGCTCCATTCTTGGCGCCCATGTGTTCTGATAGCCCTGCCAGCTCAGCATCCTCATCCATAGCAATGGCCTGCGTTGGTCGCATGTTGGGTGGCTAAAGCATGTAAAACCTCTCTTCTTTCATGACATACTGAAGTGATCACTCTGCCTTCATACGTTTTTCCAGTGGCAATATGAACAAGCAACTGCTCAGGTAGCTTGGCCAGCGCTGACAATGTGAGTGATGCAGGGCTTGAGGCACTTGACGCTTATGGCTTGTGGACCACAAACAGACATTGTGGAAAGAGTGCCTTGCTGAAGTTGCAGTGCTGATACAATGCAGCAAAAGTGATGCTGCCAGGTGTTAGATCATAATCACTCTGTGTTTTCACAGGCAGAGCAAAGCATGACAAACAGCCTTGACTCCAACCTATGAAGGGTATGGAGCAGGCTTACATGCAAGCAGGCCATGAAGAAGCAAAAGTCAAGAGGCTGCGACAGGGAAGAAGCTTGTGTACCTGCTCAGCCTCAAATAGCGCTTCATCAACATAGATGCCATCAAGGCCCTGGTTGTCAAACGGGTCCTCCAGGGCCAGGCTCACATTCAGCAACCCCACAAACGCCAAGTTGAGCTGCAGCGTCACATGATCATGCTGAGATAGCAGCCATGCATTGCGCTGTCCAAATCAGCATGATGTCATGCGTGAAGGTTTTGAAAAGCATTACTTTACTGCTGCCATCGTCACTAATGTCACCTGCTGACATGCCATGAAGTCAGGCAAACAAATGTCAGCTTTGCAGGCTGACAGTGTGCACTTGTTTGTGCCCTGTGACATAAATCGCGAGCGAATGTACGCCTCAGCTGGTGAGTTGAGTGGATCTGAGGGTGTCTGCAGCTGAAATTGTAGTGAAGCTGTCTGTGCTGTCTGTTGCACTGCTGCTATTGGTCACGTGCGATGACAGTGTGCACTTCAAATCCTGCCTTTGCACTGTCAGCTTCAATTGACAAATCAGCAGATTGCTGTATGGTCATCATATGAAGGTCGATGTGTAAAGAGCTTGATATGATCCTGCCCAGTGACATGGAGAGAGTCAGCAGATGGAGTAGGAACTTACAAAGATGGCCAGGAACAGCTCAAAGGCAAAGCTGCGGGCCCCCACTCGCACATCAGCGTAGTAAGGCCCAAAAAACAGGGGCACAAACACAACTACATAGAAGCGCGCCAAAGCTCTGATGCCTTGTGGAGTCCTGCAGCAGGACAAAGCAGCATCACTACAAAGCTGCTTTGCTAGATTGCAGTGATAGAGCTGCGTGTATGGGGTTCAGTGGCTGCCAAAGAGCAGCATGCGGCATCCAAGTCAGCATGTGCAAGTCATGCAATGATTAGCATACTGACAATGCACGATAGTTGACCAGCGGTGCAAAGCATGCTGTGTAATCTTAGGCAATCATGGCAAGCAGAGGAGGTACTGTTGCCAAGCAAGGGCTTCTCGTGCTTGCACTCAGCAGCACAAACACAAAGAGAACTCCATGAAGAAGTACATCATAATCGAGTGAGACCTGGCAGCACGGTGGCATGCATCACCTGTACTCCTTGACAACAGCCATGCGCTCAAAGGCGCATTGCAGGCGGAACACCTGGGAGCTGAGGTGCACCAGCTGAGCATCTGGCAACCCTGCCCGCTGCAACACCTGCACCACGTGATCCCAAAGTCACCTGAGTCACGTTTGCTTTGGGCTCATGTAGTCCGACTCCAGCCTGCTGTGCAGCTGATGCTGCCCTTGCACAAGGGAGTCATCTGTTTGCAACCTTTGGGTAGGTCTTGTATAGAATGCAGCCTTTGATTGCATGCCACAGGCAAGACATGCTCTGCAAGCCTTGTGCACATTGAACAGCAGAGCTCATACAATCAGGCACGCGCTGTGTATGCACCATCTGTTTGTTGCCGTAGCAGTCATAGCCTTCTTTGCGCCACGCGATGAAATTTGCTGAAGCCAAGATGCCGTCTTGAATGCCTGACATGCATCAGAGTGAAAGGGACGGACTCAGGCGCTGTTTGAGAAGCTGAGCAGAGGTTTGTTGACATTGTTGAGAAGGTTCCAAAAGGTTGTTGACTTTGAGGCAAACACTAATCAGTTGCCTCTGATTGCCAGACACATTTGCCTGTGCTTTCAAGCCAGGAAGTCCAATGAGTCACATCTGGCTCCCTAAGTCGGACTGTAAATTTGATTGATCGAAAAGCATGTCATGAACTCCTGCTATACAGACAGCAGCAACAGCTGATGACTGACCTCTGAGGACTTGGAGAGCTTCTTGAAGGAGGCTGTGATGCCGCGCACCAGCTTGGCCCTCTCAGTGGCAATGCGCATCTGCAACATCAAGCTTCAATAAGCAATCATCCAACAGGGTGCGAGAAAGTGCCAGGTGTACAGTCACATGGCGATGCGCATCTGCAACATCAAGCTCTGGTAAGCAATCATGCAACAGGATGCAACACAGTGTCATGTGTACAGTCACATTTCCATTGGAGCCAATTGGGCCTGGTTGACATGTGAAGCCAATCCAATTCGTCCGATTGGTGTCACGCGCCTATTACTCATATCCGTGTGATTGGGCCATTTTGCGCAACATCTGGTTGATAGCAAGTCTGTGCACTTTGCAAGGTCTCAGCAGACAGCTGAGAATGGTTGATGTGGGACAAAGCAGCTGTTGCCACTTCAGCTTATGCACGACATGTCAATACAGTGAATCTTTTTGTAAGGACACTCAATGTAAGGACAGCGCCGTTGGTAAACAAACGCTGCATTTTGACTGCAGTGGTCTCTCACAACTTGATGTAAGGACAAATTTCTTAAGAGCCAAAGCAGTCATTACAAAGAGAATTTACTGTATCAGACTCGTGTCAGCAGCAGGCTCACCATCTTCCTTTTGACTCCTGTGTAGGGGTAGTATCTGCTATAAAACCTGGGCGGCAGGAAATAAGCTCTCATGCCATCTGCAGTCATGCAATATAGGATCAGAAGTTGCAAAAAGAGCAGCTCTGAGGATCGTGTGTGCAGCTTGGTCGTAAAGCTAAGTCAAGAGATGCATGAAGCAGTCCTTTGTGCACTGCACTGAACACGACAATAGGAAGCAAGTGCAGCTTGCTTGCATGAGTGTACCTTACCCACTAGCGAGAAAAGCAGCTGCTGCACTGTGGCCTGATGCATGGAAGACACAGCCCCATTTGGCAACCAGTCTCGATGCGCCAGGTATATATGAAGCAGCAAGGACTTGACTGCAAGTACACAGCACATGTGTGGGCCTGGAATACATGGCACAAGCAGTCCCAAGCGGACAGCACAGCGCTGTGCACTGCATCCTAAGTGTAAATTTAGTCACCTTCAACAAGATCTTGAAGAGCTTGCTCCCGCCTTCTGAAAGCCTATGTAAGCACAGCAGCAGCAATCAACACATATTGTATTGCTTTGACACAGCCTACTGTGCAGTGCCACTGGCAGGGGATGCAGGAGCGCTGGCACATGCTTACTATCCAAGTGAAGCCCAGCATGGGTAGGATGATGAGAAAAGCCACAAGTGTCCAGTCCAGCTTGTAGGCCACTGTTGCATTGTTGAGATGGTAGTAGGAGTAGAAAGCACATGAGGATATTGTGATCAGCACATTATATACGCTGAGCCAGCTCTGAAGCAGGAAGAAGACCCACAAGCTGGACAAAAGATCTCGGAGATGCCGCGAGGCAGATCTGAGCTGGTGAGGGGTGTCAAAGAGTCGAGTGGTGTCTAACAGCTGAACTCCACGCGAATGTAAGCTGAACGGAGCACTTCTGCTGTTTCTGACGCCTTCACTGAAGTTCCCAGGCGAAGCAGCTGCTTCCATCCAAGTTGGATCTCCTCAACTTAGATTTTTGAAGGTTTCTGGCCTTATGGTGGCAACAAGCGAGGCGGCGCAAGTCGGCCTTGTCCACCCAACAGTAGCATCTCACTTGAGTGCGATCAAGCTCCCGGTGACAGCAGACAATGAAAGCTTAGCAAGGAAGCAACGATGTGTGTTTAGCCTCACGTAGCAATTCGGGCAGCGTTCGGTCGCAGTGCCGTTGTCGCCTCGCAATGCAAAGCGTTGTGATGCAAGCCTGCTGCAAAATGAACACTGAATTTGCTCTCTGACCATTACTAACGAAGGGGGCTCCCCCTTGCCCAAAATTGGGGTGCAGCAGCTGAAGCTTGTGGTGTGGCATTCATTTGCATCGAGCTTGTCCATGTGCTTGCAGTGCGTCAAACATCACAGCGAAGCCTGCGCTCATGTAAATGCAGATGCTCAAGTGAAATGTCGTTGTTTCGCTTATCAGCTGACAAAGAGTTACACTATGACAGAATGTGCAAGGGAGCTGCTTCCAGCGTGCATTGCTTTCTGCTTTGTCAGCTTGAATCTGCAGTGGACAAGCCTGACAAAGTCATCCCACGGTTTCATTGGATGATCAAGAATTTGTGAGGTGCCAGACGCTATGTATGTGTCGTTGCACATCAGCACTTAGCGCTGCTAGTGGCCTGCACCTTGCACATTTCAGTCAAGCGTGATATTGCTCGCTGATACATAACAACCTCCTCGTGGAGCAGAGCAACTGATATGGGCTCATCTTCCAACTCCTGTGCCAGGTCTGCCTTTTGGTCCTCACCGAGTCTTGTCGAAATGGTTCCAGCTTGCTCCAGCTTGGCTGATGCAGAAGCCAGCTCAGCATTTGTGACAATGCCCAGCTGCCTGGCACGCTTGAGCAAGGCCGCAAACAGCTGCATCACAAGCTTGAGAATCAAGGACTAGGTGGCATGGACGCAAGCTTGCTGTGCAATAATATTTGGCAGCCATTGCCAACTTGTTAACACTGCAGACAAAGACTGGGAAAGCAGCTGCGAGACATTTGCAGCTAACACTGGACACAGCATGAGGCACAGGTGGCATCTTCTGTATGCTCTGTATGTGTGGCATGTTGAGGTGCAGTCTATTGCTGCAGAGCTGCGGACGGCTATGATATGACGCCCTGGTCCATTTGTCAATGAGAGGGTGCAGATGCAAAAGCAGCAGCTGATCACAATGCAAGCATGTGCATTGCAGGAACTGCGATAATGAAAGTGAGCTACACCAGCAGCATTTTTGTGCATACCTGTTGCGGCGTGTCAGCACTTGAACACTCCAAGCGGCACCTCATGTCATATATGGTGTCTATGAAGGTGACCAGCCGTCTGGCTTCATTCCTTTGTGACCACTCCAATGCAGGAATGTCCTGTGGTACAGAAAACTATTGGTTTCTGGGCGCAGCATGCTTTGTGCGCTCCCCTGAGCAAAGCATAATTGTTGTTGCTGACATGAAAACTTGGTACTGAGTGTCGCATACTGACTGAGATCTGACACACTGCCAGTGAGGCATGAGCAGGTTCATCTCAACTAAATGCATGATTGATGATGACACTCATGAAATACAGGCAGCTGCAAAACTACCTGAGTTTGTACTGCATTGGTGGTCAAACATTTTTGATGCAAAATGCAAATCTGCAAAACATAGCAGCCAAGCCTGCAAAATGCATGCAAAGACATGCACTTTTGCCAAGTCAATGACAACATTGTTGCACATCTGCTGTCCCCAAACAACTTGCCAAGCAGTAAGGGGCAAGTCATGCAAGTGCAGAAAAACATGCCGTGCAAAATCACACCTCCTCAACAAGCGCAGATGGCAGTAAGACTGCATTGCCCATGTGATGGTAGGTGCATCAACAGGCAGGCAATACATGATCTGAGCACACACCTGGATGAAGATGATTGGGTAGGCAGCAGCCAGGGCCACCATGTCTGCAGGGCCTAGGGCGCCTCCCTGGTCAAGCCCCTGCGCTAGCCCCTGCTGCCCACACACCTGTGCTACGAACATGTCAACCCTGTCTGTTCAGTAGCATGTCAAGGCTGCTGCAATGCCAAAAGATGCCAGGTGGCAAAAATGTGAGCTCTGCTTGGCAGTTGTGCTCTACAGGTGAGTTGCACAAGGACAGACGCAGACAGGTGTCAAGGACTGCTTCCATCAAGCAGGGGCAGTGTTTTCTTGCAGCCTTGCCATGATGCAAGTTACGTCCAGCTGCTCGTGCTGCTCACAACTTTTCTCAAGATGCACCGCTTTGAGCAATGGAAGGTGTTTGAAACCCAGCAACTTGGCATTTTATGCATGCAGTGGCCAGTGCTGATGACAGTCTGTGTGTTCATGATGGGGTGTAGAGGAGACAAGGACTGCTGAAGCAACTGTAAGTACCTCTCTGAAGGTGAAGAAAGCTGCTGGCGATTCTAGCTCAGTATCTGGGCCAGCTGCTTGTGCCAACTGCCTGCTGGAGACTTGCCTGGGGATGTGCAGACGCCTGCCAAAGCCCACATCCAAAGTTGCCTGTTGCATAGCGGGAAGTTGGCATACACATTTCAAACATGTTGGTCTGCCTTATGACACAACTGTATGCAGAGCAAAAAATGCTACTTTGCGGACATTGTTTGAAAGTGCATACACTTGCATGTCATATCAGCTAAGAATGATGCTGTGTCGCAAAAATGCAGCAATGCCTTCTCTTTGGGAGCATTGACACATTGCAGCATGACTTGCTAAACAAACAGAAAATGCAGCAGCATGAACAATAGCTATTGGTGTTAAGCCACATCAGACCGCCTGTACATTGGACATATTGCACTCTGATCAGCAGTCAATGTTGCTGTACCTTGGTTTCATGTGATCCAACGGTGTTGACCCATGTGTCCCTCAATTGGGCGCTGCTCCCTGGCCCAATCAGCATGAGCCCCTGCCGCAATTGCTTTAGGGACCCTGGAGCTGGCTTGCTGCCAGGCGCAGTGGGTGATGCAAGAATACTTTCCAAAACATGATCTCTCAGTCTGTAGTCATTCTCCCCACTTACCTGCACATGCTGTCCAATGTGTGATAGCTGGTTCATGCAAATGATTACATTGACTGCAGTAGGCAACATGTCGGCAATTGGCACTGTATCGCTGCAAATGCACATGCCATTGTAGAAAGTGCTTGCTGTTGACTGTCCTGCAGCAAAGCTTACCTCAACAACTGCTAATTGCATCTGTATTAGCTTGACAAATGGCAGGAAATATTGTCTGTTCAGCCCATCCTTATACAGGTCTGACGGCATTTTGTTGGATGTGCACAGCACAAAAGTACCATGTTGTAAGAGCTTTGTAAAGAGCTGCATTGGCACGAATGGGTCTTGTCCAGCGTCATACATGAGGCTTGCAAAGCATTGATCTAGCACAGCATGATACCTGGCTAAGAATGAGCGCATCAGCCACATCAGATACATGCAGCTCATCCAAGCATAGTATTTTGGCGCTGTTGGCTATGCCTTGAGCTGTGATTTCCACAGGGTGCTCTTGAAGTTGAGCATATCTGCAAAATATAAGTGCTGTTACATGTGCCCATACACATACTCTTGATCATGATTCAAAAGCCATGACCAAGCAATGTTGCTGTAGTCATAGCCACAATAGATTTGGCACAGAATAGCAATCAAATGCACTGCCCAGCTGTTACTGACTGTAGCGTGCAGGCAGATCTGCTTGCCTGTACACTGGCAGTCCAAATTGGCTCCTTCCTTTGATGCGTGGTAAAGACTCTTGCAGGTTATGCAGCTGAGTATGTATCTTGACCATGAATTCATGAAAGTGTAAACGGCATATACCAAGCTGCTCTCGGTCAGCATCCGAGAAGGAGCTACAGAACAGATCAAGGAGCATAGTCTTGCCACTGCCGATAGTTCCCCACAAGTATGCACCACGCGGAAACGGCAAATCTGCAGAGGCTGTGGCAGGTTCCTTCGAGGCTCCGTCGTCCATGTTGGAACCTGTCGCGGATGTGTCATTTGCCAAGCTCTGTCGGACGGAGTTTTGGAGCGCGTTCAGCACTTTGGCTGCGAATGTTTGGCTGTGATCTTGCTTCAGGCGACCTGTTGTCACCAGGTCTTGCAGAGCTGTTGCGACGCTACTGTAGCTCCTTGAAGATGATAACTGCTGCAAGCTGCTTCCCCTTATATAAAAACTCTCAAGAGCCGATGCGCCCATTACGAGCAGCTGTTGGCTGTAAATCGACGAACATCGAGCAGTCAACACATGCAACATCAGTCTAGACAGGCATTTTCTGCAGTGGTGCAAAACCTCGGCGCTCTGGGACCATCGGCTTGAATTGCCATTGAAGATGGCATGTGAGCGCTATTTGCATCTGGCGCTCTCACTGCAGCACCGGTCAAGTTCGTGAGGCGTCACCATTGCTTCTGCTGTCTTCTGGCGTAACCTTGAGATTTCTGGCGTAAGACGACGTAACTACAGCAGTTTCAAAATTTGCGTCTGTGGCGATGCTGGGTGTGCATAATTGCCTCGCTGATTGGCTTTCGGCAAGATTTGCGTCTCGTTATCGCTGACCACAACCTGCGCAGCATCTCAGTTAATCGTGCACATCTTGTCGAAGGGGTCCACGCAATTAGGACAGCGCCCGTGTGCACACAAGCACCCTTGATCGGCTGATCCCTTCTTGAGTTTCAAACTGGTCGAGCTTTTTCTTGCTCAATCCCCACGACGGAGCAAGTTTGGCTTGCGTGCATTGGTCCACCTCCTCCAGAAGCCTTTTACACGCAAAGTTCTGCCAATTGCGCATTCTTTCTCGGGCCAGGTATGGCATGCAGTGTGCCTACAGCTGTGCCAGCAATATTTTGGGTGCAATCGTGCGATATGTTCCACAGATATGCGCACTTTGCTGATGGTGATGTTGACTCTGATTGTGCTTGTTTGTTGGGCAGGTGTACATGCAAGCTGAGACTGCGAGGGCAGCCAGCTTCCTTTGAGCTGCTGAATTTGCTGGAATGGCTTTTCAAGCTGCACAGCTGCGATGTGAACCATTTGGCGATGTGCATGAGGATGGCAGCAGATATGACAGCTGGACACAGTAAGCTTCAACAAAGCCTTCTCATGACATGCTTTTTGCAAACTTGCAACTGGTATCATGAATTTTACCAACAGCATCTTTTTCGATCTGGCCTTGCATTCGGCTTGTTTATGGTCAACAAGCAGAACTTTTGAGCCCTTTATTGTGTTGGGCTGGCATTGCAAGTCGATGTCAGCTCCCTGGCTGCCATGTTGTGGGTGGCCTCACGATCATGCGATCATTCTCGTGATTTCCATATTTTGCAAAAATAAATCAGCAGCTAGCCATAGAAGTTGCTGCCGGTATGTGCTGCCACAGCTTTTGCGCCTGTGCTTGACTGTGCATCCTGCGGCTCTGCACAAGAGCGCGTTTGCTTTTTCCAGCCTGCACATCACCTCTTTTGCTTCTAGAGCTAGGTTCCGGTGGCTGCCCTTGCCGCGCGAGCCTTTGTTACCCCCACTACGATCTAAGTAAGGACAGCGGGAGTTTTGCTGCAGCGACAGCATCAATCGGAGCATAGCGTGGATCGCGTACAGTTGTGTGAGCACTCAGAGCTTCGTTTTTGGTGTTTAGGCCGTTTGGTCAAGGGCTGACGCACCGCCAGCAGGCAGCGGCCAAGTTGGACGCGCTCTTGAACGCAGCAGCAAGTGCTTCCGAGGTCAACATTTGCGGTCAACAGCGAAACGTTCATCTCGCACTGCCTTCTGAACAACCTCAGGCGGCACCAGCAAACGGTGAGCGCCAAAGCTTGCGACTCTGCCTCCTGTGTATCCTCATCCTGTACATCAGAGCTGTTATTGTGAGTAGGTTTCAGCAGTTGTCTTTTGTGGCTACACTGTCGCGATGCATTGATTGGAGGCATGCTGCCTTGTTTGGCAATTGTCCACTATCGCAGAGTCATCATTGTACACTGACCATGCAGGACTCTATCAACACTCATTCCCTCCTTCGCACCCTGCATCTCTTCTCTCTTCCTGTAGGCCTCCATCTCTTGCACATCCCTCTGCATCAGAAGCCTCAAGCGCAGACAAGACCAGGCACACAGCCAGCGACAACAGCTTCAGCTTCACCTCCAGCTTTTCCTTGTACCAAAGCATTCCAGAATACTTCCGCCAACACATGGAACCACCTGAAGTGCCTGATCAGCATGCATCAACCCATCAGCTTGTCAATACAGTCCAGCCACAGCCTGTGAAACAGGAGTCTCAGAGGACTTTACGTTCAGCAGGCAGGAAGTCACACCAAGCCAGCTCCCTCCTGGATGAGTTTCGTGCTGAAGAGCTGCAGACACTGTCTCACCTGTTGCCAGAGACAGCAGCAACCAGGGCAGTAGGCTATGAAGGGCAGCACAGTGATAGCCCTGCCTCACCTCCCTCTGCATCCACTGTTGGCTCTCAGCCCACTGTTGATGAGCAGACTAGCCCTCAGATTATGCCCAGGGCGCTCACCAGAGCTGGCACAAAGCGTTCCAGCAGTAAGAGCCTGATCACATTGTGTTGATCAGAGCTGCATGATGGCAGCAATTTGTACTGATCCTGTGTCATGCATCAATACTCTTTGTGCCAGAAAGCATTGAAGCAATGGTTGCACTGTTTGGTAGCACTCTGGCAAACAGCTTGTCTGACACTACGACATGCTTGAGGCATGATACCTAAAGCAATATACAACCTAAACCTTGCAATGCTCAGGCCATGCTTGAGAACAGAGTGAATTTTCTTCACATGTCTGCTGCTCACTCACAAGCGAGTGGCCATCTGCTATGACATTATCACCCATCCCATGACTGCACGCTCTTGGTATTGCAGGACACACAGAGCAGCTGACAGAAGCAGACATATTGGCCGCAGACGAGGGCTCCAAGCACGTGTCGTCCACTTTTAGAGGGGTCTACAAACGCAAATTTGACATGAAATGGAGGGCAGAAATCACTGCAGGTGCGGCCAACAGCAGCTTTGGAAATGTAGTCGACTGCTTACTGACTGTTGAGCTGAGCATGCTCCAGTCTTTGTGCCGCTGTAGCAGTCAGTGCATGCAATGCACTCATGCCAGCTGTAGACCAATTGCAAGCCTCAAAGGAAAATTTTGACCTGAAAAAGACTTTATTGACACTTGGCTGCTGTTCAAAACAATGGTGTAGGTTCATGTCAGCAACATGCACAGGTACAACCTCTACCGTAACCATTCATTTTGCGAGACAGGTCACCACATGTCAATGCAGGACGTCGCAAGCGGTGCTTGGGAAGCTTTTCCAGTGAGAGGGAAGCTGCAGAGGCCTATGACAAGGCTGCTCTCACCCTCAGGTTGCTCTCTGACCCTTGCTCCCATCATACTTCTCCCTTATACCCTGGTCTTCAAGCCACCAAAAGAGTGCCCTTTCTGCAAATCATCACGTGAAACTGATTGGTCACATCTCTGGTCACATAGAGCTTGAAGTGCAAAGCATGTATGGAGGTGATTGCGCAGGTGTTGTGTATCATTGTGTGGGTACACAACTGATTTAGTGTGGTCTGCTGACCAGGCTTTCACTTGCTACAGTCACCAATTACAACAAAATATGGGTTGCCTGCATGCTGTGTAGGCTCAGGGTTGTCATAGTTTGGCAATGTGCACACAGCCATTATCAAATTCTGCTCTCATTCTGCATCTTCTTGTTGCAAGCATGTTCTTCATTGCTCTGGCTCTATTGTGCAGTCTGATGTCTTCATCTATACATTCACAGACTCAACCCTGGCTGCAGGGGCCCAGCTGCCTTCACAAACTTTCCTGCAGACCATTACGCCAGCGTTAGCACACGCAATGAGCCAGTGAAGGGCCGGTCCGGGATGGCCCTGAAGGACCGTCGTTTCATGGGGGTCACCTGGTGCCCCTCCCAGCAGCAGTATGAGGCCCGCATCTGGACCAGGTATGTTTTGCTTCCTGATGAGCATGTGGTGAAAAAGCTGTGGTTTTCATTAGAAGCTGTTGCTAACTATCAGCAGCAGCAGTAGCACAAGGCCTGCACAAAGTCTGTCTTACGCCTTTTCAACACGTTGCAGTTTCTTTTGACTTCTCATCAACAAACGTGCTTCTGCTGACTGCTGTTCAGCAGCAGTTTGAAGCCTGCATTTGGGCCAGCCTGCCTCACTGCCTGATTGGCCTGTTTCAAGGACGCACTTGGTCTATGCTGCAACCTGGAAGCTGCAGTTCAGCAATAGTACAAGAGCTGTATGTGAAACAGTAGTGCATGCTCTCATCTACTTGCATGTCACGTTTGCCAGAGCGGCGCCATTGTGTGGTGCAATCCCTCGTCTCTACTGTGTTCCTGTGATGACACCCTCAATATACTGTGTATTGCATGTGATATATGATGATGCACTGGTTTTGCATGTTGTGTATGGTGATATACTAATTCTGCATGAATGCAGGAGTGGGGAGGAGCATCAGCTGGTGGGCATGTTTGATACACCAGAAGCAGCAGCTCACGCCTATGACCAGGCTGCACTGAAGATGCATGGACCTGAAGCCTACACCAACTTCCTCTGTAAGCATCGCTTGTTGGTTGCTTATGTGCTCAGCCAAAGCTATGACGTCCATGCAGTGCAAAGCTCTGACAACACTTGCCACCTGAATGTAGCCTCCATGCATGAAGCAAGTGGGCAGTAGGCAACAACTGTACAATATGGTGGAGATTTGGCTTTGCAGTACGATTGGGCTACATGTCATCAGCGCAACAATGGAATTTCTTGGCATGCAACAGGTTTGCTTGCTCTACCCGCACAAGCCGTGGCAAGTGCACAGGATCAGTGGGAGCAATCAGCTAGTTTGCATGCAGCATCGGGCTGAGCTGCCTCAGACATCTGCTTTTTGAACTAGACAGCAGCAGCAAGCTAATAGCCACGGGTCCCTGTAAGACTCACTGAAGCCAGGCAGCTTCATGGGCAGAGCTGACTGTGATCATCAAGGCAGTTGGTCTAAGCAATGTCTTGAGAATCTCACCTGTATGCTTTGGCTTGCAGTGAAATCAGAGGCAGGCACACAGCGAGGCACTTTCACAGGACCCACAAGGGCGGGTCAAATTGCCAGGACAGGGCTGACAGTGACAGTGAAAGCCAGTGCCCTGAGCAAGGCCCCCAGTGGCAAGGGCTCCTCCAAGTTCAGAGGGGTCAGCTGGCACAAGGACAACATGAAGTGGCGGGCCACCATCTTCAAAGGTATCCAGACATTGTTTGGCAATGCTGTTTTCAAGCTGGCAAGCTGTGGTGCATATGGGTCAAGCAGCGGTTCCTGAGCAAAAAGCAGTGAATGCATTGTCATGCTGTGATGCAAATGCATTGTCATAGTGTTCTTGTTGTGTCAACGAAGTTGCTCAGGCGCTCTCAAGTCTCTTGAGAGCTGCACTCAACAAGGCGTCATGTCCCGTGCTTCGTGCCCATTATAGGTTGTTCAGCCTCAAGACAAGTGCTTGGCCTCAAGGGACAAGCAGTCCACATTTATGTCAATAGTGCTGGTGCTCTTGAAATATGCATGGTGACTAAGGCAGCTGATGTATGAGCCTAGCTGGGCTTGCTGAGCCGGTCTAGCAGTCCTTTTGAATGAAAGAAATGTATGAATGGTTGAAAGAAATGATGTATGAGGTTTGGCCTGCAGGTAGCAAGCCGGTGCACATTGGATATTTCGACAGCCAGCAGGATGCCGCACGGGCATATGACCAGGAGGCTATCCGCCTGCGGGGCCCCAACACCAGCCTCAACTACCCCATCACTGACTATGACGTAAGCTCTGCACCTTGCTGCTGATCTGCATGCTCTGGCACGCCATGAAAGCTAATATATCCATAATTGTGGTGTACTGTTTGATGATGATTGGAAGCCCTACTTCCTGTGGGCTGCATTTGTGGTTGCAGCATCATCAATCAATTGATGTTGTTCCTTACAGCCAGGGCTTACACCTTTTCTACCAAATCAAGCCAGACCAACTTTGAGCGCACATGACAACAACCCCACATTCTTCTGCAGCTCTTTGACAGCCAGGACATCATTCTTGGTTCTGGGCTGCCTTCTCATAGCAGAAGCTGCCATTCTGCGGCTCGACAACATGGACTCTGTATTATATTCTTCTGAACCTCAACTGTAAATTCTGGCAATGCTGGTTCCATAATCAGCTCTACAAGTTAGCTGTTTTGGCTGATGCTTTTGATCCTCCTTCAGGTGGGAGCCCCAGCAGATCCAGAATTGGATGGCGATAGCCTGAGCCCTGAGGGCAGCAGCTTCAGCCCCAGCCCTACCCCCAGAGGCTTGCTGCCAGAGGGCTCCTTTGTGGATGAGTCAGGCAGACTGGTGGGGCCTGCAGGGGTCGCCCCCCTGGGCACCCTGGGGGCTCCCCGCCTGGATGCCCGCCTGGTGGCAGTCTTCAGCCCCAGATCCAGCCCTGCTGGCTTGAGTGATGACATGGTGGGCGACCGTCACTGTTGCTCACAAATGCTTGCAGTGCTGCGCTGTGGACAATTAACGCTTGATCTTCATCGCATTCATTCTTTAACTTTTTGTACCCATGTTTTATCTCGTTCAATGCAATCAGCTGCATGCAAGGCACAGGCTGATGGTTGGCAACTCGGGATGTCAGCTGTGAGCTTAGACACCTCCTGATAAGCATGTACCAGAGCGCTTTGTCCTGCCAATGCCTTGGTTGGTTGTCAAGTGTTCAAGTGGAGTGTCAGCTGTACCGCATCAGTCTGCTAAAACTGCAAAATGAGAAGCAGATTATCAAACTGCTTGGCACCTGCAGGAGAGTAGGGATGTAGGCAGCCGGGCAGGCTCAGAGGGTGGGTACCCATCCCACACCCCTCCAGGGGTCCTGCTAGAGGGGTCTGATGCTGGGCCCTCCAGCTCTGCAGATCTGGGGCTGCCTGCCGCAGCCCCGTCCCTGCAGGCCCTCATGCAGAGCAATCCAAACATCCTCAAGACCATTCAAGTCAATGAAGCCAAAGGTACGATCATCACAAGTTAGTGCTGTTTGATTGATTGCTTGACACCTGTGCCTGCACAAAGGCGAGATAGGTGACAGGAATACCCCGCCTTGTTATGTAAGCAATACAGCAGGCTTACACCTGAAAGTGTGCAGATGATGGGGTTAGGGGGACAGGGAGGTATGGTGATCACAATCCAGTGCTGTTGAAATCGCTGATCTGCTTTATCTGTGTATGTATATTGTGGTCAGTGGTGACGCTTAGAGGCATGACAATCGAGCGACGTGTCAGCGCTCTACACTTCAAATTACTACTGTCTTTGCTGTATTCTTGCCATCACAATAGTGATTCCATAGTCACTGTCAACAGAATAAGACCAGGTGCCAATGTGCATCAGCTGCAGCTTGTATGCTGCAAAAAAAGCACCATTCCACTTTTGCATGCAGCCCTGCTGTCAGCTGTTGTACCAGTGGGACTCAAAACAGCATAGGCTTGGAATGTGATTACCAGCACTATCATTCTTAGTTGTTGATGACATTGGTCTAGTCCTTGCATGCTCATTATCAAATCTTTTTTGTTTTGTCACAGGTGCTCTGTCAAAAAGAGGACGGCCTGTGGGCAAGTCAGCTCAAGCGCGGTCAGTGGACTCCCGTCAGCCCCTCAAGCCACCCCCCTCTACCCGAGGGGGCCGCCCGCCACTCTCTCGCCAGTCTTCCCGCCTCCAACGATCGCACTCCAGCACCCATAACGCCTCCCCAGACTTTACCGCTGGGCACAGTTCAGCTGACTGCAACACACCAGATGATGAAGAGACACAAACTGCCCCTAGTGCTGCAGAGTTTGAAGATGACTACGGCTCAGATGAAGCCAGACCAGAACCTGTGGATGTGTTAGCTGCTGCTGCAGCTACATTAGCAGGGTGCAAAAAGGATAAGCAAGTGAATCTGCCCATGTGGGGTCACAAGGGAAGGAGGACACAGGGGCATGAGTTGAGCGGGGATGATCTGGATCAGCCTGACGCCAGTGTCAGTGGCTCCAGGACACAGCGGGAAGTTGAGAGTGTGTATCAGCGGGGTGAAGGCACTGGTCGCAACTTGCGGCCACGCAGTGCCAAAAGGACTTGGTCTGACTGATGCAACATTGCAGGGCATGCAATGCAGCACGCACGCAAACATTGATCCTTTACCTTTGGACCATTGAAGCATCAGCATCTGCTGTGATGCACCTTTGACTTCACGAACTGCATTGCCGGGACAAGTCCTTGATCAATAAACTAGTGCTTGTTTGAGTCATACTAAACTACATGTGAAGAGAGTTGCAATCACTCAGATAAAAGGTCTGCTTTGCTTTTGAAATAAGAAGTGAATGTTGTGACTGAAAAAGTCTGTGCTTTTGGTGAGAATGAAGTTTACAAGTCATGCGTCTTTTCTCCTTAGATTACTGTGGGGTTTAGCCTGTCTCGTCCAGGGCTTCATTTTGCGTTTCAGCACTTCCACATTCATCTTTTGCTGATTCGACTGGTTGCATGTTTTTCATCCAGATACGGATGTTGTACTAATGCTGTTCTGTTTATGCCTCACGGGCAGAGTTTCCTGCAACCCCTACTGTCTGAACGCCTTGTTGCACAGCAGCGAGCTTATATGGTCATCGTTAGTTTTGCTGTACCTGGTGCTGGCTGTGCATCTGATCAAAGTCAAATCTGCCTGACAAAAAAATGTCTAAGTTTCGTTGCCAGCACTATTTAGCTTGAGCATGCAATACTTTCAAGTCCCGCTCAACAAATGCAGATGGACATTGGCAGCGCGCGAGTGCACACATCTCGGTGCATCTGCCTTTTGGCAACCAACAATATCTTGTGCACAAGGTTGCATACTCTAGCAACTGCAATCTGAACCTGAAATTTACAGCACCTATTAAGGGTCAAAAACGGTAGAGACCCCAGCCTGCCAGAGTACCTATATCAAAGGAATCCAGACAAAACATGCTACAACAACAGCCGGGATGTCTGGTCACATGGAACTGCTTACAGAGTACCATATCGCCCATGCTATCACAAGTATCAAGACTGCAGCAAAATACACCCAGCTTGGTATCAGCTTCTGCAAAGCAATCATGAAGCGGCGATAGCCCACATGAAATCCCCTGATGATGGCTATGTTGTATTCAAAAACCTTGCGATGTTCTTGCAGCACCTGCACAGTGTCATCACAACACAGGTTGAGCATGTCATATGATGGTCCGTCCAGACTGCATATTGATCTCAAAAGCATTTGTCACAACATTGTTGTGTCTGTTGTGAGATTTAGTTTCCAGACCTTAATGAAACAGGATATTGCCAGCGCCTGCTCATGATTTGAGGAGGCAAGTCACACTCAATGAAAGTGTGCATCAGCTGCATACTCAAACAAGCGAGGCGTACCTCTTCCACCTCCTGAGAACTCAGTGTTTCTGGTAGCCGATTGATGATCTGCTTATACTCAGCCCTCAAAGGCTGTATGGGCTCCTGCATAACACATGTCACTGACATTACACCTTGACTCTGGCTGTAAGAGGGTACTCATGACTCTGTTGCCATGCAGCACAAAAGCTAGCTTGCCTGGTAGTCAAATGTTGAGGTGCCTTTGCCAGGCTTCAGCTGGACGTGCTTTGTGAGCATGCGCTTTGTGAGCTGCCCACCTGCCATGATGGCGGAATGCATGGCAAAGCTGTGGGCTATGAGCAGATGGGGTTGCTGCTCAGCGATCATGCTCAGCCTAGCAAGGTACTGCTGTGCTGGCGGACTGGGCTGAACTCTTGACTTCCATCTTTGGCTGCAGAGACAGGCATTGGTTCAGGTCACGATCAAGGAAAAGAAAGCAGGTATGCTTTTGCATGTCATGACGGGCCTCTTTGTCAGTAAAAACAGAGTGGGATCATGTTTATGTCATTCGAAGCGTAGTACTTGCGTTCCAGCATAGGGTCTCACCAGCGGAGGGCGCTCACCCCAGAAAGTATTCAAGATCTTGTTCAATATGTTTGTGTCTCTCTACTCTAGGCAGAATTTCGGTGATGGTTGATATGGCTGCAGATCAGGACCCATCATGAGTGCCACGCATGCATTCGCATATAGCAGACTAGCTGACATCGCTACTTACATGCTGAGTGCCTACACTTGTACAGCATCTGTTCGATCGTCAAGTATACATGATAGAATGATCCGAGGGCCTTCCCGTACACTTGTTTGTCGGTGAAAGCAACCATGAGCTTGGCCACCACTAGGGCCGTGGACACAGCATGACCCGATGAGGATGCTGCTCTCAGCTGCTCGGTAAAAAGCAACTGCTTGACCATAGCGATACTCGGTTGATGGCAGGCGCTTCACCAGGTTTACAGCTGTCTCCTGTGGGGTTGGCAGCGTCAGCTCACGGCGCTCTGCAGCTCTGCAAATGTGCAATGCCATGCATCACATGCATGAAAACTTATGAGTTTAACCGGCAAGCAAGCGCGACGCTTCAGCGGACGCGTAATCGGGGTGTCCTTGCTACTGCTGCTGTGCTCTCAAGCTTATGCAACATTCGTTAGCGCGCGCGGTCTGTCACCTTTCTTTTGCGTGTTTGCTGATCAGACCTGCCCGGGCATCGAAGCCACTGACATCTCGATACACCTGGCGATCAAGTGCTAACTCATTAGCGGCTGTCAGAGGGGGCAGAACTTTGACAACTGCGCATAAACGTAGCCGAGTGCACGCCATGCAGGCTCAGACTTGGCAATACCCCAAGCCACTGTACTTCCCAGCCAAAAGCAAACACACCGCGACAGTCATCATCCTGCATGGCCTTGGTGATACTGCAAATGGCTGGGCTGACTTTGCTCCAATGCTACAAATGCAGCTGCCACATGTGAAGTTTGTCTTCCCTACGGCACCCACAGTAAGGCTGCCTAGCTGCTGGCAGCTTGTCTGGCCAACAAATGAGAATTATGTTGCTGACAATTGACTGTATGCAGAGGCCAATCACCTTGAATGGCGGCATGCGGATGACAGGCTGGTTTGACATTTTCAGTTTGGACAAACTTGAAAGGAAAGAGGACGAACCCGGTCTGAAGGATGCTCTCAGGTGCTACAGCAAGTCACACACCCATGACAGCTTGTTGCTACATGTCTGAAAAGGAAACCACTGCAAAGACCGTTCATGAACTGAATGGCCTGATTTGCAATATCAAATTGGCTATGCCAAGCATATTGCAGGAAGAAGGCTCTTTAGTATCCAGCTGTCATGCCAAACAATGCAATGTCTGCAGGAATTTAGAGGCTCTAGTACAAGCTGAACAATCAGATGGCATTGATAGCAAGAGAGTCCTCATTGCTGGCTTCTCACAAGGGGGCGCAGTCAGCATGCTCATGCTGAGGTCCAACATCAAAGTTGCCGCTGTACTAGGCATGAGCACCTGGCTACCTTTGGCAGACGATCCACCAGTGATGTCTGCTGAGAACAAGAATACGCCTGTGTTAATGTGCCATGGAAATGCAGATCAAGTGGTGAGCAAGCTGAAAAGATCTCTCTGCGTTTTTGGCTGAACATATCTGACGTTGGCCATGCTGATTATGTTGTGCATGCCAAAACTGGTTCTTAGTGCCTGCAAGTGGTTGCAGGTAAAGTACATGTATGGCCAAGCAAGCTATGAGAGATTGAAAGCTGCCGGCTCCCCTATCAACTTCAAGACATACCAAGGACTAGGACACGGTGTTGACCCACAGGAGGTGCAGGACATTACAAAATTCATTGCACAGCATGTATCATGAGCAGTGAAGCCAACAGTCAAGCAGGCTGTACGACTGTGAGCAGCTTGGTACAATAGGCTGAGGCCTTGGCTAAAGCGCTTCCATGATCCCAGCTTACGACGTATGTTGCACTACAGACATGCAGATGGTCGTAAAGCTATCGACAATCTAAAGCACAATCCTAGCAGTTGACACGTTGGACGCCTGTGACGACAGATCAGCGCTCAGCTAGCTTGCTATCAGTGAAGTCTTCAAAGCAAGCTTGCAACATTGACGAACATATAGGCACACACTTAGCCTAGTAGTATGCTCTGTACTTTCTGTGTTGTGGCTTAGCATCAGATGCCAATCAATGGCATGCTGGCTTAGCATACATTTCACTTCGCATGAATGGACACTTCTCCCTGTGATGCAAGAGAAGCTAACAATGAACAATGCAAGCAGCCACGTCACACACATTCACATTTCAAACATGCAAATCGTCAGCTTCGTGCTGAGCTTCACTTGCACATCGCAGAGCAAACCTTCGCCTGCGCGCATCGCTGACGATCTACAAATTGTGCAGCACTTCCACGGACCTCTGTAAGCATCAGCAGATTCAATAGCGAGCCATGGAAGCGTACCAAGAGCCACAGATGGCAGCCGAAGAGGAGCTCGAAGAAGCCCCTTTGTTTGCGACGCCGATAGAGAAGTTACAGGTCAGCTGCAGCACTTGCGAACTCGACGCGTGTTTAATTTCCTACTTATTCTGACCTTCTCTGGTCTACAGGAATTTGGTATCGCTGCTGCGGATATCAAAAAGCTACGAGAGAATGGCATTCACTCTGTTGAGGCTCTTGCACACAGCAACAAAAGAGATTTGGTGCTCATGAAAGGTCTCAGCGAAGCAAAGGTGGACAAGATGCAGAAAGAATGTAAGCAGATGCAGTACAATGCATTGTCAGACAAGCTCACAACTCACAAGAGCGTTGTTAACCTTGTCTTGCTGTGCAGCCTTCAAGCTAGTACATATGGGGTTCACCACTGCAAGCGCAGTCATGGAGCAGAGAAAAGATAACGTCCACATCAGCACTGGCTGCAAGGAGCTCAACAGCATCTTGGAAGGTGATACTGACATTTAACTTGCTTGAAAAGCACTTGTGCCGTTTCTGAGCTCTTGAAAGATGTGCAGGGGGCATTGAGACTGGCTCTATCACAGAGATGTATGGCGAATTCAGATGTGGCAAGACTCAGCTGTGCCACACGCTGTGCGTCCTGTGTCAGGTATGCTGCAAGGCGTCGGCACAAACAGTCCTGATGCTCAAATAATGCTCCTTCCAAAGCTAGACCTGATAGGAGTTCTTGTTCATGGCTGCAGATGCCTATAGATGTTGGAGGTGGTGAAGGCAAAGCAATGTACATTGACACTGAGGGGACTTTCAGGCCTGAAAGGCTGGTGCAGATAGCTGAAAGGTAAGTCAACATTATCATGTTCATCACATGTTTGCTCACCTGACTGAAAGCCCTTACACAAGTCCTGGTGCTGCAGCTATGGCTTGAATGGTGAGGACGTCCTGAACAATGTGGCGTATGCACGGGCGCACAACACTGCTCATCAGTCAGAATTGCTGATGCAAGCAGCAGGCATGATGACAGACTGCCGCTTCTCCTTGATGATAGTGGACAGTGTCACAGCTTTGTACAGAACTGAGTACAATGGACGAGGGGAGCTATCAGCACGACAGATCCACCTTGGCCGGTTTCTGCGCAGCTTGCAACGCCTTGCAGACGAGTTTGGCATAGCAGTGGTAGTCACAAATCAGGTACACCTTACTGTTCACCTGGTCATGGTGCATTCCAGCATCAGAGACCAATTTGCTGCATACGAAGCTTCCAGCCCCTGCTCTCAAGACAGACCAGTGAAAATGCACAATCAAGAATTCTGGGGGTTGCAACAATGTTCTTCAATTTCATAGTGCTGGGAAGCCTATGCAGTTGCATGCAATGCTGTCTTGAGAACTCTGAGCTCAATCAATCTTTGCCATATCTGTTATCAGATGCTGGTCTACACAGGTTGTTGCTGCTAATCTGGATGGCGCTAGCATGTTCCCTGGTGCTGCTGGTGGTGTGAAGCCCATCGGTGGCAATATCATGGCACATGCCTCAACTACACGCCTGCACCTGAAGAAGGGCAGGGGCGAGGCCCGCACATGCAAAATTATATGTTCACCTAGCCTCCCTGAGAGGGATGCCTCTTTTGCTATTGAGGCCAAAGGCGTGACAGATCTGAAAGAGTGACAGCATATTGAGCTTTGTCTTAGCCTTTTATTATTTCATTGCTGCTATTCATCTTGTGTCATGTTCAACCTGTGCTAGAGCTGACTCCATTTCATTGGGCAAACCTGTGAAGTTTATGAGCCCACAGCGGTGTGGTGCTGAGCAGACATATGCCAAATACGTGCACAGCCATTTGAGATACAGCTGCAGGTGGACTCTCCAAGCATCATTGCCTGATGCAAACAATACAGGAAATGCAGTGTGATGATTTGATGAGCTGTAAGTTGTTAACACAGCAACTGGCTAGGCCATACTATCAAACAAACCTGTTAATTTTGCATCGGCAGCATCATATTCAGCGATTTAGGCACACAGTGACTAAAATCTGCCTGTAGAAGAAAGCTGCAAGACCTAGTCGTCGACACCAACATAGGCAACTGTCAATTGAGTCAGGAATGGCCCTTGTGATTGGTGTAGAAATAGCTCAATTGGCTCAAGCATGATACACAATATTTGCAACATGAAAGACAGTATTGAACAGCAACTGCAAGTTGTGGAAAATCAACACAGCTTGATGAGCAGCTCCCTTACTGAGTGGCTAAGATGCTACAAGTAGTTAGCTTACTAAGTGTCTAGTAATCATCCCCCCTTGACAGCACCTCCTTTTTGTGTGGGTGCAAATACAATGTGTGCTCAAATTGCGCCACGTATGACCCTCTCTGATCACATAGGGGAGGGAAAGGAGTCACAATCTGGTTGTCACACAAGCTCTTTAGTGCCATCTGGTACTTAGACTCCCCAAGCCTGTCTAGATACCTGCACACAGGATTTCATCCATCAGCGCTGCGTATCATGAAGCAAAAAGTAGCAGCAGTGTCAGCATAGGGGCCTTGTGTTTTCTTGCTGTTAGCAAGGGAGCATCAGGCACATGCAAGCCGTCAAGTTGTGCCTTATGTGCCTGACATCAACACAACACCTGCAACAGCACTTGTGGTTTGAGGCCTTGCATGATCAAGCTGCCCCCGCTGTTGCTGCTACCATGATTGAATCAGCCGATGCCAGTCTATGCATACTGACGCTGAAAAGTGGTGTTCAGGTTACCTTTTGCAGAAGGCCAGGGTGCCAAAGTTGCGGTCAATGACACCCAGTAACTGCTTGGCCTTGGGAAGTCGCAGAGGGACGTGCCCCACCCCAAAGTTCTTCATGTAATGGCTGCATTCAAGGTCTTCATGCACGTAGCCTTTGCCTGTACAGCAGGACACAATTTGGCTTTCACAAACAGCTGCACACAACAGTTTAGATTGCCTCTGCATCTGCAGGCAACACTGTGCAGCATGCTGACATATTCATTTAAATCTGAGGTATGCTGTGACCTTGACATGCCAAATGCAGCTTTTCTGCAGCCTGTGGAATGAACAGCAACAGGCAGAAGTTCTGGACATGAGATATATCAATGCCCAGAACTCATCCAAAACCAAGCGTGGGGACAGGACAGCTGACCAGTGCTGCCAAAGGTTTCAATTGCAAAGAACTCCCCTTCCTCCATTCGCACGCCCTGCTCTCCACCCCGCACTATGGGCACACTCTTGCCGCCATGTATCTGGTATGCATCTATGGAGTGGCCGTTCAGATTCCTCACACACTTGACCTGTCCACACAGCATCAATATCAGATCATGCAGTGTACATGACATGGTAACCTAGTCATGTGCAGTCAGAAGCATGCACGACAACATGCAAAATCACTGCTGACAGCAGATAAAGAATTTGACTTTGCTGGCACAGCGGAAGCTGAAGCGCAGGCGCTGATATCAGGTGCTGCTGTAGTCTGACCTGGTGAGTCTTGCCATCTAGCTCTATTTCATATGACTCCATAACTTCCTGTATTGCCGCACCAATGTCTCCAAGCCGTGCATCAACACCAGCATGCTGAATGCCTGCAGACCAGCAGCATTGTATCAGGCCGTGCCTGGACATCAATCCACGCATGCGGACCAATCGGAAATTGCAATGGATGCCTACAGTAGGACATTCAAAGGGCTTGATCCCCTCTATAACTTTTGCTGCCTGATCAACATCACAGTATGTGAATGCATGAGCTCTGTTGACAATTCAGTAGCCTTGGCAACGAGCGGGAACTAGACCCTGCAAAGCTTGTGTTGGAACGTGAAGCCCTGAGGCTGATGTAGTCAAGTCATTCATGAAACTTGATCATTACTGATTGAACAAAGGAGTGCTGTACCCATGTAAGATCTGTCATGTTGCTGAAGCCTGTACAACTAGACACGCGCTTTCAGTTGCTTGCGACAGGCATAAAGCTCACCTGCATTGGTGGCAGCCTTCACAGCCTCTAACAAGGGGTCATACTTTGGGTTGAAAGCTACTGTGAAAGCGCAGTCCACTATGTGACCATTGATTTGCGTCCCAAAATCTGCAAACAGTGCACTGAGCTTGATGCAAACAAGAGTTGAAGTCCAAGCTTTTCCACAGCAACAACTGCACTGCACTCAATATTCAGGTTTGGAATGGTCTTGACACCCTGCCAATGCACAGGGACTGTTCCTGATGACCACTCCAGCGGCTGATGACACAACAACTATTCATAGATGTGGTTCCTGAGGAGGCAAGTTGCAACAGTGTTACAGTAAACTCTCGCTGTAAGTACACTCGATGTAAGGACAATCTCGATGTAAGGACAGCGTCATTGGTAACCAGTCACTGCATTGTGACTGCAGTCGTTGCTCTGAGTAAGGACAACTCGATGTAAGGACAAATGTCATGGTAAACAAAGCAGTCGTTACAAAGAGAGTTTACTGTATACGTAGCTTCATGACATCATCAAATTGCAGCCAAGTCTTGTCTCCAGCATTAGGGGTCCAAAGCAGCAGTATGATCTAAACTGCGCAGCTGGAGAGGTGGAGACTACTCTACTTCAGCTGAAAATCCTATTTGTTGCCAGCACAGCCGTATTTGTGGCCATATTGGCAAATAAGGAGTGTCTTACCTAGCTCCATGACGTTGTCATACTGAAGGACACTTTTGTCGCCAGCGTTAGGGCTCCAGTGACCAGCAACATGGTCTAAATTGCAGCCAGTTGGAAAGGCAATGCAGGGTCGTCATACCTAGCTTCATGACGGTGTCGTCATGTAGAACAGTTTTGTTGCAGGGTGTCATACCTAGCTTCATGACATCATCACACTGTAGGACAGTCTTGTCACCGGCATTAGGGGTCCAGTGAGCAGCAACATGATTTAATCTGCAGCCAGTGGGAAAGGCAATGCCAGCAGAGACCGTTCTGCTTCAGCTGGAAAATATACTTGTTGACAATATAAGCACATCTGTGGCCATTGCGTTGATCCAAGGGTAGCTCACCTAGCTTCATGACATCATCATATTGTAGCACAGTCTTGTCGCCAGCGTTAGGCGTCCAGTGAGCAGCAACATGGTTCAAGCTGCAGCCTGTTGGGAAGGCAATGCCAGCCTCAAGGCCACTTGCCTGGATGAGCTTGCGCACTGTGTCCTCAAGCGTGTTGCACATGTATGTCATGTCGATGCCTGGCTTGATGATGCTCCGCATGTACTGTCGCACCTGTCGCACAGAGCAAGATTAATGGTACCCACAAAACTGATGACTAAGATTATATACCGGCAGATTATGCAAAGAGTATCAAAGGGCAAAACGCAACAACGTCTGTTACTGCCCTTTGATGGCGCCTTTTGTTTATAATGCTGCATGTTTATTGAGCAGCTTTCCCAGTAAAATTGTCAAAAAACGTCTCTAGCTTCTGAACTGGTCAGGAATAGATGGGTTGAGTGAAAGCCAATGGGCACGTGATGGTGAAGCCTTCTTTGTCAATGATGCTCTAACAGACTGCATTGATAGCCACAGCCAAGACCGATGCAGGAAGGCTTGTTGAAGTATAGGAACCATGGGCTCATCGCAAGCCCATCAGGCTGCTTACAAGCTGATGAGTTTGCAGATCTTAGCAGAGGCAGCATTAGTATCATTGCTGCTTACCTGTCGGTGCACTTCTGCAGCCTGGCGCACTTCACTGAGCATCTGATCCTGCAGTCTGGCTTGAGCACGCTTCTCTTCTGAAGTTTCTCGCCATCGCTGGCTGCATACATGCAGAAGAAGCTCAGGTTGAAAGCAAATTAGCTGCAATCTCAACCGCAGCAATTCTGCATGCTAGCTAGCCTACGTGTTGTGAATGTCAGAAAGCAATGTCACACGCATTCAGACAGGAGGCTTTGTCTGAAAGCAGTGTCGCATTCATTGAGGCAGGAGACTCACTCGTCTTTGTATGATTGCCACTCTCCTTCAGGAGCAGTGCCATCAGGAAACAGGTCAGCAATTGGGACTGTTGGAGGGTCAGTCTGAGTCTTCTTCTTCCCTGACGTCAGCACATTATGATCAGACACATGAGAGCCAAATGACAACAGGGCTGCAACTTCTCTAATTTAGCTTGTCTAGCTTAATGACCAAACCCACTGAATGCTGCAAAGAGCAAGCCGGAGCTCACAGAGCAGACCTTTGCTTTTTTTCTTCTTGCTGGCAGCCCCAGCACCTTCTGAAGGTTCTGTCCCGTTCGCGGTTTGCTCGTGATCTATGTGACCATTTGCGCCTGCTGTCTCTAGGCTGTCAGCTTCGCCAGCGTTTTCTGCGCCATTTGCTTTTCTTGCTGCTGCAGCCTTTTTCTTGGCTTTCTTTTTGGCAGACTTGGACGGGCCTGACGCCGCCTGCTGCATCGCACGAGTGAGCTGAGACAAATTCTCCCCATACAGGCGGGGATCTTGGCCTGCTTTGCTAACGTAAGCGAGCCTGCAACCTCGCAGACGCTCACCTCTGCAGTGCCGTTCACCTCAGTCTCGAGCTTCGGCTCGAGGCCCATGGCAGCGACCTCATCCTGCAGCTTTGTAGTGTCCGCAGGGGCATCTTCGCTGGCCATGATGCCGAATGCTCAGGCTGCACTGATCACAGCAGGCATGCAGCGTCTCCTGGCTCATGACTAAGCAGCTACTTTCATGCATTTGCACAGCATTGCACCACATATTCAGCTCAGCTGCTGGACTTGCCATGGCCTTTCGCCTTGCATCTGCGCCATTCAGATCAAGCAGGCCCTCTTAGGCGTGAGATGGTGTAGAACGACTCGGCTTTACAATGCCTCGGAGGCAGGACATGAATGCACTTGAAAATCGCTAGACATAATGGCAGAGAGTATTTACAGACAGCATTGTTGCAAAGCAATTTTTCAAAAAGCAGGGACTGATCTGTTCTAATTGAGGTGTCACTCTCCAACGGATCAGCAGTTGAATGACCAAGTCGACCACAAGGACAAATATTCCTGTCATGGTGAGCGCAACCTTGAAATGTCTGATTGCATCACCCTTTAGACTGCAAAGTGATATTGCCCAGCTGCTGGACTCCATCCACAAATAATTCAGTTGCACCTACAGTGCAAAACATAACACCCTAGGCTACTGGATGCGATTGCTCCAAGCATTCATTCGGACAGACATGCTGCCACCAGCTGCAGAGAAAACTGGTTGCAGCTGGTCAGAAACAAAGCATGCTGGAAATACTTGCTGGTAAACAGCATGACCCGGACACAGCTTGTCCTACCTACAAATTCTGAAGACATGTTATTGTGCCACTAGCACTATAGTGCAATCACTGTTGCACTACGCATCCTGTGGGCCATGGCAAAGCTGTCGCCTCACACAAAAGCGCTGCTTGTGTCATGTTAGGCATATTGCATCCTGCACATCTAGCGCCTTGCAGCAAGCTCTACATGTCCATTGCCATCAGCAATGCTGGGTGAGTCATCTTGACTGTCACGTGAGACTTTGTTTATAGCTGCATCAGACAGCTGCTGAGTCATGCGCTTAGATCTGCCAGATCTGAGTAGCTCTAGCTGGACACTGGTCATCCACTCGACAACAGCCTGAGTGCTCCAAGGTGCTCCTGTAGTGTGCAGTCAGCTACACTTTCAACATTTCCTCTCAGCAACAGACTGAGGCAGCAGCCATATGAGCCGTTGGTCTGCCAGCAGAGTCAAATACAGTACACATGTGCCAGATTTGGAGCACTTGAGCATTGCCTTACATGCAGTATCAGCAGTCTGTGCCGGGCTGACACCACGAGCACGCTGTATGCACAGCTAGTGCTCGCAAGCTGCATGCTGCATCGTGCAGCGTCGTAATGCCATAGCACAACAGGTGTATCACTCAACAAGTTGCTGCGCAAGACAAGGACAGCAAATGCTGCCACAGCTGTTGTGCAGCATACAGGTAATGACCCGCAGATCAGAATAGGGCACAACAGGCTGGCAAAGGCCTGGCACTTCCAAACGTTTGCTCACCTAGTGGAGCACCAGGGCCAGAGACCCACCCCAGGTGGCCGCCAAAAGGGGTGATGACCAGGATGCAGTCAGGGTTGTCATGCATCGCCTGCTTTGGAATAGCCTTGGCAGGCGCAATAGGATCATTTGCTGCCTGCAGTACAGCTGCAGGTTGAGCACCGCAACAGTGGTAACATCACGGACTGTGACAATGACATCTGTCTCCAAAAGCAAGCGAAGCAGGGCTCAAGCCAGGGACCAGTGTACTGGCTGGGCAAAGACTTTGCAAGTAGACACCACATGCTACATCATGTCAACTTATGCAGACGAGCAGAAGTCATGACAGAAAGGACCATGATAACCAACAAGGCTTGCGCAGATGCAGACATAAACATATCAATGATATGTCGTAAATGTGTTAGCCTTGACAAAAACCACAGCTTTGTAGCTCAGCTTTGCATTCACAGATGCAACGAGTCAAAACTGTCGTACCTGTATGCATAGCAAAGGGATTTTGACATTTGGAATGGAATGCGAGCTGCTAGAGCCATAGTAGTAGGCGTCCACGGTTGGCCAGTCTGCAAAAAAACAGAAGCTGTCAACCTCCAAATCATGCCACAAACTTCACTGTTTTAGGCAGGATTTGCTTGCACACACCAAATGCACGTGCATACATACAAACACACATGTATACAGACACATTAGAGGCAAAGTGAGGGCCCTTCCATGCTGTCTTATGCTTGTCATGCTATATCCTGATAAACATCATGGCCACTGGTGCGCTAAATGCGACACACAAGGCACCACAAAGCCAGGTTGCTATTGTCAGGAGTAGCTTGGAACAATTCTGGCCAACAAGATTGTGACTTTTTTGATTGCTGCAGCTGCTCATGACGCTGGTGTGTTGGTTTGTGCTTGTTGACACCGGAAAGGTGTACAGCAAAGCAATCCTCACCAAAGGTGCGCCTTGTGATGGCATCGTCAAAGCCTCTGATGCTGTCGCAGTTGGCAGCCAGCTCTAGATCATACTTGTCTTCTAGGCCTTTGAACAAGTGTGCATGCTTTTTGAAGATGTTGCGCAAGGATCTGGCTAAGTTCTTGTCATAAATCCTGTTGAAGCCCACATGGAAATTGTCATCTGATATGGCCTGCATGAAACAGCAAACTTGCCGTGAGACACTTCATGGATGGCTGTTCTGCATGAACACTTGTCTGCTGCCAGCAAATAACACAAAAAAGATTGGTCAAAGTGCATGCAAAAGTATGGCACAGAGCACTGCAGGACTGGCTGTGCCGGCTACAGCTCATAAGCAGGCAACAGCGCAGAGGGACATCACAGTAGATACATGAAGAGATTTTCAAACATGTTTAGGTGAAATGTTGAAGGCTATTCAGCAGCGTTATACGGGCACATAGCAGAGGGTGTTGTACCAGGTCCAGTGGGTTACAGAGGGAGGCAGCAGCTGAGATGGGTGAATTGGCCCCTTCCTCTCCCAGGTAGCGCACCAGAATGTTGCCGCCCAGGGACCAGCCTGCTGCCAGCAACTCTGATGAGGGATACCGCTTCTGCACCATCTGCACCACTCGTCTGCACAATAGACATTGGGGTGAAACCCTACAGAACCAGGATATTGCCGCTCAAAGACCAGCCTGCTGCTAGCAGCTCTGATCAGGGGTACAGCTTCTGCACCATCTGCACCAATCGCCTGTGCAACACATTTTGGGGTGGAGACTTTGGGATTCATGCAACTTGACTGAGGATGCAGTCTGACTCTACAGGTCAGAAACAGAGGGCAGCGCCTGTGCACCATCTGCACCATTTGCCTGTCAGCAATTTTGGGTAAGGGACCAACAAACTCGTTGCTGGCTGGTGCAATTGCCCATTGGATCATCTATAACAAGCAATGCATGATCTGTGATGCACACCATGTCAATTGAGGGATACCAAGCATATAGCTTTGATTGATGCGCACATGCAGCAGACGGCAAAACCCGCCATGTACGTAGCAGAGCTGGCTCAGCTGCTTTGATGGTCGCTGTTGGCTGACAGTGATTTGACTTGTCACAATCAGAACGTTTTTTGCCTACATGCCAACAATGACATGTACCTGTGTCAAAATGGGCAGGAATGCCAGCATCTGATAGCGCACCTCATGTCTCCTGTGTATGAAGCTGAATAGAATTGGGGAGATGTCACAGGCCCATCACTTGTGCCCCTGCTGTTGAAGACCACAGCTCTCATGCCATTCTTGGATGCAGCACCCACCATGTGACGCACATAGCTGTCATGGCTGCCGCCAGTCAGCCCAGGTAATAGAATCAGCACCGGGGCATCATCTGGCAAATCCTGCACCATTGGACTACTACTTGTTCAAACGCCAAAGGTTGCAGAGCTGAGTCAAGAAGTCCAAGAATGCTCGCTTGGTGGTGATAATTTGTGGGCTGCAACTGTGACTGTGTCATGTAGGCAGGCAGGCTTGAGCTCAAGGCAGCTACCTACAATGCTGGCAGGGAGGTTGTGATAGTCTAGATGCACCGTGCCACCGTCTGGGGTTCCAAATGATTCCCTTTCGTACAGGACTGGAGGACTTCTGCGTGTCTTGGATGCAAAAATGGTCTCCACATGTCCATTGGTGAGCAGCGGGAATGCCTGGTAAGGTGCATTTATTGTGGGGCATCTGCTGAGAACACCTTTGTTGAAGTCAGTACGCTGGGTGATGATGTCTGAATGAGCTGTTCTGCGCCTGGCACCCATCCACGCTGTGATTGCAACTGTTGACAGGACTGTGAGGGCCAGAGCAGTTGGGGTCCCTATGGCCTGTAGCATGGATGGTAGAGGGCCAGCAGCAGCTGACACTGATACTGCCTGAGGTACTGCTGCAGTACGATACTTGCAACTTCTGTTTGATTGTCTGTCAAGGAAGTTTGCGTGTATCCTGTCCCCAGCCTTGTGGGCTTCGTGTGTAAAAACACGCAGATCACTGCACTGCCATCTTTTGTGGGTCAAAAAGCAGCGATTTGCGCAACCTCCGCTTGCAGCAGCTTGCAGCATCCTACAAGAATGCGCTCATGAGCTGATGCCGCTCACTGCCAGGCGCGCTGTGCAGCATCCCTCTTGCTGCTCCCGTTTAACCGCACGCACAGCACAGTTTCGTGGTTGCAATGCAATGCATACAAATGCCCCTTGTACATCATTGAGCCCTAGCCCGAGTGCAAATGTTGTTCTTTGTGTTGTTTGCCTCTGAGTAAAATAGATGATTGAGATTGACAATAGCTAGATCATGCAGTGAATCATGTGCAAACCTTGTGACGCTCAAGATTTGCAAGCAGCACTGGCATGACAACTGAATGCTTCTTGCGTGTGCATGCAGGTGTTTGCAGCTACGTCTTATGCATGTGCCTGCGTATTACCTCCAAATGCAGCTAGCTCCGCATGGCTCACCATTCCCTGATTGCAGCATCCAAGTCTGTGCCCAAGGAGCGCAGCTGTAGCGCCCAATTGCTTTTCGATTAAATGTCTTTCAATGAATGCTTTTTGATGACATGCTACAGGTGCTGATCATGACTGAGTGAGGTAAAGGATATCAAGCGAAGTCGCTCAAAGTTGTGCAGCAAGCTGCCATCGGCAACAGTTACCTCGAGCTAAAATTAGTGATGCCTGTCTAACATCCAGCTGTGCAAAAATGGTTTGTGCTGCCAAGGAGGACAAGTCAGTAATGACTGTAACAGCTGGACAGTTCGCAACTCATCGGCATCTGCATGTGAACAAACAGACTGGAAGCAATGTGGCAAACAGCCTGAAAGCTCACTGCTGGCGCCTAACAGTCCTTGATGACACACCAAGACACAATGCAAACAAAGAAAGGGGCGAGCAAACATATGCACCCAGATCGGCTAGCAACACAATGATTTGCTACACACCATGCAAATCTTTGCTATACTGTTTCAACTGATATATGGGCTTGCAAAGCAAGCACACTGCTGACTGCAGCTCAGCATAGCAACAGACAACAGAAATACGGTCATTCACTTGCAAAGTCTACAAAAGATCTGGTTTCGTCAGGGTTGGCCGAAACCTGCACTTGATCTAGTGAAGACACTCAGCTATGCTGGTCAGATGGACATAATTATCACCAGCTGCCTGAATCTGCATGTTTCCAGGTACCAGCAAACATATGCTTGACGTATATTAGGTCGCTGTCAGCACTATCTGTACCATAGCCTCCAACTGCCACAGCTGTACGGGGCATGACTCCCAAATCAGCAACCATTTCAGGCCTTTCAAGGGCTACATCCATTGGATATGTGTTGTACAATGACATGAAATCCTCGACAGCTTTAGTCAAGATACCTGGCCCAGTAGTCAACACTGGGTTGTTGATGTGATCCCGCTGATAGCTGCTCTCGTCTGCTGCTGCAATGGCTTGAAAGTCAAGCATGCGGTCCACAACATGTGCATATAGCATGTGACCTGGTGCACCACCCATAACCCAGTGACAGTATTGAACAGGGCAGCAGAACCCTATCGCACCCCTGTTGCCTTCTGGAAGCATGGCTTCAACTCCAACAATTGCATTTGCAGTGTCGTTGAAGAGCGCTGTCCACTCATCAAAAGGCTTGTGACAGTGCACGTCATGATCAATGTACCACCCACCAAACAAGTAGAGCATCTGCGCAGCAACATCACCATGAGGTGCTGCATGCAATGGCAGATGAACAGGTAGCAGTTGTCTTCAAATGTCTAAACAAGTGTACAGAAGCCTTTGCAATGGCGTCAACGGCATGCTAGAAGCATGACTCACAAGGTAGCTCCAGAAATCATTCCTCTCAGTTGGCAGGTATTTGGAGTAAACTGGCAGCAAGCTGGGTGCGTATTTCTGAACCGTGGAATTTCTTTCCGCATCGCCCATGATCTCAATCTTGTATTTGGGGTTCATGCGCTTACAGCCATCGATGCTGCTCCTCGCTGCCGATCCCACGTCGCCTTTATCTTTCACGGAAACGTACAAGACTTTGGGAACAGCCCCAGGCGAGCGGCGTCTGTTGCCAACCTCCTGCTTCCATGGATTGCCATGGACAAGGCCATCAAGTCTGGTGTCGTTGCTGTCTGTGCTGATGGTATGCGGCACAATAGCCGAAAGCGGGCTTGTGGTTTGTCCAAAGATAGCTTTGCTGTTCACCGCTGCACCGGCATTGCCGAACGTGATGTACAGTAGCAATACGACTGCGATCGCTGCAGTCAAGGCGAGTCTACCCCAGAAGGGATTTCGCAGCGACGGCACCCCTAGACGCTGCCACTGCCCGCTCAACATAGATTTAGGAACATAAGATCAACAGCAGCGTAGGTCAGCTGCCTCTCAGCTTGACCCCACCGGCATTCACCATCATCTCATGCAAATCAGTGCGATGCGGAAGCTCTGCTTAGGATTGTGCCGATTGAGGACCCCTGCTGCACCAGCGGAAGTCGTTCTCGGAAAGGCACCTGTCTCTTTGTTCGTTTTCCGAAGCTGGTCCAGCTGGCAGCTTCATGAGCACATTCGAAACTCTGTCGACATGCTGATCAACACCGCCGGTGTCAGCGATCAAACAAAGCAGTGAGACCAGTGAAACTCGAGCTTTTGGCATTTCCAACCCTCAGAGAACGATTCATCAGCCAGCGCAGGCGGCGTTTCTGAGCATTACCCACTTCTGTGCTGAGTGCTGCGGGACTGCCTGAGAAGGGTGAACGTCAGACCATCAGCAGCAGCTTTCTGGGGCAATCCCATGCAAAGCACTTTGTTACACAGCACTCCCTGCCACCAGCACGCACGCTTTTGCTTCACAAAACCAAGACAGCCCTGGCAGAGTAGCAGGGCATCTGCTGCCAGGCTATCCAGCGGAAGGCTCTGCGGCTGCAGCGTACGCAGCCAAGCCAGCCCTGATGTCGCTGACAGCAGCAGTGCTTCACAGTCAGCAGCTTCTCAGGAGGCTGACTTCTTTGCAGAGCAAGCACGCCTCAACACTTTCGCCAATAACCTTGGAGGCCAGGGGCACGGCAGCAATGTTAACAGACTAGATGCAGCTGATCTACAGACAGGCCCAGTGACAGAAAGAGCATTCTTGGTTGGCGTGGCAGAAAAAGGGCACCGGCATAAGTTTTCATACACAATTGGAGAGTCGCTGGATGAGCTTGGGCGTCTTGCAGAGACTGCTGGGCTTGAGGTAAACACAGTCCCTGCAGCATATTACGCCATGCGGCTTGATACAGCATACCATCCTTAATCTGCTGAGCCAGCATACTATGGCTTGTTTGCTAATCCAGCATGCCATGTCTTAATTGTTGCTCCAGCATGCCGTGTCTTGACTTTTGCTCCAGCATACCCTGTCTTCACTGTTGCTCCAGCATGCCATGCTTTAGATGCTGCTCCAGCATGCTATGCTTCATCTGCTTTCAGCATGCCGTCGAAGCTCTGTCTGCCTTGTGCTCTTAATGAAGCTATTGCCTGTGATGCTGTATTTTGAGAAAGCAGAAATATGGTCTGCACAAAGTCTCTGACCTTGGATGCTTCCAAATTCAGATCACTGCATGCGGCTGACCTAGCATATGGTTGCCCAGGTGGTGGGTCAAACCTTTCAAAACCTAGATACAGCCTCACCACGCACATACATTGGATCTGGCAAAACCGTTGAAGTTGAACACATAGTTGATGAGCTAGAAGCTGATACAGTCATCTTTGATGACGAGCTCAGCCCAGGCCAGCTGCGCAACCTGGAAAAGGCCTGGGGAGACAGGATCAGATTGTGTGATAGGACTGCGCTCATTCTGGACATCTTCTCACAGAGGGCTGCTACAAAGGAGGGGCAACTGCAGGTTGGTACAGTAATTTCTCCCTATGACTGCTTTCATTTCCAAGAAGTTCGTCGTAGCAAATTGTCCTTTTAGAGAGGCACCACTGCTGTCAAGATGCAGTCATTGATCCCCAATTGCAGTATCCAGACAGCTAGAATATCATCAGATTGAGTGTTGCTAAGGAGAAAATGTGGCTGTACAATGACCAGCACTGCATACGCTCAGCTGAGACAATCTTTGCTGAAGTTACAACCCCACAGCTTTGCACTTGCGCACTATATGGTATATCAATGTTGTTGCAGACTTGCTTCCGCATTGTTGGCACAAAGCAATGCCAGGCAGCATCCCACTTGCATGTACAACACTGGGCATTGCAGTGCTAAGAGCCCAAGCATTCTGCAACATTGTGGTGACTGTGAACAGAGCATCCTACAGAGTGAGATCACTGCCAGTCACTGTCAGTAGTGCTGCGCAGCACCCTGCACCTTTACCAGCAGATGGCTGCAAAAGGGATCGTCCTTTCAGATTCAGCACAGCATTTGCATCATCAGATTGCTGCAAAAGAAACTGCAAATGCAGCTTCAGCAACCAGCACCTTCATGCAAAACGCCTCTCTCTGTCTCTTTCTCATCAGATTGCTGCAGAAGAGTTGTGACTATAGGTCGAGCTTGCTCAAAGTGAGTACCAGTTGCCTCGCCTGACACGCATGTGGACTCACTTGGAGAGGCAGGCAGGTGGGCGTGTGAGGGGTATGGGAGAGAAGCAGATTGAGGTGGACAAGCGAATTTTGCGTGAACGCATGGGTCAGCTTCGACGTAGCCTGGAAAATGTCCGTGCACATCGCAAGCAGTACCGGACGCGTCGTGCAGAGGTACAGTCAGATCAATCACTCTGTTACCTGCACATTTTGCTGCCATGTGTAAACTGATGCGCATAGCAAACTGCCATCAATACATGTGTAGCTGTCATGTGGAAATCTCATGCGCACTTCAACATGACCCAATTGCACATGTCCTTGCATGAAGCACGTTGCTTGCATGGTGTATGTGTTGTTGCCAAAGCATTGATTCATGGATTCTGTGCCCTGTAATCGTCAAACATGCTTGCTCAAGCATGACCTTGACAAGGAGCCATGTGGGCGTTAGGAATCGTGACACCCACGTTTCGTGGTGTTTTTGTGAATGCAGGCTCCAATTCCTGTCATAGCCTTGGTGGGATATACCAATGCCGGCAAAAGCACTTTGCTCAACAGCGTGACTGAAGCCACAGTAGTAGCTGAAGACAAGCTGTTTGCCACCCTTGATCCTACCACCAGAAAGGTGGCTTTGCCCAGCAGCAAGCAGGTGTGCTTCACATGGCATTTCTGCTTTTTGATCATGTGTCACACCCTCTCGCGGCATGTCTTACAGGTTGCAATGTACCTTGTTGCGTGATTGCCATCAGCACTAATTTTGACACGCTGTGCTCCCTCTGCGGGCACAGTCAAGCAACTCTTGCTGCCTTTTGCAACCATTGTGAGCAGATTTGCATCAAGTCTTTGCTGCAAGATTATCACACTTAGTTCTGCTGATGCAATAGCAGGTCTGAAGGCACACTATGTGCTGCAGGTGCTGCTAACAGACACTGTGGGGTTCATTCAGAAGCTGCCCACGCAGCTGGTTGCTGCCTTCCGTGCTACTTTAGAGGAGATTACAGAAGCCAGTCTGCTACTGCATGTGGTTGATGTCAGCCACCCAAATGCAGCAGCACAGACACAGGCTGTGATGCAGGTAATGCAAAAAAACGTCCAGTATGTCATTTGCAAAGCCCACTGTCCACAGCTGCAATAGCTTCACCTCCTTCAAGTGTGAACTGACGTGAGCACACGATGCTGTCTCTCACAAAAGCAGCAGATACTTTGAGGCTGCACGTGCACACGATTGCTTTCCAGATGCTGCATGTATGTTGGATCACACGCAACAAGCGTCTGCTACTCATCTGCTGCTTTAGGAGACATATCATTCATATCATCCATTGCCCACTCCTTACTTACAATGATGTTTTGTCTGTCTTGAGGGATCTTGCAAGCATGTACTGATTCCTGTACAGGTGCTGGATGAGCTTGATGTGGGTCACATCCCCATGGTTTCTGTCTGGAACAAGGTGGACGTGTGTGCAAACCCTGAGATGGTGCAGAGTGTGGCTGACAAGCGTGAAAACACAGTGTGCATCTCTGCCCAGACAGGACAGGGTCTGCCGCAACTGATGGAGCTTGTTGAGCGCAAGGTCCAGCAGAGCATGCTGCCTGTCGATGTGCTGGTGCCATATCAACAGGTGAGTGGTGAAGCAAAAAAGAGATTAGTTAAATGAATGAACTCCACAACAGGGAAATTTGAAGCATGCTGCTTGTGGATGTCTTGATTCCACATCAGCAGGTGAGGTATCACAAATCATCAGTCCTAGATCTCGCCATAATTGGTCATGCTACTTATGCTTTGCTGGCTTGGTAAGCAATCTTAGCAGTCACATGCAAGTGATACCTTGATAACAATGTTTTGGGTTTGTGCGCAGGGTGAGCTTTTTGGATCAATTCACAGGATAGGCATTGTTGAGTCAGAAGAGTTTCTGCCAGAAGGGACCCACCTAACAGCTAGAGTACCTGTATCTCTTGCCATGCAATTGGCGCCTTTTTCTTTTGAGCCCAAACAGCATCTCAATGCCTGAGTGAGCTAGCAGCTTTCAGTGTACACTATGTGATTGGTCACAATCTGTCATACACAAATTGCTACCATCTGCTTGCAAAACTGACTTGCACAAAAGTGTGGTGTTGTGAAAGGTAGCCACCTGCTTGTTTGTGAATAAATTATGCGCTGTGCAAGCCATTGTAGCTGCTAAGATCGTCTGCTGTTTTGTCAGATCAGCAGAGTGCTAGTGCATGTCAGGGAATTTGCATGAAACTGGGACAGCCATCAAGCGCTACAAGATCCTTGCCAGTACCTTTGCTGGCTAACAGTCCATGTCAGATGAGTTCATCTCGTTGTCGCAGTAACATGCCAGCATTTCTCTTACGGCAGGCTGTACCTAGTGCATGCTCCACAGAGACGCTCCAACAGGCGTAGCTGCAGCTTACATGATTCCAGCAAAACCTGGAAACTGCCAAGCTTGACTTGAAAGGACACAGCATGTCCAAAGTTGTCATACAGAAGCAATGGCATATAGATAACACATTGATATACAGATATGACCAACACCTGCTGTACAAGCTGCGAATTGCATCTCAAAATTATAGTGCAAATCAGGGAACAGCTCCTTGCTGACATATACACAAAAAGGGAGTCACTCTGTACCAACGACCATGCCAATGCCCTTTGTTTTTCCTTCTCTGAACACAAGTCTGGTGCCAGCTGTCAGAAACTCTGGACGTTGCAAGAATCTGAAGCGCACACAGGCCCTGTCCCCTGATCGCAACCTCTCTTTGTCCATGGCAATGACCCTTGCAGCTTGACGAACAATCTCACAATGTATGACGGCCTGCAGCATTGCAATGCAAAGTTTGATGACCCCTAGACAAGCAGCCAGCACAGCTTGGGCCGACCAAGTATGTCCGCCTGCAGCATAAATTGTCGCTGGAAATCCAACAGAGCTGCACTGACGGTCAAGGCATGCACAGCACAAGCTGACCAATTGACCAATGGAGCTTGAAGCTGTCCAATAATGCACAATACACAGCATGCAAGGCAGCCATGCCGTTCTTCGTTGTTGATTGCATATACATGCTGTGGTCAAACATTGTGTGACAAGGTTTCAAACCTGATAGCGAGGCTGGATGGTGGTGGAATGGGTCAAAATAGCAATGTCAGCATCAAATTCCCAGGATGCCTTGGGCTTGGCTCTCTCATCCACCAGCACCATGCCTTTGCGCACCTGGTTGCGCTTCACCTTCTTCAATGCAAGAGCTGCTGTCTGTCCAGCCACAACCTGAAACAATGCGCATCTTCTATGAATTGTCACAATTTCTAGATGCAATTCTTGCGGATGTGGTGCTGATGTTACTGTCTAGCTAAACATGTGATCATATCTGATTGACTGCACCAACAGTATATATGTTCAGCGGTATTTTTGATTGACACAATGAACCTGCTCATCAAGACCAGGCAGTCTAAAGCCAATAAGTAGCAAGTGACAACAGTGGTAATGGGCTAACGACGTGAGCTTGGGCGCTCACCCTGCTGACAGGCAGCCTCTTGTACTGAATGCTCTTGATGGCTGTTGGCTTGAATGTGCCGTCTCCAACATCAGGGCCCAGCATCAGGTTGGCGTTGGTGGTGATGACGCCCTTCTTGACAGTGCCAGCAATGACAGTACCCACTCCAGGAACACCAAAGGTCTCATCAATGATGAACTCAGCGTAGTCCTTGACCTTGTCATGCCTGCAGTCATGTGCTTTTGTTCTGCTAACATGCTAGGTGACACAGCTAGGTTGTCCTACTTTGCATGTGCAACAGTTTGCATTCTGACTGATGAACGTGCGTTTGCAGGACGGTACAAGGTCTTATTGACAACATGGTCAAGACCAAGCTGGCACAAGCAGATATAGAACATCTGCACACCATGATGATGATGATGCAAAAATTGATGTTGAGAAAAGGCCTTCCAGGGTGCAATGCCATGCTGGAGTAACATGAAAGCATATCTTCATCTCTGCAACTTACCAGGCAGCTTCAATGCAGAAGTTGCCAGGCAAGATGCAAAAACGAAAGTATGCCTGCATATTACTGCAGTCGACCATGCAGAATGAAGCCAGATGCATGCCTTCAGCAAGGACCACATTCAGCATGCCGTCTTTGACACAAAAACAGGTGAGGAGATGCTGCAAAGGTATGGTTCAGCTTACCACTTGTGGCGCTGGGGCAGGAGGTTGTAGAAGAGGCGCACCAGCTCCAAGCCCTCCCCGGTCACAGAGGATGTCAGGAAGACAGGTGCCAGACTGTCAGTGTGCATGTGCCGGGCACATGTCAACACGTCATCCTTGTTACGCACCTGTGGACAATGCGCACAGTGAGAAGACTGACATGCAAAGGATGCACTTGAAGAAGAACCAACGATGAATTTGTTTAGGTACAGGGTCTGTCCCGGATTGAAATGCAGTCGCGGTGCTGGCCCCATGGTCTGCACACCTAAAGGTAGCAAAATGAGCCCGCTGTATGGCTTACAGAAACAAAGGGAGGCAAACATGTTGCCTACCTTGCTTTCAGGCAGGCACAGGTGTCCATCAATCAATTCATCATTTGAAGAAAAAGGAGAAAGGATGAAAGCATGGCAATGTGCAGACGGGACTTTTGAAGCGAGACATGCAGTGCAAGTGCAAATATGTTTCTGCGCATTTTTGACAACATGCAGAACTGCACTGACGGTCAAGGCATGCACAGCTGCGCAACAGGCTCATGGCATTGCTTTCTAGGAGATGTTGCAGCTCCTGACAGAACAAACAGATTGTGAAGGGATAGTGCAGACTGACAGTGCAGACAGCAAAGCCGGAAGGTCCCCACCATGAAAGGCTTCTTTTTGACACCAGGCTTCTTCAGAATTGCTTGCAATGTTGCCAGAGTGTGCTTGAGCACATGCTCTGGGCAGATGTCCACCTTGGTCACCACAAAGAAGACAGGCACCTTCAGAGCTAGTGCCACCCCCATGTGCTCCTTGCACATGCCAACAATACCTGCACAAATGCAAAGGCTTGCATTCTGAGACTGCAAGGATGGTATTTCTGCTGAACGGGAGCTGGCATGTGTTGCTGCTGATGGAACAGAAGCAGCGTGACAAGGCATTGACAGCAGCATATGAGGGTGCATGTCAGTTTTGGCAGGGCAGTGCCATGTGAAGCGGCCATGCCATTACTGCTCTGAACATCTGCTGCACCGCCCACAAGACAGACTGGTCTGACAAGCTGTTCTTGCAATGAATCGTACAATAGCCCAACTGATCATGTCACGTGTCTGCAAACCAAGTAATTGAGACTGCAGTGTCAACAGCATGAAGGCAGGGCATTTTTAGATTTGCTCACCTGCATTGGCTCCCACAATCAAGCAGGCATAGTCTGGCATGTGCCCTGTCAAGCCGTATGCAGTGGTCTTGAAGTAGCGCTCATGCCCAGCCAGATCCACCAGGGTGACCACCTTTGATGCCCTTGCAATGTACTCAGCTGAGGAATTGCTACGGAACATCTGATCGTTCAGGATGTTGCACTTGCTGTCCAACTGCACCAAGTAGAAGCAAATGTCAATCAAGACGCCTTGACAGACATTTTCATACATCTGCTCTGATGCTGACGGCAGCAGCGCTCTCTCAGGTAGCAGTCATGAAATCACACCCTTTGCATTGGCAGCATCTTGACACAAGATGCAGTGCACAGCTTGACAACGAATCCAACATGTTGTTTGATCCAAGACAAGAGCTGATGCTTGCCAGTCAAAGGCACTGTCAGCAACATCAAGAACAATAAGCAGTCCAGGGCCAAAACAGAGCTGTCTGCTTACACATAAGTTGTGCTGCCCAATGGAGGAGGTCCTTCCAGTTGCCTCCTCATGTCCATGCTTGAACACCTTAGATCTGGCAAAGCCTCGCCCATCATCCAGAATATGCCTTGTCAACACGCCAACCTAAGCCAGCAGCATTTCCCTTGATACTGAGAAGTCAACGCATTCCCGTTCATCCATAAGTATTGTGGTGTGGAGTCATAGTACGGGCACAAGCCATGGCGAATCTGCACAGAATGAGTACACGATGCCTTGCACAATAGTTGCTGGCGCCAACGACACTATCTGCGTGAGAAGGAGCTTGACAAAAGCAGGCAGATGTGCAATGTGCTCACCATGGTCGACTTGCCAGAGTCCACATTGCCAATGATAGCAACCCTGAGCTCTGCTGGGGATACAGAACCAGGGTTGGCCCTTGCTCTCACCACTACATCAGCGGTTGCACTTTCTGCACGCAGCATCACAGCTGATGAAACATGTGCCTTTTGTGTTGTGACAGATGTCTGTATCAGTTAAGAACAGCAAAATAATGCTCTACAAAGCGTAGCAACAAACAGAGCAATGAGATATTGTAAGTCATTGTGGTCCATGTCAGCTCACTTAGTAAAATCAAACACCACAGCGAGCTAATGACATGAGCAGAAACTATGTGCCCACTCAAGGTGAATGGTGTTGAATGTTACAGCAGCCACTTTGCCAGGACCTGAGTGACAATGATATGCACAACACAACAAGCACCTGCATATGCATATCAGTGAATGACCATACTCTCCGTTCCATGATTGATGGTCTCAAGTACTTGCATATTAGGTATTACGTGTTGGCGCTGACGTATTGCGTGATGCATAAATTGCATTGCATGTCAGTAATCCATGCTCTCAAATACTGCGAATTTTGTATTACATGTTGGGGTTTTGAGTATGACGTATGGTGATGCACTGATGCATGTAAGGTCGTACCTGCAGCCTCGCTGTTGCTGGGCACCTTCCTCTGCCTCAGGATAGTCATGTCTGCAGATGCAGCATGCATGGCACTCTCCACCTTCTTCAAAATTTCAGCCAACTCAGCCTCTGTCAGAAGCTCAGGGCCCCAGCCCCCAGGTCCGCCAATGGTAATCAGTGCCTCGCCAGTGCTGCTCACCTGAGACAGCAACTGCCCATTTGAGCTTGGAGGTTGGCAGCCTTTTCCAGAGCAGTGCTGCTCATTGGGCTTAATAATCAATGCTGCTCATCAATCAGGAGCATTGACTGCCGATTTGAGCTTGCATATGAGGGACACAACAGCAAAGCAAGCATGTAAGCAAGACATGCATACGAGGACTCTATTCCTGACTTGACTTGTGCTGCTACTATGCAAGGGCCATCCTACTCTGTATCAACCAGAGTAGGTCAGATGATGCATGCTTGAGGTGTTGCGTGCCACCTGACGTGCTGCACACAATTGACAAATGCAAAGTCATGCTTGCAAGATACAGGCGTAGGACATAGCTGGAAGACCTGACTGTTCTGCAAGTGCCATGACACAAGGATGAGTGGCAGCAAACTGGCAAAAGGCAGCAGCTCACATCAGCTTTCAGAATGTCCAGCGCATGCTCCACGCGCATGTCATTTTCCTCCTTCACAGACAGCCCTGACAATGCTTGCGCAAGAGGCACACCAGCATCTTTTGCCACACCATTTGCCTGCAAGTACAGGTTGGTGTCTTGCCGGTGATCAAGCTCTGTTTGTCAAACTGCAACAAGCGGAAAGGTGCACAGCTCTAGCATATTGTTTGGCATTGCATACCTTCTGCCCAGATGCAGAGCCATTGTTCAGCAGATCAGTTGCAGGCTGATCTGCTGTCAAGCCTGTGATGCTCTCCACCCAGCCATGAGAGTCGCCTGCATCTTTGCTGAGATGGTGTACCTGACGATGCTTCTGCGAACCACTTGTGGCTGCCATTCTGAAGTCTGAGATGCTCGTCTGCATAGACGATTGTGTTTAAGCGCTGTTTGAGCTAATGAGCAAAGACACAGCCAACACTCACCACAGGATGTGTAGCTCTGGCAGAGGCTGATCACCAGCTATCGTTTAGATATTCGTAAAGTTTGTAATCGTAAAGTCGTACACGACGTTGTGTATCTTTGTTTGTGTTTGGTTGCGAAGTCTGAGCTCACTGTGTCCCTACACGAACGCAAGCAACGGCAATATTTCTTGCAGCATGCAGGTACTCCTGCGAGCACAGGTCGCAGCAGCGCTTGGAAACTAGAAAACTTCACTGTGCCCTACCTAGAAAACATTGTATATCCAACGTCTCAAGCACGAGATGCCATCCTGAACGCACAAACCAAGTTGAAGCTGGCAAAATATGCTTCCAGCAATCGCGTCAGTCCGTTGACATCGACCGAAGTGCAGTATGTCGACGATGTGCGGTTGCTCACCGTCCTGGCGTACTGACCTGTTCAAAACGGGGTTGCTCGGCTCTTGTCTCAAGCGGAGGAGGTCCTAGACGTGGAGAAGCTCCTCGGCATTGCTTCCTGCTTCCTCCTCGCCTCGCAGGGTTCTTTAACCTAACTGCAGCTTCTGCCAAAGGAGCAACTGCCAAGGGGCATGAGCACGAAAGCACAACAGCAACTGACAGAATACATTGAGAATTAGCAGGGCTTTCAGGAAAACAGTGTAGGCGAGGCTGTCCACCCAGTTTGTGACGTCAGGGCATCAGCTGCACCACAAACAGCCGCTGTTTGTGCTGAGCTGCATATTATGAAAATGACATTGACTCATGATAAATAGCGACAAATGAATTCCTTTCAGGACCTGGTCACCTGGCGGAAAAGGGTTTTGCTGCAGGCAGTCTGAAAAGTCTCAACAGGGTTACTGACCTTACACGCAGCACACTGCTTACTTCTTGTGCAAACGCCTCTTCTGACACACTTCGTCATGCATGACATGCTACGCTAGAAAGGCTAGATCATCTCGAATGCTGCTGCCCCTCTCAACATGCAAGTCCCAGCACGAGGCTTGCTTTGATGACAACTAAGAAAGCGCAACTAGGGCTTGGCTGAGGACTGCCAGTCAACAGCATTGTTTGCTTCCAGAATTGCTCTCAGATAGATTGCCTCGTTGTCTGTATCTTGCAGCTGCTCACAGCAGTGAATCCGAAAATTTGTTATACACTTTACTGACCTGCAAGGCAATCAGGGAGTCAGGCCAAAATATTGCCATGCAAGCTGATGAGCAGCAAGACATGCATGCATCAAAATTCAGCTGTGAAAAGCAGCATGCTGATGCACGCCAAGTGTAAACAAGGCATTGTGACTTATGCATAAGCTGCTTGATGAAGTTGCCAGAAGGCAGCAGCATTGAGAGACTGCCTGTATGATATCGTGAGCAGCCAAACAATAACAGCTGGTCCAAGATTGTGACTGTGCTTGCCTGGGGTACAAGCGCAGGTCATGACTCAACTGACCTTGACAGTAGGCCATAGTAAACCTGTGGGTTAGAGTTTCAGAGATGTGGGCATCATTGTGACATCTGCAGCCTCTGAGTCATCAAGCTGCTTCAGCAGCTTCCACTAACCACCTCCACCACTCAGAGCTGCAGGTGGAATGCATGTTGGCTGTGGCAGCTCTTGCAGCCACTGCCAATGTGCAGACTGTTCTGGAGTCCATAAGTGCAGAGGACGCTCGTACGAGGAGCAGGTTGCCACAGTGGAGTAGCCGAAGCTTGCAAGTGCTGCTTTGGCAGCTTACCGTTTTGGCAGCACTTTCATCACTCAAAGTTGCAGCTGAACTCACCGCCTGCGGAGGCAGCTGCTGCAGGCACTGCTGGCATCACATTATTTGTGATCAGTAGATTGTATCTGGGGTTCACAAGTGCAGCGGAAGGCTGTAACAATGGAGTAACTGGGTGATGGCAGGTGCTGCTTCGGCAGCTTGCTCTTTCTGCAACACATCCACCACTTGAAGCTGCAGCTGAGTTCAACACCTGCTGAGGCAGCTGATGGAGCCACTGTCAGAATAGCTTGTTGGTCAGCAGATTGTTTCTGGGGTCCACAGGTGCAGCAGGCGGTCATAGAAGGAGCAGGTTGCAGCAATGGAGTAGCTGGGTGTTGGTAGGTGACACCAGTCAGCGCCATAGCCCAAAGTCTTTTGGTGCGGGTACTCCTCACACACCTCCACACTGCCTGCTGCCTTGTCTGCCTTGAGCACTGCAGCATATTCAACAGGTAGTGGAATGAACTGTAAGTCCAAATGTCACGAGGTCAATTCCAGCCCAAATCTACATAGTAAAATTCATGGTTCTTGTAGGCATCAACAAGGTCGCTACTTTCATTTCGATGTCATTGTTTTTGCTTGATTTCTTGCAGCTGCCTCATGTACGCTGTCCTGCAGGCAACTGCATAAGCACCAATAATGTGCGATTTACGCCTCTGGGCAAATCTGCATCACCTGGCGTCGCATTCATGTAATGTGGTGTAGCACGTGATCAGACATTGTGCATATTTGAGCCATTTCTGATCATCCCTTGAAGGTGCTCTTGCCAGCAGTATGCTTTTGAACACAGCATCAAGCGAGGCGTTGTGGGACAGTCATGCATAGCACTGCTCTCAGATGTGGTTGGCTGCTTGACAGGAGCTTACCGGCAAAACCATTGTGCATACAAGCCGCTAGAATGTGATATGGATCCCTGGGATGCCATTTCAATCGCCAAACACCACCTCCTGTACCCGCCTGAAACCATGCAAACACATCACTCACATATGGCTTCTGCTGGGTAAAATTGACTGTCGGTTTGTACCAGCTGCATTACTTGACTTCATGAAGACATTATGCATCGAGCTTGTGTCAGATTCAGTGATTACATCATTTATCAGGTCAGCGCAGGTACAGGATTCACAGCATGCTCAGTGGACCGCTGCATTGCAAGCAGACCCCATCGATAACATGGAAATGCGAAGCTACTTGCCATGTAGCTGTCCAGTGACCAACTTGTGCAAGCCTGTTCAATTGCACTAAAGAGGCTTGCACAACCTAGTCAGTGATTCACTGACAAGTGCGCATCATTTCCAATTGAGAGAGGGCTTTGTGGCTGGGAGTGTGCATGTTTTGCATATGATGCAATGCAGGCAGGCAGCCAGGGATGATCTTGGACGGGAGGCGCTCACATTGGACAGGTGAAGATGTGCAGAACAACGAAGAGCAAGACACGCTGACCTGAGCCACCTGCATTGGCTTGGCCATATTCCTTGTGTCCCATAAGCGCACATACTCATCATAGCTGCCAGTGACTAAGCAGTGCTCTTGGTGAGGGCTGCTTGCAATGCAGCACACTCCAGCATTGTGGCTCTTCCTGCATACATACTTCAGCATTGTGGCTCTGCGTCCCTATACGCCAATGCGAAACAATCTTTACGAGATGGACTGAAGCTCCTTGTCATCATGTCAAACTGCATAGCATAATGTTGTGCGTTGCAGCGATTGCCTGATGCGTGTCAATTGCTGCGGTCAGCATGGACAGCCAATTTGCTGTACAGAGCCTGCAGCACACTCCAGCGTTGAGGCTCTTCCTGCAGCTACGCTGAAAGCTCAGACAAGGGGGATTGCCTGTCCAGTCATGGCCATACATCTCTAGACTTGTTATCAACGCCCGCTTGAGGTACACAACTTACATGCCTTTGACTTTGTAGCTTTTGAGAACGAGTCTATAACAGCAATATGCTCAAGCGCCTTGTCAGAACGACAACTTGCACAGCATTTCTGTGGGCATTGCAGCAATGGCATGGTGCTTGTTGATGACTGCGGTCAGCAGAGACATTTGGCAGTCAACTTGCCTTGCAAAAGTAGACTGCTGTCATAGAAACTGCATCTGCAACAGTCTCAGCACCCCATGCTGCACTTGTGTATGCTGTGCCCATCCTAATCATTATGAAAGCAACAGTGCAAGCAGGGACTCTCAGTAGCATGGCTGCAAGGGTGAGTGCGTCCTGTGCAGTGCATCCCGCATTTGCCAGTGCAGTGCATCAATTGGCAGCATAGCTGGTACTGGCAAGTAGTCAGAGCTGCGCACATACAAACAGTACACAAGCCAGCTGCCGGGATGCAGGCAGAAAGATTTATGCTGCAGTTGTGCACGTTGCGCTGTCAAGTGTAAAAGAGCTTGCCTGTTGACAAATAGGGGAGAAGCAACAGGCTGCCGCAGGTCCCACCCTTTGAATATGCAGTCATCAGCGCCAGAATACACCACGCTCTCCTGTCAGGCAAAAGATGCATGAAACACAAAGCACCAAATGCTGCTAGGGCACCATAGCATGCATGCTGGGCATAGCAAGAAACTATACCTGCCAGCGATCATATGCCGCACTCCATGCCTCTAAGTCATGAGCCTGCCAAGTTTGAGTGACAGACATCCCTGCCTCAGTCATCTGCATTGTACAGTGCAGTCTCCATACTGGCATACTGTGCAGTGCCCCTCAGCTTAGCCTGTTGCATTGCAGTAGCTTTGAAGGGATATGTCTGTACCTGTAGGGATGACACAGCGCCTGACGAAAGGCTGACAACGATGTCCTGTCCTGAACTGACCACATCTAGTGATACTGCCATTGCATCATCTGAAATAGAGACTGCTTGCTGCTTGACTAGCTGAGGGGCTGATAAGGTCTGCTCTACAGAGAGCAGGTACAAGCTGCCATCTGCACAGGCTGCTAGCAGGCAAGCTGGATGCTGATGCTGCCACCTCATGTCAAAGACTCCAGAGATTGGGAGTTTTTGCAGCAGCTGCAATTGCCATGAAAAGTCTCTGTCTGTCTGCTCAGCGCTGATAGGCTTGCTTGCTTGGGAGTCTGTACCCAGCATGTACAGATGCAGGAGTCCATGCCGTGTCTGAGAGGTCTCTTCCAGCTCATACGTCCCAACAGCCAGTAGACTCTGTAAACCTGAGATGGGACAAAACTCTGTGCTGTCTGCATTGACATTCAGCACGACCTCCTGATGCAGGCTGCTCATGCCAACAGCCGAAGCTGATCAATAGCTGCCACACAGCGAAATTGCGCAACGACGTGGTTCAAAGCCATATTCCGATAGACATGCGTTGCGTTTGATTCAATGCGTACGAGCTGACATGACTGTGCATACCTGCACTGCAGCTTATAAGCTCTGTCGACTTGAACGAAAGTTTGACCTAACGAAGACAGCTGCGACAAACAATCCTTTCTCGCGCAGCTCCCTCGCCGCCGAATGACTGCCAGTCATGCAAACATATGAACCAGGAGGGTGCCGAAGTGGTCATTCAGACTTCACATCAATCTCAGTGCCACCGTCTTGTGTCGTATCACCAAGACAGATCGTTGCATGCTTTTCCCGACGGCCTGGGTTGCGAGGTGACGACCATCATTGACCGGATTATCGATGTGAGAGCAAAGCCACTGTGGTGGCTCACCGTGTGTATGTCATGACAGGCAGTGGAACTCGGACCAAGAAGCAACAAAGCAGGTCCTTGCTTGGTGTTGCTGAAAGGTGTGACTGTGTCTCTGACAGACTTGATTGAATGGTACACACCTTCCCACATCAAAAGATACTGCCCCAGAATATTCTGGCTTGGCGCACATTCCTCAGATGCGCTAAGTAAGGTGACAGTTGCCATTTATGACACTTAAGCAACCAGTGTGGGGTTGCCAGCCTCAGTCTGGGCTGATCAGCAGCCCACCTTGAGAATTTGTCTAATCTCAACTTCAGCATGTGTCTGTGCAGGAAGAGCTACTCCAGCAGATTTGTGAAAATGGTGCTCCTGACAGCCAAACCCGCCTGCAATGCCACCCAAGAAGCCTTGAGGATTGGCTTGGAGTGAGCGTTTCTGCTGTCAATTCATGCATGCTGTTGACACACATGTGCTGTCAATACATGTTTGCTGTTCACAGACAAGTGCTATTGATATATGCCTGCTGTTGACATGTATTTGCTGTTGATACATGTTAGCTGTTCACACACATGTGCTGTGCCCACATTTTCCTTGCTGACACATCAGACTTTGCTGATCAGCACCCCTGCCAAACATTCCCTGTCTAAGCTTTCCGTTTTACTGTAATGCAGTCACGCTTGCCAATAAGCTTCAGACTTGACCCAAAGGACTTCAAGTATGTGCTGAGTGTGGTGGACATAGAGGGCTGTTTGAGATGGAGCATTCATGAGGCCACAAGCAACTACAGGCAGGCTGTGCTGTTGACGCCATCAGTGCAGCGCCCTGTCAGCAATGCAGTGCATAAGCTGCAGGAGGCCCTTGCAGTCATTGGTCATCAGCTTGGCACAGAGGACATTGCCATTGATTTAGGTAAGCTATCCACTGAGTGATGAATGAGCCTCTGTCATGTAGGGGCTGCATCCCTTGTCTTGCGACGGTGACGCAAATGATCGTGCAAAGACTCAAGCCTTGCTACATGCAGGACAGGCATGTAGACTGCTACCAGCAACTATAATGCTACCATAATTGCCAACATCTGAAGCTGCGGGTTTGCTTGATGCTAGTGCGCTTGCTGCGACAGAAAATTGACTTCCACTTGACACAGTGAGCATGTACTTTGCGTTTACGCGGGCACAGGTGTCAAATCAATCAAAATCAATGAAGTGAGCATGGCTTTTGTAGGTGCTGCAATTAGGCGTCATAGTGGGAGCCCCTGTCTAAAGAGGCAGTATGGGAGTATTTGCTTGATGCTAGTGTGCTTGCTGTGACAGAATGCTGCCTTGAGCTTGACACAGTGAACATGGGGTTTGTAGGTGCTGCTCCTGGGGGTTGGAGCTACTGCTTGGCAAGGCAGACAGCCTTTGTCATTGCAGTAGATCCTGCAGACCTGAGTCATGAGCTGCTGCTCCCCAATGTGCATCATGTGAGATGCAAATCAGAAGACGCTGGGGAACAAATTCAGGCGGTACTGCAAGGCAGGAAAGCAGATGTGCTGGTAGCTGACATGAATCAACATCCAGATACCACTGTGGAAGCCATGAAACCTCTCCTGCCTTGGCTCAAGACAGGGGGACTGATTGTCATGACCATGAAATTCTACGGGATTGGCAGGGACCGCAGTGCTGTTGAATCGAGGACACAGGAAGCATTTGGGGAATTGATTGAACCCAACAAAAGCAAGTCTATGTGGTTGATGGCAAATACTGTTAATGAAAGAACTTTTGTTGCCATTCGCAAGTAATGAATCTACAGATGACATCCAAATTCCAACAACATCACGGTTGGCATGAGCAGGTAGTGTACTGCGTACTACGGTATGCTTTGCGCACTACTCACAGTGTTCATGATCATGTGGTATTTTCGAATGCTTCTGGATCTCTGCAGAAATTCCAGGCGATTGCGGCACTGACAGCAGTCTTGCAGATCTGACCAGCATTAACACAGGACACTTATGTGCATGAAAGTCTTGACAATGACAATTTCAGCTTTTGTGCTTTGCTGCTGTTGGCTTGAACGGGCGGAAAAACAGCAGAATTCAGAATCCCTCGCCTCACAAATGTCAAGACGCATCTACGACCAAAGATTCCCCGAACATACCTGGAGCGCGCAGCAGGAGCGTTTTGGTAATGCCCGCAGGCCACGCACAAGCAGGGGAAGCCCCGCTGCATAGATGGTCTATCAAGACCCGCTGGTCGCATACGTGCCAGACGGCAAGTTGCGAAGACGCAAGAAAAAGCGTGCAGATTTGAACGAGGAGTACTTCGTGACGCAGCCTGAGTCGTGGCAGAAGCAATTTCAGTCGTATCAAGACTGGCGTGACAGCTCGCCGACGTTGCAAGTCCTGCGAAACAACGCTGCCAAGCTTCAACAGACCTGCGATGCAGTTAAACGAGGTTTTCAGCAAGCGCAGAGCCAGCTGGTCGGTCAGGTCGACTCTTCCCGGGATGCTGTGGTCGTCGCTCTCAAGCAGCAACTCAAATCTGCTCGTGCCAAACTACGACGCGCTCTTCAGCAACAGCAGCAGCAGCAGCTGCAGCATCACAAGGCAGCTGAAGACCCTAGCTCTGACTTGAAAGCCTCAAGCAAATGCGTCAGTGGCAGCCAGCAAGACTCTCAGAAATTTGCAATTGGCAGCATTGTGTTTGGAGCTCTTGCCTTCGCCTGTGGCAGCGCACCTTGGGCTCTGCCTCACCTATACCTGATCTTTGCCGCCATTGCTCTGCCTTGGAGAGTTTGCGAATTCTATCAAAAGCGGATGACATTCTTCCTGCTGGATTTCTGCTACGTAAGTCATGCTCAGCCCATGCTTCAGCAATCAGCAAGCATTTTCTGACATGTTCCGACCTCACCATTGTTGTGCAGTGGGCAAATTTGGCAGCTGTCTGGTACCTGGTATGTGGAAGCAGCAATCCACATGTAGGCAGTATGGTTTATGCTTTGACAGATGGACCTCTGGCCGGAGCCTTGATCGTATGGCAAAGTGCATGGGTGTTTGGTTCAGCAACCCACTCAGTCAGGTAATCACCTGATGCTCCTCAATCAGCATTTGCTGTGCCACAGGCTGAAATCAACTTTGATGCATTTTGGATGCTCAGGTCTAGCTCAGCATGTCTCAGCTAAAGTAATGTCGCAAATATCCTCGCTCTGACTTCTGTGCCGTTTGTGCTGCAGTGTCTTAATACACTTGCTACCTGGCATGGCGATTTTTGCACAGCGCCAATTCCCACTGCCAGACACAGTCTCACACATCAAGCTGCTCAAGCTAGCAAGCTATGCTAGCAGGCATGATGGCAGCAGCACTTTCTGGTCATGCCTTGTGGCCCCTTTTGTATTCTATGCAGCTTGGCAGATCATCTACTGGTTCATTGTTCAGGTCAGTATGCACTGCATTTGGGTTTGTTTCTGCTTGCGATGCAAGACTGGCCAAAACTGCCTCTTGCTGAAACTGTCACTGTTCTCGGCTTGTATATCTCAAGCATCAAGGCTTATGTATTGTTGCTGCAAATGAATTGCATTGCTTGCAGGTTTGCTGCCAGAATTTCATCAAAAGGCATCAGTTTGAAACCAGCTACAGCTGTTTGGCAAAGCGCGCTGCCAAAACAAACAATGTATGGAACCGACTTGTCCGCAAGGGGTGCAAAGCACGGCGGCTGTGCATGTTTGGTGAGTTTGCTGGTGCTTTTGTGAATCTGACATTTGAGACTTACAGGTCACTTGGGCATGAGAGTGTCTTCGACACCACTCACGCCTAGCTGATGCACATGCTGCACAAGTTTGCACAGAATTCTAGATTTCAGGCGTGCATTGTATTCCAATGGCTGCTGACAGCAACTATTGCTATGCAGGGTTGCTTCAGGTTGTATTCACTTTGGGGTGCCTTCTTCTGTTCCTCCCTTTGTACCACTCCTTCCGTCTATCCTGCATCTGGCAGGTAAGTCTGGCAGTTATTGCTGTCGGGCTTCCGGCTGCTGCATGTGTGAAGGTGTTTTGATGCTCTGATCTGCTTTGTTTGTCATACCAGCAGGCTCAGTGCTAGCAGTGACATGCAGGTCTTGAAGATTGCTGTCCCTGTATATTATGGTAGTCGGTATCAGTGCGAGAAGGTCCCACAGCATCAGCTGATCAGGGCGGTTCAGACCAAGAAGGTCCAGATCAGCCTGACTGCTAAGGCAAAAGTAGCAATGCCACAAGGCAAACTTCATCAGTAAATGAATACATGCAATGCTCATGACTCAGCTCAGCGTACTAGGATGCGATTTGTTCTCAGTTTTGCTCAGTTAGTTAGAAACAGTATTTGCCATTTCTTTTGCACTTTTGCTCGCTCTCAAGCTTCCATGTGTTCATGACATTCCCTCTTAAATATGAAAGGACCCCAGCAGCAGCAGTCTTTGTGCACTGTTTTCTTGTGTAGCTTGTGTATGTTCAATTAGACAATTCTGCCATTGCCAGCTGTCCTGTGCCTTTTTATCTGGTTCTTGCTATTTTGGCCAAATGTGCTTATTGATGCAAAATGGAGCCAGCAGAAAGCCTGAAATGAGCAATCTCAGGCTACTGCTCACAGATGCAGCAAATTAGCTGCTCTGCTCCTGCTTTGTATCTCAAACAACGCCTTGATTTGGCAGCTGTCTCTGATGCTCAGCCGAGACCAGTTGTTGAGTGCCTAGGACTGTGTACACACTCGACAAATATTTGTGGCAATTATTCAGATATGGGCTATCGCTGCGAAATGTCTGCAATCTAGTTTGAGTCACACATGTATGCCAACCATATTGGTCCTGTGCACGACATTGCGCAAACAGTTGCCTGAACTTCAGCATATCTACACAGACACTGTGAGTAGACCCAGAAATTGCACACCTTGAGTCACGACTGCAACTCAGAAGACGAATGCACAGCTATATTTTCCAATCTCATCCGGAAAACAGATAACTTTGAAGTGTGATTATGCCAGATGCTTTAGTGAAACATGCATCCAAGGACCAGCAATTCTGTGATGATACGGTGGTGATATGATATCGGCATTGGAGAACGTCAGCCACCAGCGGCAATGCTGGCATCCGCCCTGATGCATGTCTGTTATTGCTGCTGATGCTGCAGTTCCTTGGCAATTGCCAGAATGGACTCCAGCTCTGTGCGAAAGTGCTCAAGCTCTTCATCTTGCCGCTGCTCAGGACTGCCTGTGCAACAGCCAAGAAGCTCAACCAGAGAGCTATGTGTTACATGGCCGCATGCTCAGCAGTGCAGGCAGTATGTAGACTCTGCTTTGATGACAATGGCATGCCAACCTCAGCGCGCGGGTCTGCTTCATCAATCCTAGCACTGTCAAATGCCGTGAGCATGATCTTCTTTGCATGCAAGCGTTGTTGGCAAGTTACCATGTGTTGCTGCAACTGGACGGGCTACAGCAGTTGGCCACATGAGTTCAGCTGCTTGCCCCTGTATCAATGGCTGCAGCTGCAGGGACCTCTGCGCCTCAGCTGACTCCAGTTGAGTGATCTTCTCCGCCAGCTGTGCAAACTGCAAAGGATGTGCCTGATAAGTTTCGAGCAATCCCATGTCATTGCTGTAGCAGTCGAGTGCAGTCTTTACCTTAGCAGATGCTCTGCATGCTTTGCCACTTCAACTAGTGCTCCCAAAAGGTGCATTTGGTGCAAAGCTGATCTCAGAATGCGTGAATGCTTGTCAAGAGTGCAATGCCACCTGAACTGCTTGAGCCATGGTCTTTTGGAAACGTCAAAACAGTGTACAGGACCTGACATGCTTTCGAGCTGTCAGCATGTCAGGCAGTGTATACAATTGACAATCTGTTGGACTAGACACTTCATGTGCAGCAGGGGTCCAGGGCACAAGCTGCCTAGCTGCCCTCAGCTCCTCTTGCACTTGGTCACATGTGTGCCTGCTGGCCTGGAACTGCCCCTCCAGGGCTGCCAGGTGCTGCCTCCACTTCAAGGCCTCCTCAACCTGAGTCTTACGCTGCAGGTCAGCCACTTGGGCAGTGTGCTGCTGAAACACAAGCGTCAGTTGACGCTGGTGCTCTGCCTGCAGTGCACAGCAACAACTTCAGCTGCAACGCATAATGCCAGAAAGTCTGCAGCTCCTCTTGCAGCTGGTCACACGTCAGCCTGCTGGCCTGAAACTGCCCAGGTGCTGCCTCCATTTCAGGGCCTCCTCAACCTGAGTCTCACGCTGCAGGTCAGCAAATTGGGCAGTGTGCTGCTGGAAAACCAGCGTCAATTGACGCTGGTGCTCTGCCTGCAGTGCACTGTGTGATGCTCAGCTGCAAGCGTCTGAACTTCTGCAGGGTCGTATGACAATGCTGACATACATGGGAATGCCAAGCATTTGGCATGGCCAGGGCACCACAGGGACTTTTTCAAGATATAAACAGTCTCAGTCAAGGTAAAGTGTGAGCCTGTCTGATGTGGTGTACAATATCCATCGTCATTCTGAGTGCAAGCCTGAACTTGGAGCAGGGCTGCAAGCTCCGGCGCTTTGTTGGGCTTCATGAAGACTTCCATTGCAAGCGAAGGGTGCAATGATATTGCTATTACCATGCCATTGAGGCGATGCTGGCATTTGCTGGTCTGCAAAAGGCGTTTTTGAGGCACACCATACATGTCCTATCACTCAGTGACAGCACAACAAGATGGCAAGGCCTGCCTGCAAGCGAGTGAATTGCTCCACAGCTTCTGTGTGGGCCCTCTGCACTGTAGCTGTTGCCATCTCAGCAGCGCTTGCTCGCTGTTCAGCCTTCTCAAGCTGCTGAGTCAGCTTCTCACGCTCAGCATGCCCAGCAGCAGCACTGTGGTGCTGTGGCCTTGCATGGTGTGCCTGCCCATCAAAAGGCGCTAGCAGCTGCTGCCCAAGGGCTTTCTGATGTGGTGATTGGCTGCTGTCACTCTGCTTGGCTGCTGCCATTGGGACGGCCATGTCTGGAGCAGCCTGTAACAAAAGCACTCTGTTATGGTCTATATTGAGTTATGTGGCTCATAGTGTCTTATGGCTTGCATGAGCACAGCAGTAGAGGCCTGAGCGAAAAGGTCAAGGTGGTGTGGAACTCACAGCTTTGCTCAAGATGGCAGAATGCTTACTTGCTTGCATGGGACAACAGGAAGCAATGGGAGGCTCAATAGCCTGCTTGCAGTTGCTGTATGACAAGCAGAGTTGGCTTCCAGACATGGGATAAACTGTCTCATGATGGCATGGCAGAGCATCAACAGCTGTTTGTCTCATGCATGTCAGACCGGTTAAGAGGCAAAGCCTTTTGCCCACAAACTTGGATCAACAAGCAAACACTTCAAACGTGAGCCAGAGCAGCTGAAGAATGTGCTGCAAAATCAGCAGTCTTCAACGCTGCCTCGTGACATGCAACAGCTTGCTTTTTAGAACCAGTCCTACCCTGTCAGCAGGTCTTGCCCAAAGAGTCATCACTTCCTGTTGCAGCCGCTCAACCAAGGCAGTCTGAGCATCTAGCTCTTCCTGCAGCTTCTTCTTTGCTGCTGTATTCCTCTTCTTCCCCTGCTGCTGGGAGTTGGCAGGAACCAGGGGCTGCTTGGCACCTTTGCTAGGGCTGTTGCCTGATGCCCTGCTATTGGCCTCCTGCACAACCAGTGATGACTTTCGGTATTCCTGATTTGGGTATTGATTTGCAGACCAGGCATCAAGAGCAAAAGAATGGATTCCTCACAAGACACAGCAGTTTGAATGACTAGCACTGTTGCTGAATGATGATGCTTGTGGAAGTCACAAGACACAGCAGTTTGAATGACTAGCACTATGGCTGAATGATGATGCTTGTGGAAGTTTTGCACCTGCATTGAAAGGCTGCAGTGAATGCTTGGACCATAGCAAGGTATCTGCAGGAGAGCAAGAGGTAGGCATTTACCTTGCAACTGCTTGCCTGTGTAGTGTTCACACAAATGTCTGATTGACATGAGCCACAGCATCGCAGTCATCACAGGCCAAGGCAATCATGAGGGCATACCTGGGTCACAACATGCTGTAGCAAAACACACTGGCATTGCAATGAATTATAGCATGGCGCAAGGACACAGCAGCAGGGGCCCAGGTGCAGCTGGTTGCTTGATACAGAAGCACACAGGGCCAGTGTTGGTTGATTCACCCCGAATAAGTTTTGGGGTGGTTATTAACCTCAGTTGATAGGTTACTTAACAGGTTAATAACCCCAACCTTATTAAGATGCACTGCAAAATGAAACAAATCCACCCGCGGGAGGTTATTAACCTCAATGAATAAGTTAAATTAACAGGTATATAATCTGGGCACTTGTTGACCTTGCCGACAGTGCACAGGACATTAGCATCATGAAGCAATACAAAAGTAGAAGCAGGAAGGCTGACCTGCAGCTGGTTGCTTGATACAGAAGTACACAGGACATGACCAGCATGAAGCAGAACAAAAGTAGAAGCAGAAAGGCTGACCTGCAGCTGAGTTTCCAGGGAGCGAAGGCGGTGATGGTAGTGGCTGCGCACCTCCTCCACCTGCCTCTCCAGCTCCCTCACCCGCAACCCCCTGTTCTCCTGACCCCCTCCCCTGCAATAATAAAAATGATTACATATTCCAGCATGTACTGCTAGGTATGTGTGGCACAAGTCCTATCTCCCCTACAACAGCATCATACCATGCCTTAACAGCAGCATTTCATGCCTGCTCGATCTGCTGAACTGGAGCGCCATGTGGCATTCCATGCACCCGCCACCCCCACTCCCCCGCTTTTCCCCCTCTCCTGCATCAAAATCTTGTGTTATGCAACTGCAAATGCAAGCAGCTGCACTGGAAATGCATTGCAGCATGTCAGCAAGTCTGTTGGAGCCATGACCATCTTTCATGGCGTGAAGCAGATGTGCAAGACCAGAACAGCTGCCTTTTGCCAGACAAAGCAGTTCAGAAGGTGCTTGCCTGGCACACATCTTGGCTCCAAACAAGTGTTATGTGCTCAAACAAACGCCAAGTCAGAAGCTGCAGTGACCAGAGAATTCACTTTCAAATGGGTGGTCCAGCTTGAAGTTGCCGTGACGTGCAGAGGGAGCATCATATACTTTGATGATATAAGGTCATCAAGTATCAAAGGCAAGCAGGGAAGCACAGCAGGTGCCAGCTTACTGCAAAGGCTTTCGTCACATGAGATCATCAGATACTCAAATCAACAAGGAAAGGAAAGCAGAGCAGGGCAGGGCATACTGCAGAGGCTTGCGGGCCTGGAACTGGAGCTTGAGGCGGTCATGCTGCTGGCGCAGAGAGCTCAGCTCCTGCTCCATCTCCTCATCCTTGCGCACCAAAGCAGCCTGCATCAAATTGTAACACCTTGAGTAAAAGTGTTCAAAGATACTTCTTGCTTCTTTGTTGAAAGGAAGAAGGGAAAACCCAAGAAATTCAGTCCCCCGGACAGAAACAGATACAACATAATCAGTATCTTGCAGCAAATTGGCAAAACCATGCCCTTGCCAAGACTTTGCAAGACAGTTACCTTGGTTGACCTGATGCATTGACCTGATACAGCCATTTGAACTGTGGCTCATCATGGCAACCCAAGCCTGCAGCTGTGAAATATGTACCTGCAGGGAGGTGAGCTTGGTCTGAAGGTCAGTCACCAGGGCGGACTCCTGTGGGCTAGGCTTAGCAGCTGCAATCAGCACTGGCAGGCTATCTGGGTGCCTGGCCTTCAGAGCTGCCTGCAACAACCCTCCACATGTAAAGACAGTACAGAGAGCCATAACAGCTGCCACAGCTGCAAACAAAGGGCTACTTGCACAAGGGTCAATGTTTTGCTGACAAGCCAGTTTGTTCACACCATCAGTATGTTATACTACTTGAGCAGACAGCTGCATACTCCAGAAGCATGAGTGGATCAAGCACAGCATCCTGTGCCAACGCTCATCCCTGCGAGCGGTTGGCATCCTTGATGCAAACATTTCACCCCACAAGGCGCATCAGGAGGGCAGCATCTGAAGACCTGTTGCACACAGTCTTGCCGCAGATCCTGCCCTCTGCCATGTCTACATGCCAGCATAATAGCAGGGAATATTCAGCTGGGGCCACAGCAGTCAGTCTACTGCCATGCGGTCAGTTCAGCATCAACAAGATAATGACTATTGCACCTTGAGGTTGTCAATGTCAGTCTCCAGCTCCTTGATGCGCTTCTTATCACCCTGCTGGACTTTGTCATTGGCTGTTGTCTGCTGCAGGCTCAGGCGCTCCTCCAGTGCAGCAATGGTGTTGGCTTGCTCCTTCACCAAACTGCTGTTCTTGTTCACCAGCTCCTGATTCTCTGCATACCTGCAGCACACAGAGTGTCACTAAGTCTTGTAAGATCTGAGTAGCACAAGGTGACCCTTGTTGTTCGCTGGTGCCTGCTGCTGCTTCAGGCGCTCCTCCAGTGCAGCGATGGTGCTGGCTTGCTCCTGCACCAAACTGCTGATCTTGTGCACCAGTTCCTGATTCTCTGCATACCTGCAGCACACAGACTGCCATTCAGTCTTGTAAGATCTGAGAGACACAAGGTGAACCTTGCTTTTGGCTGGTGCCAGCTGCTGCCTCAGGCTCTCCACCAGTGCAGCGATGGTGCTGGCTTGCTGCTTCACCAAACTGCTGTTCTTGTTCACCAGCTCCTGATTCTCTGCGTACCTGCAGCACACAGACTGCCATCAAGTCTTGTAAGATCTGAGAGACACAAGGTGACTCTTGCTGTTGGCTGTTCCCCGCTGCTGCCTCAGGCGCTCCTCCAGTGTAGCGATGGTGCTGGCTTGCTTGTGCACTCCTGATTCTCTGCATACCTGCATCATTGAAGCTTATAGTGGATTGCATAGACTGTTGTATTATTGCGCTAGTCAAGCTTTGTTGAATGGAGCAGCATGGGTTCACTGACATTCAGGGTATAGGCTGTCATGCTGGACACCATGCAAATGATGCACATGGCCATGCTTATTGGTCTGTGTTTGTGATGGTCGCAACCTGAAGTCACAGTCTTTTGATGATGTGTAGTTCATGCAGGTCTTCTGACATACAGTCAACAGGTTGCCCTTGTTCTCACAGGAAACAAACAAGGAGGCTGCGCACCAGGCAAGCTTGCGCTGGAGCTCTGCCGCCATTTGGTCATGCTGGCGCTGCATATCTGCCATCTGGGCCCGCAGCTGTGCCAACACACAATCCTTTTCTGCCTGCACCTGCTTCACCACCTCGTCCTCTGCCTGCATGCTGTAACTAGTCAACATGCTAGAATAGATCCTGGGAGTTCTGCAGGAGCTCTGCTGCCGTGTGGCTGCGCTGGCGCTGCATGTTTGCCATCTGAGCCCGCAGCTGCGCCAGCAGGCAGTCCTTCTCTGCCTGCACCTGCTTCACCACCTTGTCCTCTGCCTGCATGCTGTAACTGGTCAACATGCTAGAATAGATCCTGGGAGTTTCATAGGAGCTCTGCTGCCGTGTGGCTGCGCTGGCGCTGCATATTTGCCATCTGAACCCGCAGCTGCGCCAGCAGGCAGTCCTTCTCTGCCTGCACCTGCTTCACCACCTTGTCCTCTGCCTGCATGCTGTAACTGGTCAACATGCTAGAACAGAACCTGGGAATTCCACGGGAGCTCTGCTGCCATGTGGCTGCGCTGGCGCTGCATATTTGCCATCTGGGCTTGCAGTTGTGACAGCAGGCGATCCTTCTCTGCCTGCACCTGCTTCACCAACTCGTCCTCTGCCTGCATGCTGTAACTATTCAACAGGAGCCTGGGAGCTCCATTGGAGCTCGGCTGCCATGTGGCTGCGCTGGTGCTGCAGATTTGCCATCTGAGCCCACAGCTGTGCCAGCAGGCGGTTTGTCTCTGCCTGTACCTGCTTCACCACCACATCTTCTGCCTGTATGCACACTGTACGCATGCAGCGGAGCAGCCGCCAGGGTACAGGTGACTGTGGCAGATCTGTACAACTGATGCAACAAAATGCGTAGGCAATCAGATAGACACACTGTAATTGCCTATGTCACTGACTCTCTGCTCTCATGCAGCTGTCACTTAAGCATCCATCTGCAGCAATTGCAGCATGCAGGAGGCAGGGGCGCCTGCATTTTGTTGGCATCCAGTCCTGCTAGCTTGTCCTTGCAAAGTAAACATCGTAATGACAGTGACAGCACAACTGGTCACCTTTTATGCAGCAAGCAGCAGAAGAAAAAGGGGGACCTGCATAAGCATTCTATGAGCATTGAACAACAATCAGGCTCACACGGCAGGACAGCATGTATGGTCGCATCTGCATCTTGGTGAGGTCCAGTCCTGCCGGCTTGACCTCCATTCCCTTGCAATGGAAATGTCTTAAGGATCGGGACAGCATGAACACACACACTTTTCATGCTGCCCATTCAGCTGCAATGATGCAGATGAACATGGAACAAGGGGCACCTGCATCTTATTGAGGTCCAGTCCTGCCAGCTTGGCTTCCATCTCCTTCCTGTCCTGCCGTGCCTGCTGCAATTGCTGTCCCAGCTCAGCCTCCCTTGCAGCTGCCTTCTCGTGAGTTGCTTCCAGCTCTGATTGCAGCTTGAAGACGGCAGTGAGCTTGTCAGTCACATCCACCTTGGATTGTACACCTTGCTCCTAAACAGTGGCCAAACAGCTTGCTTGTGAGTGGCATCTGACTCAGAATGCAGCAGGACAGGCATTTGGCTTGGCCGTCACATCCACCTTGAACTGCATACCCTGCTCCTGTGCAAGAGCAGAACAAACAGCCTATTCATGAGTGACGCCACATCTACCTTGTGCTGTCCTCTCTGCTCCTATGCAAGAGCAGAACAGACAGCCTGGTTACAAATGATATCACAGTGAGAGAGCAGATTGGCTGCCTGCTTGCTAATGCATGCAGGCCATGCTGCAGCTTCAAGGCAGCAGTGAGTTTGATTTTGCCGTAACAGCAATGCAATGTGCCAGGAGTGTGTACCTGGATCTGAGCCAGGGCACGCTGCAGGCGCAGATTTTCCTCAGTAAGCTGATCATGAGCATGCACATGCTCAAGCTTCATCTTTTTCAGCTGCTGCATTGCTGCCTCGTTCTCAACCTGCATGATGCAAAACAGAAGCGATGTAGGAACCTGCACGGCCGCCTCATCCTTCACAAACTTAACAAACCACAAAAGCAAAATCTGCATTGAGCTCAAGTTGTACATTGTAATGGCTATGCACCTGACTGTCTCATTCAGATTGCCTGGCATGCATCAGGACAGACAACATGACAGCATGCTGGTACAGTCATGCACGTGCGCCAAGACAATTTGCATACACATATTGATAGCATTATGCCTTGTAACGGAAATTTGACCCAAAATATATGAATGCTTCAGCAGTGTTTGCATACTAGCTTTAGAAATGTGATGTCCCTGCGCTGTAGCATCAATGCTTCTTTGATAGGTTGAGCCTGAGCTTGATGCAGTGCCAGTCATGCTGCTGTCTCTTAGCAATAGCAAAGTCGGGTGCTTCGAAGAACAACCTAATGACTGCATTTGTCGTGAATGCAGACCTGGTAGCCCTGGATGAGATTTTCCTGTTCCTGCATGTCCCGCCGCAGGGTCCGCACTTCTGCTTCACTCAAGGTGACCTGGCTAGTCTCTGACAGCTTGGCCTTGGGGTCCAGCCCCTCAAATGACTGTATACACGTCAATTTCCTCAGAACACCGCAGCAAGTCTGAATCATGCATCACTCGCAGCCCAAGTGGAGAAACACGTTTGCACTATGTAGCTTTGACGCAGCTTGTGTTTACAGCTTTTAACGAGCCCAATGTATCTGGCAGATCAGCTCGGAATTGCTTGTTGCCAATGCATACTACACATGACCCAAATTTGGGCTGTGAAACAATTTTCCCACACACATGCTAGATGCTGTGTGACTCAGCGAGCTATTTGAATCCATGTGAACAAGGCTGCACGCACCTGCAGTTGATTCTGCACTGCAGTGAGCTGCATCTGCTTCTGCCTGAGCTTTGACTCATACTGCTCCCGCAGCTTGCGCTCTGCAACAGCAGCCTCCTTCTTGTGGGCAGCAAGCAGAGCATGGGCAACTTGCCTGGCCTCACTCTCCAACTGCATGCACAGCAGATGTTACTGTCCTGTGGCTGATGCTGTCAGCAGTCAATTGGAGCACGTATTTTCACTTGTGATATATCTACTCACCTTGGTCAACCACGAGGAATGTAAACCGGTTTAAGCTGTTTCTACAACAACAAGCAGAACTGCATAATGGTAACAACACACTCTTGAGCACCACTTTGTACTATATCTGTAGAATGCTAGGGTGCCCCTGCAAACAGTCTGCAATTGGCAAGATAATTGATGATGTGCAAAACATGATAGTGCTGCCATGAGTGATTACTGGTGTGCCTTTGGCTTGTACCAAACACAGCAGGACAGCATCCTGCTTGACTCCAGCCACTGCATGTGACACTGCATGCGTGTGTGGGGACTCCTGGGCACCTGAAGTTTGGCTTTTAGCGCCTCCACTTGCTTTTGCAAGTCCAAAATCCGGTTGGCAGATACGCCCCTGTCTTGTTTATTGCTGGAGGGTGGGGTCTGCCTGCCTGCTGGACTGCGCAAGGGACCAGCTCCAACAGGCGTCCCACTAAGAGTCCTGGAGGTGACAGGAGTCTTCTGTATGAGCTGAGCCAGGCGTGCCTCCTGAGGACTGACGCCCAATCCCAGCTCTGTTACAGGTGAGCCTGCGCCCAAGCAAGTGACTTCAGATGATGCAGTTGTCAGGAAGGGTATAGGCAGCTGGAATCCAATGCAGCATCTTTCAGCATGTCAGGCACAGCCATGTCAGCAGAATTATGCTCACCTTCAGTTGCTGTTGACATGCTACCTTGAGGCCTGCCATAGGGCTCAAGACGCTCACGGCTAGCAGGAGACTGCTGCCTGGTAGGGCTACAGTGCTTGCTATCATCTTCAGTAGCTTTGCCAGCCTCTGCAGGCAATTTGACACCAGCTTGGGCTTCAACATGACTTTCAAGCAATGCTGCCTGCCTCTCTGGACTGCTGTTAGCTGCCGCTGCAGATGACTGCCTCAAATTGCTGTTGCCATTGTCTGTACTGCTTGCAACTGGATGCACAGCTGATGCTGATGGGTGCTTCGCGGCTGCCATGCTTTGTGCCATGCTTGAGGCACCAGCCAATGGACTTCTGTTGATGCTTTGCTGTGCTGCAGGATTGCCTGAGCTCTGGTCACCTGGACTGTCCATGCCGTGACTTGAGCTTGAAGCGGTCATGCCAGCAAGCAGATGAGGTGAGGTGAGAAACACTCTTTCCATGACTTGTGGCTTGCCTTCGGTGTCAGCTGCAGTAACGATAAAGTCGGCAGAGCCTTTGACGCCCTGACTGCCTGCTTTACCAGGCGTAAACTCCTCACTAGTAGGCTCACTGCTAGACACAGCATCAACGTGAGCGGCTGGATCTACTTGCGCATGTCCACCAGGTTGATGTGGGCTTCCTGGCTGCACAATTGCTGTGGACGGGCTAGCTTGAGAATGGTGCCTCTGTGTGAACTGCCGCTCTGTGGAGACTGCAGCAACTGCTGAGCTATCTGGGCTAGCAGCAGGGCTGTTGGCAAGCGAGGTGGCTTCAGCTGCAGATTGGAAACTGGCTGAGGGGCTGGCTGACTGTCTGGCTGCAGCCAAAAGATGAGTAGCAGAATTGCTGCTTTGCACTGTCTTGGGCATCTCCTGAGGCAGCAGGCTATGGCTGCTTATGGCCTGGTCTGCACCAAGTGAGGGGTTGTCTGATGGTCTGGAAGCCGGTTCTGCAGACTGTGTGCTCAGCAATCTGGATGAGCCAAGCAAGCCCTCTGCACGCACAGCATTGCAGCATACTACGCATTGCACAATTGAGCATGACAAGATGATTGATATGTGTGCAATGTTGCCTATGCAAGACAGCAGTGTTGGCGCCATGCTCGATGCAAGCATAAGACATTTGCAGCAGCCTTGTCAAGCTGCCTGCGCATGCTAGTAAGTGCGCTGTCTCCAACATGCATATTCTTGCTCAAATGCACCAGCCTGGTGCTTGCTGAAAGCCATATTGCTTGAGCATGGGTGAAACTATGCAGAGCAGGCATGCGATACGATATGTCACCTTGATACTTGCCCTTCTGGAGAGGGCTTTTCTCAGGACTGCTGCTGCTCTCAGGGTCAAAGCTGGAGCTTGTCAGCCTGTTCAGTAAGGCGTAATCTATTGGCTCGCCTGTGTGTGACTCTCGCCACTGAGCTTCCAGCTGCTGAAAGAACTTCTGCTTGTGAGCTTGATCACTCTCAGAATCAGATGCAGTGCTGAATGTCTGCACGATCATGAGACCTGTTGTGATGTGTACAAGGCTGCTGCACCTGTGATGCTTGCCAAAGCGTTCGACATCATGGGCTTTACATGAAATGGAAAGTTGCAAGGCGTACCTGGCTCTGGTGGGGGAACCCAGCGCTGTCAAAGCGGCTTATTTGTTCAGCAGCTAGGCCTGCATCCACATCACACCGTCATGCCAAATGTCGCTGCAAAATTGACAGCAACCTTTTGAGACCTGCAGCAATAGGGACAGCAGAGCAGAGGCAACATTCAAAAGCAACACCAGGCTCTGAAACTCTCCATTTCAATCAGAGGAGATGGGCCTGACCTGGTTGCTGGGCTGGAACAAATGACCCTGGCACCCCAAAGTGCAGCATGCGATGCGCACTGCTTGCGGCTGACGACAATTGCTGGTTTGTGGTGTTGGGACTTGGTGCTGCGTCGTGCAAGAAGACATTGGAGCAAGGCCCACAGCTTCTGATAAGCATAGCGCCTATGCATACCTAGAGGTGAGTCGCTGACAAAAGGCTTGAGTTGAGCTGGACTATCTGTTAGCATCCTTAGTTCCTGAAGCATGTCAGGACAGACCTGTCTGGCTTGATCACTTCCGCGAAGCAACCTCCCAGTGTTTTGCAGTGTCAAGGTCAAGGTCACTCATACCTGTGCAGCAGGCGGCAGCGAGCTGTCGTAGGAATCGAACACATCAGAGTAAGCTAGGTCTGTAGTGCTCACAGCAGACATTTTGAAGAGTCGCTTGCGAAGTGACCCTTGCCCTCAGAGGCCCCGAGCACAGTTGATCAGTTATAGATCACTTAGCCAGATCCGCGAGAAGCCGCAAGAAGAGACGCTCGGCCGTGCCAGCGGAGTCTGCAGATGTTCAACGCAGACGTATGGATGCTGCTGTGTCAGGTCGATCTGCAGAAACGCATCTTCAACACGCATTGAGCTAGGTGCAGTAACATGACAGCCAAGTTGCAGGATGCAGTGAAATTAGTAGCTGATCATAACATGCAACAAGCAGACATGCAGCTGCTGCTGAGGCCGTATTGCAACCTTTTCCGGTGCAACATAGATGTCAGATTCATCATGAGATAGCCACGATGTTCACTGGCAAGGGAAGCTGTTGGCACAGTTTTCTTGCAGCATGACGCTGTCTGCCTGATCTGAGCAGATTGCTGCCTTCAAAGCAGCAGACAAAGTCATCATTAAGCAGGTCAGAGCAATCAGTTCAACCCAGCTGAAGGCATTGCTGCAACTGAATCAGCTTGCTGTACATGCAGACTCAACGCATGACTCTTGTACAAACGAATAAATCCATATTTTGGAGTGCAATGTGCAGCAGCCCTCTCTGAGCAGCTGTAGCCTACATACAGTACAATCAAGACGACGTAACAGACACATGCACTCAGCACACAAATATCATATCACGTCTGTGCTGTCGCAATTCCAGCATTCACAAGAAACTCCTGTACCTGTCTCTGCAAAGACTTGTCCAGGCTGACAGCTATACCACCAAAGGCTGAAATCATCACAAGTAGCAACAGAATTTGCTTCAGCTTTGCAGCTTTGGTTTTCGTCTTTGCTTCGCCTGGCTTTCCAAACACCAGGGAGACTATCCCCAGCACATAGATTGCCAACACAGTACACGAAAGGCAGCATACATTGTATGGCATGCTGAAGTCAGGCGTTGGCAAGGGCACCAAAACACCAGTAGTGTAGATCTGGTGACCCTTGAAGCGGGAAAAATGCTGCATGATGTTGTGATCTTCAAAAGACGCGTTCTTTACTGTATTTGCCTGCTGCGTGATCATCCAGGGTCCCTGCGTCACAGCAATGTAGCATCAGATATTGTTTCCAGCATTTCCCAAGCTGTAACAAGCATATAGCCATGCGCAAGGTTTGAGGCATACTTGCTTTGTTTCTGTCATGACAAAGCAGAAGTTGTGCTGAAGCAGCATCTGAAGTCATGACAGGTTGCCAGATTGTGACTGTTTCAGCAGAAAGACATGTTACAGCCACCGCAAATGATCACCTGATGATCAGGCCTGGCATCGAGGAAGGTGAATAGTGCAGCCGGTATGTCAAAGCCTCTATGGGCATCAGGCGGGTGGTCAAACACTGTCAGGAACGCTTTTTGGAAGTCAATTGTCAAGGACGCTGCATTTGTAGCAGCTGGAAGCTTCAGGCAAAGCTCTAGGAGAGCAGTGGTGCCAGGTCCTTCTGCAGGTTCAAGGTGATGCGCCATTAGCACATCATCCAAATGGATCACCTGCAAGCAAAAAGGACAGCGTCTGCCAGAATGTAGCAGAGACCAAGACCAAGATCAACAAAGCTTCACCTCTTTCATCGGAGGCACTTGCCTGGGGCAATGTTGCCTGTTGACCAGTGGTTGCCTTTGATTTCAAGGAACAGAAAAAGTGCAACAGAGCAAATGCGCGTTGTGCAGTTGAGGGAGCCTTGGGCCCTCCTCTATCAATAATGGGATTGAGGTCTTTCTTGCGCCATTGCTGCACCTTATGACAGGCTCAACCAGACAGATACGTGGATTGTGTATGCACAGGTCTCTGATGCAAAGTGATCTGATGCATATGTAGCCAAGCAATATGACAGCTGGCTTGATGTCACCAAGCTAATTGACTGAATAGTCCCATGTTCTGTGTCACATGCGCATTGTTGATGGCAGTGCAGTACTACGAGATTACCTTGTCGTCTACAGTAAGCTGCATGGTGTGATGCAGCAGGCGGAAGTACCAAGGCACCATCTGGAGTATGCAAAAGCGCAGGTTCTGAGTACTGTTCAGGCCAGTCCTGTGATCTCCATTCTGCTGAACATCAGCTCCCAGCATTCTGGACCTGCTGCGTTCATGTATATTCAATTGGAGAATCAAGGAACCCCTGTCTCCATATCTGCCTGCCACAAACTGTTGCACCTATGCAGGCAACACTGACTTGCAATTGAACACACATGGAACTAATACGCCATGCTTTGCCGCAATGCAGCAGCACACGGACGTCGTTAATTCAATTATGTTGGTTGACGGGGCGAGCATCAGCAAATTTGGCTGGTGAATGTGACAAATTTGCTGCAGCTTTGGCGCCATACATTCCACCTTGCACCAGTAGCACACAATGCATTGACTGGACTGTCTCACCTTCACTGGAGGGTCTTCAGCCTGCCACAATTCTGGCTGCTGGCGCCAAGTAAGCTTAGGTTGAAGACACTTCTCTGCTGCTGCTGACTGCTGGCTGGCTTGGTCTGCAGTCAGGTTGAACAACAGAAATACGCCTGATGAGGAGCTGATGACAGTGTCTGGAGCTGGCGTGACACTGTACATGGCATTGTCTATGCCTTGCAGATCTGAAAAGGTGCTGCTTGTGTTAGCCTCTGCAAGGGTTGGCTTGGGCATGTGGAAGTAGATGTGCGTATGTGTTGCTTTGGGGCATGCTCCTGCTCCAAGCTTGTTGAACAAGCGCTGCAGATCCAAGTCTGGATGCATGACTTTGCCAAAGTTGTCAAAGGGTGATAGGGCTTCATCAGAGGTATGCATCTGCTCCGGGCGCAGTACTAAGGTGAGCGTCTGAGTCAGCGTTGCTGGTCTGCTTGACAAGTGCTGTGACCATGGCGTGGAGTCGTGTCCCTGATTAGATTTGCTGAAGCCTTGCTGCGGCTGTGCCGGGCAGATCTCATTGCCACTGGGAGCAACTGTGCAGATGCTGTCAGTTTGCTGAGCTGGGACTTGCAGGTGCACACGCATAGCGTGGTAGCTTGCACCATACAGAGTGGGTCTGTCCATGAGCTGGGTGAGGCCCTGCCTGCCCTGACAGGGCAACAGCTTCAGCCAGGGTGTCAAATTCTCTGTGCAGACTGCTTCCCTGGGCAAGCTGCCAAAGAACCACTGGCTCGCCTGACTGGAGTTGTGGGGTCCAAACGCATAGCTGGGCATTGCCACCATTGCAGGGTCTGCCTGTCGGCACAGCAGATGTTATCCAAAGCAAATTGAAGCAGCTCGGGGTTCATCTCGACCACAAACAGAAAGTGGGCAAGCTCAGATATGACCTCAGCCAACAAGCACATATTGGGACCAAACTCCTAAAATGAGCAAGCTGTATGCTGCCACCAAAATGTTCTGCACTCAATGCTGCTGTTGTTTTGGCTGTCCTAACTTTTGCAGAAACAAGCTTACCAGAAAGTTCAGGGATGAACAGAACATTCCACTCAAGATGTGTGTCAGGTTGCCCCAAGCATACAGCAATTCCTGCATGTCTTGCAAACGCGGCAGAAATCTGCTTTGCAAGGTGGCACCAGGCGGGTGAACAGGCAACTGCGGGTGACCCCACTTCTCTGGGAACTGCAGTGCATCAAAATGATCTTGTCAGCCTGCATGTCTGAAGTTCATATGTGTTACCACTTGTGGCAACTATTGCAGCAAGAAGTTGGATTACCCAGCGGCCATGCACAAATGCTAGCTCCAGCTCGTGTACTGAAAGTTCACTGATCAGCCTTTGCATTGCCTTGGGAAAGACCTTATTATCAGGTAGCAGTTGCGACTCAAAATGAAAGTTGACCTGCATTGCGTCATTTGATGCTTAAGCTGCATGCAAACGCTATAGGTGCACTGTGCTTGTGCGTACCAAAGTATTGCCATCGGCAAGGGGCTGAACAAGAAGCTCCTCAGAGAACTGAGCCTGCAAAAGGACATGCACCATGACATCATGCATGCCACGATTTCTCTGTTGCTTGCTGATGCAGGACTGAGGTACTCATACCGTGATCAGGTCGATGATCATAAGCAGGGTGAGCAGTGCAAACCGACGGCGCACGCGCTTCAGCGGCATGCTGACACACGATACGATGTGAATTGGCTAGCGAAACGACAAAGGCATGTAAACGTCTCTGGGCGTCAGCAGACCCCAGCTCACACGAGCGTTTAAGGTCGGTCTCGCAGCGCGTCCGACTCAAACGTACAGCAAGTGCAGACATGCAGACGGCGGTGCTAGCATTCTAGACAAAACAGCTCCTGGCATGCAAGCGCTGTTGTCGCAGCTGCGTTCGCTTCAATGTGGACTGGCTACTCGCTCAACGCTCGAAACCAATTTCTAGGCTTGCAAAATTCTGTGTGCACGTGGACGATCCGAGCTGCTACTGGCTCAATCGTTCATATGGCAAAGTGTCCCGCGAAATGTGTTTGATGCCACATGCTCTTGGCATCTTCCTACAAACTTTGCACGAAAGCAACAGCGTACACGGTGTTTGTCAGGCGGGTCGTTCATGAGTGCTATGCTGTAAGCATTTCAAAGTGAGCGACCTGTGCCTATAAGCCCAAGCGGAGTGCGGGCAGTCAACTTGGCACCCGATATGCCATTTCAGACACAGTGTATTCACGGAAACGCGCCACAAGCCTTCGCAAGCAACCTTTCCCGGTAAAGCACACGCGTTTAGACGTTAGCATGTGCGTGCTGCGAGCTTGCAGCCTCATAGTCTTTTATTGCTTCTTGTAGCAGCGCGTCGTATTGGGCTCAGCCCGCGCGGACCAGACCATGTCAAATGCGTGCGCAAAACGCTGGCAGGATGCACAAGCGAAATACGTTGTTCCTCAGTTTTCGATCAGGACAAGCAAGGTGTTCAGCTCAGCCGTGTCAAGGTGCCCAATTGAATTTGCTTCACGGGTTTAATCTTCCCAATCTTGTTGGCAGTGGACAAATCTTCATGCTGACCTGCATTGCCTTCACTGCAGAAGAAGACTGCTTACAGGAAGAGGACGGGACAGTCATAGTTCGAGATGACCTTGACCTCTTATTGCAGGTCATCATTGCATGTGCATGCGTTGAGCTGATGAAGCACCACTCACATTCAGTAGTGCCACCATTATGTATCTGACTTGCAATCATTGTTGCAGGTGCTGCCAGTCAATTTGCGTGGGTCCTTGATGTCTCACAACAGAAGAGCCACACTCCTAGAGGTGAGTCATGTGGGCAAATTTGAGCTCCACATGGAATTATTGGGAGTTTGCTAGCAAGTCGCATATTGTCCATTTGCCCTGACTGGAGCATGCCATGCCAGGTGGTGCTAGATCTTGGGAGGAGACCAGAAGCACGATTTGCAGGCGCACTTGGAGGCGAGTACCTCAGAGATGAGGAGGTATAATTGCTGATGTGTTGGGCTGAGGAGTTGTATCATCGTCTTCGTTGGAGCTTTGTGGGAGTCATAGAGCAATCTTGGTTGAAGCTTTATGCATGCAGCACACTGCTCTGCTTGGTGCAGCAATTAGTGCATCAGCACAGTATCACAGCTAGCTTGCATACAGAGCCCTCAGACTACAACATCCTGGTGTAATGACTGCACTCGTCCTGACACCAGATTGTCCCTACTCAAATGAATCACTGCAGTGACAAAGCAGTGTTTGGCTCCTAACTGCATTGCCCTTACAGAAAAGATTTCTATATCTCAAGTGTTGTTGTAACAACATATTACTGTATTTGTTGTGTAGATTACATGGGAGGATCTGGCAGCTGCAGAGCAGGCAGTTGGCACTTTTGGGGGTGACAACAGAGCAGGAGTGCAGGGCACACTGCACCGTATCTCAGCCATACGCAACAGAAAAGGAACGATTGTGGGACTGACGTGTCGTGTTGGTCGAGCAGTCACCGGGCACATTGACATGATTAGAGACATGCTTGACGGTAACAGCCCAAAAGATCAGACTTTGCGCATGTATGCTTTTCATGAAATGCTTGCTTGCAAGTTTGTGAGATCGCGCAGTTGTGGATGTTTGCTGCCAGATCACCCTGGCCTGCTTGCTTGCATATTCAAGTTGCATTGCTCGCGCTGGAGTGCTGCATGATGCGGCCTTGCTGTGCTATTGTTTTGCTCTGAGTTGCAACCATGTACCAGATATGGCTTTGTTATGCTTTCAGTGCCCAACTCCCTCCTTTTCCTTGGGCGGCCTGGTGTGGGTAAAACCACCGTTATCAGAGAGATGGCGCGTGTACTATCAGATGACTTGCACAAGCGTGTCGTCATTGTGGACACCTCAAATGAAATTGGTGGGGATGGTGATGTACCTCACCCTGCCATTGGTGGAGCCAGACGGATGCAAGTGCCAGACCCTTCACAGCAGCACAAAGTCATGGTAAGCCTTCAGTCTTGCTTGATGAGTTCCTGTCATCCCATCTTGCAGGACATCTTGTTATACACAGGTGAATTAGCAGATGCTAGTGGTGAGCAATCTTCACATTCTTGTTGCATGCATGTCCAGTGCTACTAATACAGCTGCTTACTTGTAGCAAGCAGACTTTCTGAGCATGCTTTTTGTAATGTTCTCACTTGCCTGTGCAAATCCAGCATGCACACAAGCATACAATCATACGCAAATAGGTCTTACTTCAGGTGCCACGCCCACATAGCTGGCAACACATTGAAGCACAATCATCCTCAGACTGGCCCTTTGCTACAGGTTGAGGCAGTTGAGAACCACATGCCTGAAGTAATCATGGTGGATGAGATAGGTACAGAGGCAGAAGCCTTGGCCTGCAGAACCATTGCAGAGCGAGGGGTTCAGCTTGTGGCCACAGCTCATGGGCAGCTGCTGGAAAATCTCATCAAGAACCCCACCTTGGCTGATTTAGTTGGCGGCATCCAGTCTGTCACATTAGGTGCTTGCTGCTGGCTCACTGCTGAACGCAGGCATCAAGCAACATGCCACATCTGCTGCATTGAGCAGCTCATTGTCAGCCATGCATGTATGCATAGCTAGACATAGCCACTCTACCAGGAAAGCCCATGGGCGGTGCTCTCAGCTGCCTTGCTGTCAAGCCCCCACACACAGCAGCATGCCACTTTGCAACATTCAGCAGCCCATTTTATGCATGTATGTCCAGCTAGACACAGTTACTTTGGTTTGCTGCTGCCTTGCTATCATGGTCACACAAAAAGGAGCATGCCACTTTGCAATGTTCAGCGACTAATTTGCAGTCATGCATGAACCATACATTATGACTCAGCTAAGTCAGCACAATCATACATCAAGCTGCAAATCTCATTGTCTTCTTTGTGGGCCTGAAACGCTTGTAAGCTGATCCAGCTGTCCCAGCGTAGGTCATGCCAGCTTGCTTTGCTGGCGCATTGTCTCGCACGTGCTCATCCTGCGCATATGCACTCAAAAGCAGCCAATGCTCAGGATTGGCAAGAGCAAGACAGCGCCCCAGCACAAGCTTGCAGCAGCCTGGACAGCCTTGTGTGCTCAAGCAGCTCACCTCACTAAGTTCACAGAAAGCTGCAAAACCCTACGTCTGATACTGTAGGTGATGAGGAGGCTCGCAACAGGGGTACACAAAAAAGCGTCCTGGAGCGCAAAGCCCCACCTACCTTCCCCTTGCTGATCGAGATGAGAGAAAGAGCGAGTTGGGTGACTCATTGGGTTGAAGACAGCGTGGATTGCTTGCTGCATGGCAAAGCACCTGTTGTCCAGGTCAGCCCCTTTCAATGGCCCGGCTGCATGTGTTAAACTTCATCCAGCAGCGTCTGTGCTTCCTTTGACTACACAATGCGCTCACTGGGGCCTGTCTTCCTGGAGAAACAGTATCTTAATAAGTTATCGGCAGCAAGGCTTGACTTCAAGCTTGCAAACTGCAGGCAGCGTGTCCCTTTCTTTTGGTCACCCTTTATGTGGCCACTGCTTGGAGTCCATGTCAAAGCCAGTCAAAGTTGCAACTTGTGTTGAATGTGTCGGCTCTTGTGACTTGACTCATGTACTGCAGTTGCGCAAACGGGATAATGGACAAGTCCAGATCACTGAGTGCCCTTACACAGAAGCTGACGACGCACGTGACAGCCCAAGCACATCTCCTGCCATCAACAGCATTCCTCCTGCTGCCATGGCGGCTGCTGCAGCTGCTGCAGGCGTAGATGCCGTCAGCAGTGTGAGTGCTGTCACCAGCAGCAGCACAGACTCTGATGAGAGCAGCTCAACGCCAGGCTCTGCCTCCTTTGGCTCGTCTTTTGTTTCTGAAGACGACGATGATCCATTTGCGTGGGCCCAGAAGTTGCGTGAGATCCCTAACAAGGTATGTGAGCTTGCATGCAGGACGCACATAGGTTTCAACACCAAGCTCTCTGCTGCAAGTCCATCTTGAGCAAATCACTATCATGTAATGGATAGTCAGAGGCCTCCGCCTTGGTGGCACGCAAATTATGGCTTTCTGTTGCACAGAAAGTGACCTTGTCATTCTTATGCACAAACAAGAGGAGTGACTCAGTAAGGCTTGCAGAATATCATTACTTTACCTGTGCGCCACTTTGTAACATACCAGGACAGCAAGAGATGCATTTGCTACAGTGTGCATAGTGCAGCAGTCATTACTAACGTTGTTTACAACTACAGACTAATTTGGCTCCTGCTGTATTGCAGGATACACTTTCAGCATTAGCAATCAATGGATACATTGATGTCCCCAATGGCAGGAACAAAAAGGGGGAGAAGTTTGCTCTGTCCACTACCATTGGAGGTGGTCGACGCAGCAAACGCGGCAATGGCAAGGCCAATGCCAAATCAAAAAATTGAGCACTTTTATAACTGTGTCAGCTTGTATGAATAGATCAGCTTCTGTCTGACAGACAGGACTTTTGTATCTTATTCTGATCATTTGATTCGACTCATGTACCATTTCCAGAACATCTATTCTTCTGCACTATGATAGCTTGTGCCACCTGCTTCATTGTATTTGCTGTCTGTCATTGCCTATCCTGTCTGTGTGGCCTCCTCGTACCTGCTGATTCTTTTCAGAGAATGAGAGATGTCTGTCATCGTCAGATGTGTCAGACCTTCCCAGGAAGCTGTTTGATGATTGACAATTCATGCTGTAAGTTTGCAGCTGCAGCATGACTTTACACTGCCTTCGTTGTAATGCAAGCAGTCTGCCCTTTTGCACCTGTAGCTACCGACAAGCAACAGCCGTTGCTAGTGACAGAAAACGGCAAGTCAACCTGTACAATCAGCCTGGGTACACGTATCAACCAATGTTGTATGACCAAACACCTGGGCATGTCGTCATTGAGGGTAAGCATGCAGCCACGGCAGCTACAACGACAGTCTTGTCACAAATGCAGTAGGTTTAGAAGCTGATGCTGAATGACAACAGAGTGCGGCTGGTACAGAAGGGACACCGGGTCAATAGTATGGGTGGGTGGGTGTTAGAGGGTGTGCATGTTGGATAGAAGAAGAGGACTAGATCCTGTCGAAGCTCAGTGCTTATGACCTGGCAAGCCCGGTGCTTTAGAGTCCCCGAGGACTGCACTTATGCGCTTTCGCCATGGTACTTTGGCCACCCGCCTCCCCATGCTGGGGAGCGCGCTAGACAATATGATGTATTGCGAAAGGAGCAAGGGTTGTGGATGACTGTCGAAGTGTGGCGCACGCTGGTACCGAGCTTGTTAGGTCAGTGGCGCACGATTCTGACTGTCGCAAGCTGACAGAACCATATCGCTTGCGACGATGCATGCGCTTGCACGTGCGTCGTGCGCTGCGATTCATGCCCGTCGTGTGCTTGTTGACGGCGTGCTTTACAGAAGTTGTAGATAGGCCGCAATCCCTGTGCTGAAAAGCTTCTTGTCAAGCAGGCAATCTGTGAGAGCGCCATCCATTGCTCAAAACACTCGTGATGACGACGCCAAGGGTGGTAGAAGGTGTGCTGCACAAGACGGTATGTACGAACTGGAACAAGCTTCCTGCCTACCAAATTCAGTTGCTCTCATCTGCACAGCTGAACAGGTGCTACTGCCTCCTCGTTGTTATGCGACTTCACCATCAGCATCCTGACTATCTGGCCACTGCAGATGCTGTCACATCGGATTCAGGGCCTGGTTTTGATGGCTGTGGTGTTTGTGGTTGTACTGGTTGTACTCACCATCGTCCAGGCGGTAGAGGGCGACTGGTTCATATACTCAGGTCAGCATTCGACATCAGGTTTTACACTGTCAAGTATCATCCAATCTGTGAGTGTTTACCCAATCATGAGCAGTGCTTGCATCTGGACATGCAAGCTTCAGCACGTGCCAAGGACAGCACAAATGCATTTGTGCTTTACAGCACATGCATAGATTTTGGCCTTGGCTGTACAAGCAGGAGGTGGGGTCTGTATTGGCTGCTGCGTATGGCATGGGTCCATGAACATGTGTTCATGTTTGCTGCAGCCTTCAGTGACACAGTGAGTGGGACAATGAAGAACACAGAGTGGGGTATGGTTGGGCTGGGCATCATCTTGGGGGCTGGCTTTGCTCTCATCATGGGCTTCCTCTTCCACCTGTTGTCTGAGTACTGGCACAAAGGTACAGTAAGCTCTTACTGCAATATTGCCATACATGTCTGCATTTGCAGCTGTAGCTGTAGCTGTAGCTGCGGCTGCGGCTGCGGCTGCGGCTGTGGCTGTAGCTTTGGCTGTGGCTGTAGCTGTATCCATTTTTGTATCTGTATCCATTTCTGTAGCTGTATCCATTTCTGTAGCTGTATCCATTTCTGTAGCTGTAATCCTAATGTATCTGTATCCACATGTGTTTGTGTTTTCATTTTTGACGTTGTGTCTCCTATGCAGGCCAGCGGAGTCAGTCTGTTGGGTACTACGCTGACATCGAGAGTGGCAAGGAGAAGTTCCTGGCTGCTCAGCACAGCCCCACAGAGCGTGACTACGTCGCACGGTATGGGCAGAAGGCCTACAGGACTGTGAGTGGCACCCAGGCAGGCAGCATGCCGCAGCCCCTCACACCTGGCCACACTGCTGTGGTCAAGATTAAGGCACTGACAGAGCAGGAAGCTGCTGCACCAGGTACTGCTGTGCAGTTCCGATCTTGACCTGTTGGCCTGTCTGTTCTGAGTAAACACTCAGTCAGTGCTGTTTTGCAGTCCACACTTGACCTGTTCAGCTGCATCTTTTGTACTAGATATTCAAACTTTTTTCCTCATCCCTGGCCACACTGCTGTTGTCTAGTTCAAATCCCTCACAGAGCAGGCAGCTGCTGCACCAGGAATTGTGCAGTCCCCCTCCATGCTGATTTTCTGTCTGTTCTCAGTGGACACTTGGTCAGTGCTGCTGTGCAGTTCACGCTTGACCTGTTCAACTGCATGTTGTTTCAGTAGAGATTCAGTCTTGTTTCCCCTCACGTCTGGCCACATTGCTTGTGGTCAAGATCAAGGCCCTCACACAGCAGGCAGCAGCTGCACCAGGTGCTGTTGTGCATTCTGCATCTCACATTTTTCTTGACTTTCTTGGTGTCTACTCAATTGTCCTGCAACATTTGTCTGGCAGGGTTTTCATGCACTTCACACTGTCATCATCAAAGCCCGTCTTCGTGTCAAAACAAGGACGCAGCTGCACCAGGTGCTGTTGCGCAGGTTTTGCCCCATCTGTTCATTTGTCTGTTCTGCATGGTGTTTGTTTGACTCCAGGTCACCATGATGGTGCATGTACTCAGACTGGTTGTTTGACTGAAGCATGTTCAACGTGTTTAATGTATTTTTCTTCTCCATGTGCAAACAGGGCTAGTCACAGGGCAAGTTGCTGACTGAAGCATGTTCAAGATACCTGCTTGAACATGCTTCCTGCCTTCTGCTTTATGTGTAGGCCTAGGCTGATTGCTTGGCAGCCTTCTGTCTGAAGCATGTCCAAAGTTTCCCCTCCTCTTTTCTACATGTGCAGGTATTGGCTGGTTGCTGCACGGGCCGCTGTCTGGCGCATGTCAAATACTCCCTCTTCTTCTTCACCTTCTGATGCTTTTCCCTCTTTGTCGTCTTCGTCTTCTTCCCCTTCTTCTATTCCTTCATGGGCTGCAGACGTCCAGCATTTGTGCTTGCACTTTTGAAAACTGTTATTGCCAATACCATTGCTCTTCATGTGCAGGGAGGGGGTGGTCATTAGGCAGACTGCTGTCCTTCTCCTGGGATCCGGCTGCCAAGGCTGAGCAGCTCTACCATGGGCCACCTAACACACCCAGCAGGTAATTTGTGCAGAATTTGTCCTTGCCCGCTGGCACCACACTTCCACAAAGTCTAGTCTGGTAACCTGGTTATCTTCTACACCATGGCAATGTGCAGTCAGATACACTCACTATCCAGATGCTAACAATTTGCATTTGACGTCCTGGCTGCCGCACAGTGCATGCTTCTTGCCAAGCTTGAACAAGCTGTGCAAAGACTGGTGCAACTCGCAGCAGAGCTTTTATACTGTCTGCAATAGTCAATAATATGACACAACATGCTTGCTCACATGCTGAATGCTACACGCCATACACAAATCGATGTTCTGACCTGACCCGACAGGCTTCACGTGTTTGCTGACATGCCCAAGGCACTGTGATGCACCTCAGTCACCTGACAAGCATGGTATCCCTATTGGCGGCATTGTGCGGCATATGCATTAGCTTGAGTGTGAGTGGTGTCACAGATACTCTCATGCCGAAGGGACCTCTGAGTCTGAAGCATGGTATCCCTGTGCAGGCTGGGAGCCAGCAGCCTGGCCAAGACTGAGAGCAGCTCCAGCAGCATCCACCCGGTGCAGGATGACAGGGAGAAAGCCCCTGCCACTCGCAGTCTCACCTTCTCAGAGATTGCTCACCAGATCTCCAGCCCCTTTGGCTTTCTCAGGTACTGCTCATGTCTTTGCTCAAGGTGCTGGTGATATCAGCATGCTCTTGAATGGTCCTGACAAAGATCTTGACAGTGCTGTTGACAATGCTCTTGACATCGGATTCTGTACACTGTGTACCCTTGCCTTGTCAGAGATCGCCTCGCAGATCTCTAGCCCTTTCTTTTGCCCAAGTACTGATCATGACTCTGCACAAATTGCTCTAGGCACAAGGTGCTTCACTCAGTGTAGGATGCCTCAAGTGTGTCACCTTTTCAACTGCATCTTCTTGGGGCAGGTTGGAGCCTCACATCAGCAAGCCAACAACAAGAACACAGCAATCTTGTGCAGCTGGACGTGAAATTTTGCAGCATTCCTTTTGCTGACACTGAGTAGCACATGAATCAGAGTATGGAACGCTGACGCGTCGCTCACTCATTATCCGGCTACTTACCACCACCGACTACGAGGAACGTGAACAGGCAAGGCAAATAAGTATGTGAAGAAGGTGTGATGAACAAAGTGTGGTCATGCAGGGCAGGGACAGCTCAGCCGGTTGCCTATGACACCCCGTATGAAGGCGAAGAGGCAGAGGGACCCCCCAACACCCCCCACAGCCCCCACCAGGTCTGCCAACATTCAATGACTCACACACACTGCTGGCTACACACATTGCACTGTCGTGTGTTTGTATCCTTGTGTGCATCCTGTAAGCTATGTTTCAGCATTGCGTGTCTTAGCAGGGGTGCTTGGTATTTGTGTTTTCGTCACTAGCCCTCATGTGAACTCTGTAAGGTATGTCTCAGCGTTGTGTATGTTAGCAGCTTGTGCTGTACTTGTGCCATGACTGCTATGTTTATGTTTGCTTTGTGACCTGTGTCTCTCAGCATTGCAAGCATCGGCAAGGTGCCCTGTACATCAGTCACTGTCTGCGTGTTCCGTATGTCAGGCTTCCACAAAAGTTGAAGTTCCATGTAATGCAATACAATTTTAGCTGTATGTCAGCAGCATGTTTGAGTGCAGGGCGGAGGGGGGCAACCAGGGTCGCCCCACAGGGGTGCTGCTGGGCTAATGTACCCCCTGTACAGCCGCAAGCTGGAGCAGGCTCATCAGGTCAGTCCACAGTACTGCATGTGCATGACTTTGTCATTTGTGTGTGTCTATGCACAAGTGCCTGCCCACAGTCTCATCCTCAGCAAGTCACGGCAGTTCTGTGGCAACAGTGGCACTGTCCAAGAAACTCGCCGTCTCCAGCCAGACAAACCCTGTTTTCCGATTTGGTCTCTGTACAAAAACTCGAGGCACTGGTCCTTGTGCCATTTTCCTCATGCTATGCAACCATCCGCTGCAGCCTTCAAGTGCATGGTGCAGATTGCCACCTTTGCAATCGTGACTGATCAGTGCAGTGCCAGCTTTGCACCCAAGTTGGCAGCCCATGCATCTGACGCCATCGATGTCGTTATTGCTTAACACGCGTTACAGCAAATTCTGTAGCTGTATCTCAATACACACAACAGTCAAGTGTGCAGCTGCACGCCAAGTTGTGAAGTCTGCAGTAGTGCAGATGCCGGCAGCCAAGGCCAAGTTGGAGGCTGATGACAGCCTTGAGGCACACAGTTGCTGCAACTGTGTTGTGTTGTACACAGCAGCAAATTTGGGTTTTTTGACACGTACAGAATTGAACAGCGCCCCTGTTGATGCAGATGCAGGCAGCAAAGGCTAGACTGGACGCCGAAGAGGCCCCTGGGGGTCAGGTAGGGCCCGCCCCCAGGATTCTGGTCCTCAGGGAATCTGGTGATGTCGAGGTGGATGTCAACCTGGGGGACAGGGAGAACTCTCCTGATGGCAGTTTTGCCCGCACCACCACCCACCGCCGTATCAGCACTGGCAGCGCGTCTGAGGAGGAGCAGGAGCAGGATAGCGATAGCAAAATGTCAAAGGACCAGTCTGCTCAGCAGAAAGGTCTGCCTCCCTGCTCAGGCTCATCTGTCTTTGCCTAGTGCCTTATGTGAGTTGTCTTAGCATGATCTGCATGATCTGAGCCTAGTGTCTGTAGAGCCAGATGAACTTCTTGACAAGAGCTCTGACTCTGTGAATTTGTCAGATTGCCTCAAAATCAGCGCATGCCCTACATACACCCCTGGGTGATTGCACTTGCATTGTTTGCTGCTATATCTGGACATGCTCAGTTTGCACCAACAAGCAAGAACATGCAGAGGCAAATGACAAGAAACTTTGCTTGCTGCTCTGCTGACATTGTCTTCTCTGATGTTGCAGGCCAGATCGACGACAAGGATGGCCATGCACCTGAGGTTGTGCCAGCGGAGGGAGACTCAAGGTCAACAGCGTCAAAGGCAGAGCGCCGCGCCGCAAAGGCCTCCAAGTCCTTCACCAAGTCAGATGCAACTCACAACACTTTGCCAGCCAAGAACAAGGAAGGCTTTGGCAGTAGCAACAGCCTGGCTTCAGACGCCTACAGGAGGAGCACTAGCCCTGTGTTCCTGAGTCCCGCCACAAGTTTGAATTCAAATTCGAGCTCCACAGCCTTGAGCAGCGGCGGGAGTGGCAACTTTGGGCAGCAGTCAGCTGGTAGCAAGGATGCTGACAGCTTTGCAGACACTGTCGATGCAGCTGCAAATTCAAACAGCACATCTGGCCACGCTGTGAAGGACAGCACAGCAGCGGCTAGGCAGGCAATTCCCACCACCGCTGCTGGCGCCACAGAGAAGCTGTCCAGTGCAGCCTTGAAGAAGATGGGCGGTGGCAAGGGCAAGGGCGGCAAATCAAGGTCGGCTAAGTCTCACTCTAGGTCTAGCAGTGTGGAGTGGCAGGATGTGGAGTTGCAGTCTGAGGCAGAAGAGGAAAGGCAGCACGATAGGCAGCGTGCAGGGCACAGGGGAAAGGCAGGGGGCAGCTCTCAGAAGGCAGGCCCTCCCAGTGACAGGGCAGTTGCAGCCAGTGCAGAATATGCAGAGTCAGACAATGAGAGTGAGCTTGGAATCAGCGAGGCTGACAGTCATGAGAGGAGTGCTGAGCATCCTACTATGCCTGCTCCAGGTACCCTCCTGCCAACCTCTGTCTGTCAAGTAAACACAACCTTTGCAGATTCTATGCAGTACTGCACTGGCTCGCAAGCAAAAATTCACATATCTACACTTGCAGCTATGTGCACCACAGGCAGTTGATTGCATATTTGAGTACTGTTTGCTTGCACTGTGATCTGAAGCACAAGCGTAGCATCAGAACAGCAATGCATCTTGGTGCAAGCATTGCATTGAAATTGGCGAAGGTCTTTGCAATGCTTGCAGATCAAAGAGTGCAAGCACTGTGTGCATGCCAGACTCCGCCGCAGCAGGCTCTGGGTTCAATTCAATAACCTCAGCAGCTTCATTATTGAATGCAGGAGCCTCAGCACTGAGCATAGTGCCTTTGACAGCACTGCCTCAGCAGGCAGCAGCAGTCAAAATGGTGGTGTGCATCAGCCTGGAAGAGGTTCTGCCACGCCCCAAGGCAGGACTGCTCAGTCGTATGCTCAGGTACCTGCTGTTTGGGAGTGATTGTTCATTTGGGCACCAGAGCATCCGTGACACAACTCATGCCTAAGCTGTTGCAGATGCCACACATGTACCTGGCGTTTGAGTGTATGGAACTTGTCTCAGTTAGCTTACCTGGCTCAAGTATACTCATTGACTTGATGGCTGTGGTCACAGAGTGCGCAATATATCTGTGAACCATGATTGTTTGGGGTTGTTTTTCTATGTGTTATAGATTGCCTGAACCTGACGGACACATAATCATTGCTGCTGTGTGTTGCATGCAATCAGCCTTGTTGGCTAGCTGAAGCATGTACAATATTTGCCATCAATCATAGTCATGTGGCTGTGAAATTGTTCTTGATCTTCTTTTCAGGCTGGCAGATGTGAATGTGGTGGCTTCACAGCACAGCCAGGAGCCCGTCTACTTGCTGCACCCAGGAGGGGAGTACCACATCAGGGTCAGCCTGTTCCACCCGCCAAGTGGACAGAGGGTGCAGGTGCAGGGGGTGGACTGGATTCGAGTTGGGATTGCTGATGGCCAGGCTGTTACTGTGGATGTCGAGACTGAGCAAGGTCAGTGTGCCAGATTTGAGCAGATTTGCATGCCTGGGCTGATGTGTAGTCGTGTGCATATGTCCATGTAAGAACATATCTTGCTGTGCAGTTCATGGACAGGATCTGGCTGTTGGTGGAGACAAGCTCTGGCCCGGCTCCACCCAAGTATCTCTGGCCCAGAGCTGGTCCAGAGCTTGTCTCCAGTTGCCTCCTCTGGCCCAGCTCCCAGCTCCAGTTGTCTCCTGTTGCTGGGCCAGAGATACTTTATCCATGTCTTGATTGCAAATGCCACCACAATATCCTTTGCACATATCACAGTGCTTGGCACTGAGGCTGCCTGCTGTTCACGCGACCTGGTGTTTGTATGCATGACAAGAGCCTCCATGCACTGCGTTTGTATGGCGTTGATTGCGCATTGCAATCTGTTGAATTTAGATTTGTAAAGCTTCTGTGGTGTGCAGATGCAGCAGGAAATGAGGACACATGGCGAGCAACATGGATGACAAACCAGCATGAGTCACAGGTGTTGACAAATGCCCTATCTGAAGATGCCCAAGAAGAGCAGACCCTGGAGCTGACTATTGGCTTGAAGCGCAAGGATCTGGGCAAGCAGTCAAGGAGGGGGAGGAAGCACCGCTCCAACCCTCAGGATGTTGTTCTGTCTACAAGGCTGGCTACCAAAGTTGTCGCAAGGTCAGTACTACCTGCGCATAGCTGCTGCAAATCTTGCCTGCCAAAACAGCTGACGTGGGGGCAACAATGCAAGGACAGACCTTGTATGATTGAGAACTAGCCCTTTGCAATGATATACAACGCTCCCAATCAGCTGCAGTCAAAACTTGCAGCTGCTTTGATGTGGCAAGACACCTGCCCTGCTTGCAACCATCTGAAAGGTATCTAAACATCCCTGACTGCTGACAACAAGAACAGCAGAGATATGCGGCATGCTGCAACATGGTCATCACACTCAGTGTCTGCTAATGCAGGGCCTCTGATGCTCCAACGTCTCACAATCCCTCCCAGGAGTACAGCCCACCTGCTCAGTTGTTGGACTTGTGGCGAAAGTGGCATCAAGTGCCTGAAGATATTCAGGACTGCACTGTCATCTGCATAGAGGACAGCATATACAATGACTAGCTTGCATGACACCCTGCAATTCTGACCCCACCAGCACTAATTAGCACTGTAAGAAGTGCCTCTGCACACTATGATGAACCGAGGCAGCGCTCAATCTGCATTCCAATTGTCAAGGTCTGCTTAGTCCTTGTGACCACCGCTAGTGCTGGCCATAAGTACATACAACAGAGCAGCACAGCCTTGGTTGTGCAAGATATGCTGAGCATTTGCATGCAGCAATGCTACCCAATCTCACAGCAACCAGGATTGCAGTGCAGCAACAATTGTAAAGGGTGAGTGCTTGTTACAGCAACATAGATCTGCTCATGCTGCCATCATCTGATGGCCCACACATGAACAACGAAAGCACTACAACATCATCATAATCTATTTGATCTTCTTCTTGGGCCGCAACTGGTTTGTGTGTCCACACTTCTTCTTACGGCAGTTTGTTGCACGAGGGTGCAGCCTTGCATAGCACCTGCAAGCACAAAGCATGCAGCACGTCATTTGTTGCCCACAGCATCTTTGCTGCATCAGCAGCAGCTTTGGCGCTCACATTGCTGATGATGCATGCATACATGTATCAAAACGCATGCTAGCTAGGCCTTGCTAGGTACGTATAGTCATCAAGCTAATGATGTTCCATTCAATATGGCCTCAGGCTCGGCAAAAGCTGACAGCAAGAAGCAAAGTGATGAAAGGTATCTGCTGTGTGGTGGATTATTCGCCCCCCAAGCATTTCACAAGGATTTTGAGAAGCAAACTTTACCACCTGACAAGAAGCCATGTTGAACCAGAAACTGCTGAACGGATCAGAGTTTCTGCAAGCGTGACATACATGCCAGCTTCATGCAGCTACTGCAGCCAGAGGCTTACTTTCTGCAGATCATCTTGTCCTGGTTGAACTTCCTGGCTAGGATCTGTAGGGAAGGCTCAATGATACCTCCTCTCAACCTCAGCACCAAGTGCAATGTGGACTCTGCATGCAGAATCAGCTTCTGAATCAGCTGTTGCACTTGCTTGCCACGTGTGTGAGAGTATGGAATACAGATACATGCTGCCATCTGTGCAGCAGCCGGCCAAAAAGATTTGCCAATTGTGCTGCAACTGGTCTGAATTTGAGCAAAACTGGCACCAAGGCTGAGTCCACAGTGTTGACAAGTCTGTGCATTTTTACCCTTCTGAATGTTGTAGTCTGCCAATGTGCGTCCATCCTCAAGCTGCTTGCCAGCGAAGATCAGTCGCTGTTGGTCAGGGGGAATACCTGCATAACCAGAACACAAAGGTGAGCTTCTGGGAAGCGACACAAAGTCTCAAAGGCAGAGCAACAAGCGACTGACAGCTTACCCTCCTTGTCTTGGATCTTGCTTTTGACATTGTCGATGGTGTCTGATGACTCGACCTCCAAAGTGATGGTCTTGCCCGTAAGGGTCTTCACAAAGATCTGCATGTTGCCTGCAATAGCAAAAACGGTCTAGACAAGTCGTTCAACGACGGCACTGAAGTGTCAACGTCCACTGAAGCCATACAAACACGGTAACTTGAGGCGTACCGTGTGTCTGCAACGCTCGAGTACAGGAGTCGATGCGAGAGGAATTGCAGGTCCAGGCGGCTACACCAGAAAGCGATCAATTGGGGACTTCCGACATCCCAAGAAAAGAAGCATGAACTCGAATTGCATTGCTTGCTGGTCTTCAGTTCGCGCAGGCAGAACACAGACAATGGCCAAGCGAGCCCGCAATCCGGATGTGCCTGAGGTGAGTCGTGCGTGCAAAGCTGCAGGCCTCACTTGTTAGGTCTCTGAATGTGTTTGCCTTGTGGTGCAGATCTCAGAGGCTACAAGACTTGCTTTCAAAGCAGAGCTTGCAGAGAAGGTAGGAGACATGCCCATCTGGTCGTGCATGCTTTTGCCAAGCCAACTTGCAGTTGGACACGCAGGTTTCCGCCTATCTGCACAACTTGCTGTCTGGTACTCACTGGCTAGATTACTCTTGCAGCTGCAAGCAAAGGCCGTACGAAAAGAAAAACGGCTGGGATGGGGTGCTCGCCTCGAGGCGGCTGCACAGGCAGGAGCGGGTGCCGAGGTAAGGTGCTTGACCGTATCAGTTGCTGAACCAAGCAGCTTCGGGGTTGGACAGCAAGGCTGACCCATCTGGTGTTGATGCATGTTGCATACCTTCCTTCCCAATAACAGTTGGAGGCTTTAGCAGCCACTGAGCAGAAATCTGCCAAGGCAAAGAAGTCCAAGCACAAAAAAAAGCACAAAAGCCACAAGAAACAGAGGCATCACAGCTCCTCAGACTCTGAAGACAGTCATGAGCGCAGGAAGCGCTTGAAAAAGGTAATATTCTACAGGACACGTGTTTCGTCATAAATAGCTACCCAAGCAGTGATGCTAAGGTTCCTCTACAGCTTTATAGCAGTGCATGCTTGACTGAGCAACAGAGTTTGCCCGCACGGTATGGTGGCAACGGTCAACCGCCAGTGCAATACTGGACTTTCTGTGTTCAGGCCAAGAGGCACAAGGAAAAGAGTAAGAAACAGAAAGATGATAGCAGTGCTGCCTCAGACAGGTATGTCGATAAGGCTGTTATTCTCCAAGCACATACAGTTTGCTTTGCAAGCAAGACCAATATGCTGATATGCATGTGCTGACATTGCAGTGACAGCTCCTCAGGAGACTCGCATCAAAGGCAGCGTCATGCTCAAGTAGACTTGCCATGACACAGGTCATATGTCATGGTCAGAATAGAACGCTGTGACTCTCAAATAGAATGTTGTGATGATCATAATCCCTGTGCTGCTGTACCGCTATGCGTTGATATAGCAGCACCTTGTTTGCACATGTGAACCACCTGGTGCCTGGTGGTGTGGACTATTTACGATGTACAGAATTGAGCTTGAGATGCGCTTTGCAGAGCTTTAGCATTGATTGTTGCATTGACGACGTTTTTTTACAATTGTAAGATCTTCAACAGCTACATAGCAAAGTTGTTGTCCCGTGATAGATGCACTGTCCAAGCATGTTAGAACTAGATAACACCCAGCACTGAGTGCTGAAGACCTCTCAAGCAGGGAATGTTGCCACACACTTGTCACTGGCTAAGGTAAATTGTAATAAAGAAAGTTGGGCCAGCACTGACCACTCAGACGTGGAACAAAAATGACTTCGCTTTGACAGACCCAGACATTTCTTTTGGGGATGCAAGCAGGATGCTGACCACATTGCGGGCAATTGCCTGGAAGCAAGGAGCACTTGTAAAATTGCAAGCATGCCTTTGCATTGACACTCACTATGTTGTGAAATTACTTCACTGCAAAGCTGTTGATACAAGCTAATCTACATCTTGAGCATATGAGCATTTGTACAAGTTCTTGAGGTTAATTCAAGCAGTCATGTTGCAAGCTGTTTGTGTTGACAACTTCAAGACGCCTTGATCCACTGACAGCTGTGACTGCGCCGTAGACCATGTTTAGCCCGCTGCATCTTATGCCTTAGCTGCTGCGCTGAAGTCAGTTTGCGCTTGCGTAAATCCTTGCCAAAGCCTGTCTTCCGCATCTCAAGCTCACTTGCACTGTCAAACAAAGCCATGCAGCCCTCTCTAATGTCAAGATCAGCCAGCTTTGACGTAACATCCTCATCTCTTGCTTGCTTAGCTGTCTGAAGATCTGTCCTGGACCTGATTTCAAACACAGCTGTGCACGCGCCAGATGCGTCACATGGGCAAGACACTGCTGACCGAGCTTGTGACCTGGCTGGGCGCTGTTGCGCTGTGTCTACAGTAGGATCTGTGGACTGCCTGCACACTTCTGTCGCTTGAGCAGATGGTCTGTCCAGCTGTGAAGCAGCATCTTGCAAAGCCACTGTGACGGCAGCAGGTGCTGCATGACTGGCGCTGACTGCTCGCTGGCTTTCAACAGCTGCTGGGCGTTGCCACTGCTTGCGTCCTGTGGCTTGGTGGACGTAGAAGGGCTGTTGCAAGCCAGCAGCAAAGTGTTCTGTCCAGCCTGGCGCCACTGGCAGCCAAGCACAACTGTCAAGAGCTTCCTGCAAATCCTGCAGAGGGAAATTCAAGATTGGACTCAGCATGCTAAGGCCTTCTTGCAAGGGATACCCAGCAATGCATGCAGCAGCTTCAGTCAAAATCAGCTTGCAGGACTGCGTATGGGACATGGAACAGAAGCTGAAAGAACGCACAGGCTGTCAAAATGTAGTGCAACGCCACACAATGCCCTGTCTCTCTGTGATGCATGCAATGCACAGCAACCCTTGACGTCTGCTTGCATGATCTACTGTGCAACAGAGTGCAGTGTCCATGAGCAACTCGCACATGCAATGCAAACAGCAGCTGTGCATTGCACCTGACGCATCATGGCACAAAAGCTATGTTAGTCCATGCATATGAGCAGCTCACAATTGATTGCTTACCTCAGCTGACAGATCATGTCCAGAAAAGGTTACTTGGCTGATACACTGAGTTCTCTCTGAGGCTGATGCAAAGGCTGGCCCAAATCTGACTGTCTTCTGGGCACCTTCAAACTTGAAGTGGGTTGCTTGATTGCCATAGCCCTGCAAGAAGTCAACAGGTCAGTAACAGCAAAATGCACTTGCATGCTTGACATGTGTTGTGTGACTTGGTCAAAACCAGATTGTGACAGGCACATCTCATGCATGCGCTACTGACTGCAGTTAATTGAGTCAATAGCAAATACAGAGATAGCCAAAACTACCTGAACGCTCAAGATGCCATGCATTTGCTTGATATCATTGCCTCGCTCTGCTAAGAGGTCGCTCATGAACATGTTGAATCTGTAAGGATCTATTGGACCAGTGATTGCAACTGTTGCAGTTGTGACTGCCTTGTTGCTTGGCTGTAGATGTTTCCAGGTGCTGGAGAAGGATGTTGAGCATAGGCTGTTTTGGCAGACCTGCGTGTAAAGGATGTGTCCTGTGATGTTGAGTCCCTCAGCCTGCTGAGCCAAACCTGACGAACAGCTGCTGTAACAAAAGGCAGTAAACAAGCATTGTGGTGCCTGCTCACCTCCATGACGCAAACCTGCGTAAGGACCGATCCGAGCTTTGCCACGGGATCTGCAGGACAGATGTCACATTCAAAGGTGCACATATATGGCTACCGGATTGCACGGTTTGAAAAAGCACATCCTTTGGCAGGCTCGTTGCACGCATAGGTTGGGGTGGAACGGCTATTTGCATACACGGGTCATACGATATGGCAATACATGGTGCAGCAGTGACCTTGCACGGCCGAAAACCTAGCTGCAAACGCTGATGCTAGCAGGAAGGTAGAGCCTCACCGACTGTCCTCGAGTGCAGTGAAGCACTAGGTAAGCGCTGACTGTGCTGAACGCTGGCTGGTATGGTCACCTCTGCACCGCGATCACAGACTGCCTGGCCCAGCTGTTAGCAAAGCAGCACGACTGTCTCTCGAGCGCAGACGATACTGCAGTCTGCTTGCGTGATGCGATGGGCCGTTCAAATCTTTGTCGCGCAAAGGTGCTGCAAAAAGGCTACTCTCGCACATTCGTACGTGACACCATGGCTTTCCTGCGGGCCACCTGGTAAGCAAATGCAGCAACTAAGCGACCTGCAGCGTGATCGCAAAATGCTAATCAATCGCGCTGGCGATGCGATTGGCAAGAGTTGACGGTGTTAGCACAATGCTGGGCTCTGCAACCGAGCGAGACTGCAGAGCATAATTCTGGTTGTAGCTCGTTGGGGGTTGTATCGTCCCTAAAGTCACTTGTTTGCCAAAATTTAGCGCAGTAATGGACAAGCATCACGCCAGCATAACGAGGTAGGATGACTACATTAGACCACGTGCATTGCTTGCAGTACATTGCTTGCTCCGTGTGGATGAGAGCACTCTTGTAAGAAAGTGGCCAGGTGGCGCATGTTGTCATACCCGATATGGTGAAGTGCAGTAATTTAAGCAAACCTCAAACCTCAAAAGCATGCAGACACAACGTCATGAGCTCATACTAAACCTGCAATTAGACTCTCAAACGCCTGCCTCTACAATCATGATTCATTGCACGCGGCATGAGAGCACGACCCTCCAGTTCAGCCTGCCGAAGAAAGTCATTCAGACGCAGTCGGTACGAATCAGCAGCAGGTGAATGGCGGCAAAGGCCACCTATGATGTCATTGCAGCAGTGGATGTTCAGGTGTAATTAGTAAAGCACACAGGTCTGAGTGAGGTTTGGATTCTGACTTGACAATCGAGCCTGCAGGTGCATTGCAGACACAGCAAGTAAACGGGCGGGCAGTGTCACAGTTACAGTCGCTGCAGCAGTACCTTGTGACGTGAACGTTTGGTAGGCAAATTGACAGCATGTTTGGGCTGCAGGTCTTCGTGATAGCATAATGCTGAAAGTCGTAACATACAAACAGCTTGATCCTGCAGAGAACTGTTTCACCATGTCTGTACAGTCTACAAGGGGGAAAGTGCTGGGCATGCTGTTGTCTTCCAGTTTGATGCTCCATTTCAGTTCAGAAGTTCAAGTGCACTCACATCATGCATGCTGCGCACGTGTACAAACTAATGCAAACTTGGACAACGTCACTTTTGGCAGACTGCACGTGAGCGTGGGGGAAGCTCTGTCATGTCAACCCGGCAGGCGAACCACACAGCAAAGCGCACCACAAAACATTGCATTTAACTACTTTGACGTTCATGTACGGCACCACCAGACACATGAGACTTGAGCTGACAGATCAAGGTACAGCTTCACGACCGAAGCTGCTGCAGGAGCTGAGCTCGTGCAGCTCAGCCCTGGTTGTCACGAAGCTTCCGGTCGTATAGTGGCTGAATGTTACGTTTGTTTCCAGCGATTATAGTATCTCGTCACCGAGCGATTGAGACAAAGACCAGGCGGCTGAAACAATTGCAGTTTATCAGAACATCATGACGGCCCCAGTGTGACGCGCAGCAGTGGCAGACATACAGCTGTTTTTTCTGTCAGCCTGACGCGCTCATCTGCTTCCTGGTGACTGTGCTGTCCAAGTGCATGCCAGTCAGACCAGCTGCAGTTGCATCATTTTATGCTGAGCACTGTGTCACACAGCATTGTACAGCAAAGTGCAACACTACACCAAACATGACCCCCCCATATATGCAGCAAACATTGTGTTTCTACAAAACATGTGGCTTACATGGTTCTAACTGACCAGCTGAATCCGTGACAACACCAAGTGAAGTTATGAGCAGCAGCAGCGCAACCTGTATATCTCAACCTAAGCCAGTCAGCAATGGTTGTCTTCAAACTTGTCAGCAGACCCCAGCACATGACAACATGTCAACAGGGATCCAAGTTTCTTTTAGTCGTGCTGTCATTGTCTCCAAAACACCCAAAATGTGTGCTTTCAGCCAGATTTCGTGTGCCAGCAAGGCCTATCAAGGTGCAGTCTTTTCAAAGTCAGTGAGGAGCGTGCAACACTGCCAGCAGAAAGTACGCTTTGGGTTCCAGAGGGGGGGCCTCTTGGTTCTCACGTACATTGTACAGCAGATGTCACAGACGTGGAAAGTCCTACTTGTCTAGCGGCAGCAGTGGTACATGCAAGGCAGTAGCAGAGGTCACACTGATGGTCTATAATTCGCGAGCAGTCCTGCCATGGTAGCAGTCCTGCCATGGTACATCATTGTACATTTGTACAACGCGATGCCAGCATGGTGAACGCTGATCTTCAGACGAGACTGCTGCAAGCATAGCATTCACGGCAAGGCACAATTTCTTTGGGCTTCAGTACTATGGCTCAAACATGTTGCACAGTCTACTTGCAAATGCTTGCTGCTCATCAGGCTTAGTCTGGCTTGACGGCTTGACATCCAATCGTAGGTGCATGTCAGTCTCCTGGCATAGCAAGAAGTGGCACTGGACGAGGCACTTGCGCTTTGAACATGGCACAGCAGGCTGCCTAACACAACAAAATGATTGAACGATGACTGAAGTCAGCAGGTGCTATCAAATCCAGTGAATTGATGGCGGCCTTTGTCATACGAGCAGGCATTTGCCAAGTTGGAGATGCAATATGTCATGACTATCAGGCAAAAGATGTCGAGAGTAAGCTTGACATCTTACTGTTACATCGTGTAGCTGCAAATCTCTAGAGACGTTGTACCTTAACAAGACAAGCTGTCCCTTTATACTGATAAGACTGCAGAATACTTGAAGTTGAAAGCAAAATTTGCCTGTCGTCTACCACCTGCCCAATGGAGTCACCACGGTATGTTAAGACACAGTCTCGAGGTTTGTCACCAGCCTAAGTGCAAAACTTTGAAAGCGCAGTACCTATATAATGCACGACCCAACAGAATGCTATCTAATCTAGCTCAGCCTGTGACAATGCCTGTGACAATGACAGCATACAAAATGCGCTGATGCAGACGTTCCACTGAAAATGCAGGCAACCCAGTACACCTAACCATGCTCTTTATCATGCTGATCCCTTCCTCATGCATGCCCATTGAATTTTGCCTGCTGTCATATGATCAGCATATACATGGCTGCATAGACCACAGGCTTGTGCCACACAGAAGGCAGTTCTAACAGACCAAAACATGGCCATAATGATTTGCAAACAAAACAGTACATGCACTGACTAGCTCAGCATGCTCATAGATACTTCAACTTCCAAATGCACTCAAGCAGCAAACGCCTGTCCTAGGGATAGTGCTGAGCCACATATCATCAGCGGCTTGTGAGCCTTTGTCATAAGCTGATTTCTGAAGGCACCATGCAAAATTGAGATTGTTACATCAAAGCCACAGACCCTGGAGCACACTCCTGCTGCCACCTGCGTTAGTGATGACCATCCAGAGCGTGTGCTCAGTGTCTTCAAACAATCCGACATAAATATCGGTAGCATTGATGAAATGCAGCATCATCTCATCCACCATCACTATTGGTGGCGTTGATGAATTGCAAAATTGTCCCATCCAACATCAATATCGAGGGTGTCGATGAATTGCAAAATCATCGCACCCGCTAAAGGTATTGGAAGTGTTGCTGGAATGCACCGCCGTCTCATGTTACGTTGGACCCAGCCGGCCCATTTGATGCATCTGGTTGGTTCAAGCCCATTGTTGGTGGTAGTGGGGACGGCAGACCCAGCACGCTGGCAATGCTGTTGGCATTCTGTGTCGACAAATGCTGCAGATTGTCAGGCTGCATCATCTGCGTCCACATCAATTGAATTGCCATCAAACACATCTTCTCTTATTGCAGTTCATGAGCAGTCAACGAGCATGGAACTCAACTCCATCAGTCAAGAAGCGGCTGTTGTGCGACACAGTTGAGGTCAGGAACAAGAGGGAGTTGTGCTATCCAGGCAAACAGCAGCAGGCTGGACAACTAAGCAGGGCATTACTGCTTGCACATGTAGTGGCACGATGGCTTGCAGGATTACCTGGACTTGCAGGAGGCTGTTCTGCACCTGGCCAGGCTGCATCTGCTGGTGCTCTGCCAGACCCTGCAAACACACATAAGTCACGCCAGAATTCCTGAAAAGACCCCTGCTACAACAGCAACGTCTTTATCGCTGATGACAGCACAATCTAGACTGTGCACACACCGGTTACGCTGATGTACTTACCTGCTGTGGCACATTCGACAACAGCAATGGTGGCCAAAATGTGACTTCAGGCCATCACAGCCAGTGGCTAGTGCAGTATGAGCAGCTTATGCTGAACCTCTGATGAGTTGAATATGTGCAATGACATCAGTGCTGTACACTGTATTGGGCTGACTGTGCCAATCATCATGAACCAAGATTAGGCACACATCGAAGGCCGCATGAGGACTCATTGCAGGTGCAGAAGCTTTGTTTTGATCTTCACACTACATTCTAGGCTGTTGACTGATCTGATTTGATGAACACAATGGCTTTGATTTGCCAAATGCAGCTTAGTCCGGCTTCAATGTCACACCTGGGTGTGTAAGCCTGCAGAATGCTGCACGCTCAGCTGCCGCTCCAACCCAGTGGACATGTGTTGCATCACCGCCTGATGCTGATGCTGCTGCTGATTTTGCTGCTGCTGTTGCTGCTGCTGGGGCTGCTGCTGCTGCTGCTGCTGCTGCAAGGCCTGGTTGTGTTGCTGCTGTTGCTGCTGCTGCTGCTGCTGCTGCTGCTGAGCAGCCTGATTGTGCTGCAAACTTTCTTGCACCTGAAGCACCACCTTGTAATGTCAGCAGATATATGGCAAGGCCAATTCTGAAAGCACAGAACAGCAACACAAGCAAATGACAAGCTTTGGGTGCATGGCAACATCCTTGCAGCATGCAGCCAATGTCAGGAAAAATACACTGGTCCAGTCACAGGGCAATAGTAGCCTCAAAGTTCCAGACAGAAGCTGTCCTGAGACATGAATAGTTTGCACAGCTCAGAAGAGAATCACTCCGATCCTAGAATGCATGCGTTCAACTGGGCGCAAGAGTCACCTGCTGTTGCAAACTGCCAATTTGTGAGGTCAGCAGCTGAGAGTGCAGAGCACTGGGCTGTGTAGGCATCTGAGGCGCCAGCGCCTGAGACTGAATGAGCAGCGTATTTGGCTGCTGCAGCAATGTGCTTTGCGCCTGCATCACGGAAAAGCCATCAACAAATGCACTAAGCTGAGCATATTTTGCCCAATGGCTTCACCATGTGCATCAAAATCAACAGGTATGCACCAATTTAGCTACCAAAGTGCAATTGACGCTGCTGCACACGTCTTTGTCAGTGCACTTTAAAGCAAGCATTGCATGGTCAGCAAACAAAACTCAGTATCATGCAGAAAGATGTGTCACATCACGACCCAACCAACCAACCAAGCAGTCAGTCAGTCTGTACCTCAATCAATCAATCAGTCACTCGCTCACTCACTCAGAAACAATCAATCAGTCCAGCAGTAATTCAACCAGACAACCGAACAACCAGTCAATCAAAGTATCTGTCTTAGTGGCTTTCTGCTGAGCATCAGTACCTGGCCGGGCACGTGTGTAAGGAAAGTTTGCGAATTTGGCAGCCCCTGGGAGAAGGCAACGGCCTCAGGGGGCGAGGAGGCCAGCAGAAAGACAGTGCTGGGGTTGGTGGGGGCCTGCAGAGCTGAGTTGGGGGGCTGGGTGAAGAGCATGTGGTTGGTGGGGGAGCCCCTGTTCAGGGCTGTGCCCATCTGCCCCAACAGACTCCTGCCCTGCAACATGCCATCCGCCTGCTTTCATGTGCATTGCTTTGTATCCCAAGGGGCCCGCCAAGGACCACTAGTGTTTCACGATGTAAAGCTCAGCCATTAATGGCAATGGCCGGATCATGATCAAGTGCTGCCGCATCTTCTGTGTATGAAGTATTGCTGGCAAGCACTGATTGCATGCTGCCATCAACGACAATGACCGGATAATGAGCACGAGCCGCCGCATCTTCTGTATCCTGAGGTCCTGGGAAGCACTGAACGCATGCTGCCACAGATCCGAACACAACAAATGGGCCTTGCAGCGCAGGGCATGAGCATTGGGCAAGAGCCACTGAGGTCAGCTACAGTAACCTACATGCTCAAGTGGCTGCCTGCTACATCACAGAGGCATTGCCTACAGAAGGGCCTGCGGAATCGATAAGGTGGGCACTGAGCATGCTGCCAACATCGCAACTGCTGATCGATCTGCAAGCCTGGCACAGCTACATCACATGCGACACATGTCATGCCTTAACACAAAAGCAGCCAAAGCGTGCAGCAAAGCGAAGACCCAATCAACACTGGCATGAAGGCCGGAGAAAGGGCAGGAGTGCAGCAAAGCAAAATGAAGGGCAACAGCACAGCAAAGCAAAAGGACGGGCAAACACACAGTGAAGCAGAAGGAAAAGTCAAACATAGAGCAAAGCAAAAAACATAGGCAGAAATGCGGCAGAGCAAAAGGAAGGGCAAAAGCGCAGCTAGGCAAAAAGAAGTCAAGAAGTGTAAAGCAAAAAGACGGGCAAAAACACAGCAAAACAACAAAGTCAGCAAAAGCACTGCAAAGCAAAAAGATGGGCAAAAAGCACAGCAAAGCAAAAAGAAAAGGGTGAACGCACCACAGGGTCAGGGACAAGATTAGCAGCCCGGGAAACAGCAGCAGGCATTTGGGCGGGAATGTCTGGGTGCAGTGCAGGGTTCTGCAGCTTCAGAGAAGTCTGCACAGAGATCTGCGGCAAAGGCGGTGGAGCAGCAGCAGCAGCAACAGCAGCAGGGAGGGTTTGTTGGGCAGAGGTGACAGACACCAACTGGGAGAGGGCCGCCTGCTGAGCTGTCACTAGACTGGGAGGATTTGGCACCTGTTACCACACACAGTGTCACATGGGTTGCACAAAGAGTTGCTGCAGAGGCGGTGGAGCAGCAGCAGCAGCAACAGCGGCGGGCAGGGTTTGTTGTCCAGAGGTGACAGACATCAACTGGGAGAGGGCCGCCTGCTGAGCTGTGACCAGACTGGACAGATTGGCCACCTGTCACCACACACAGGGTCACACCTGCTGAAAACACCTCTGATACAAAAAACAACCTGCCTGCATGTGCTGTTTTCCAGCAGAAAGGGGGTTGAAGCAACTGTCAGCCCATGAAACTTTGCTTGCAGGTACTGTCCATCTATCCCTTACTGTTTATGATCTGAAGCAGACTTAGGATCTGAGCAAGGACCTTGTGCTTGCTGAGTGGTCAATAGCATGCACCAACCTGGAGCAGACACAATGAAGCATGACCGTGCAGAGCAGCAATGCCTGCTGTAGCCCAGCCTGTCACACAACACACCCTGCAATGCAACACTGATTGCTGCAACCCAGCTATCTGCACAGCAAACCCAGTTGCCACGCATGTGCCAGACAACGTGCATGCATGTCAGAAGTGCAGAGACAGCGTCTGACTGGCAGGCCAACCTATACAAGCGCATGCCAGTCTACAAGGGATGCATGCTACTTGACAAAGTGGCGCATGCCAGTCTAGAAAAGGGGTGCATCTGGTTGACCTGCTACCTACCCAGTGCTCATGCTTCATGGGTTGCGTGCCAGGAGTGCAGTCAAGGAAGAGCTGCATGCCAATTGACAGAAGTTGTACAGCAGTGTAGGAGGTGGAATTACCTGGTTGACCTGGGGCTGGAGGCCGACGTTGATGTGAGAGGTGGCAGCGTGGGCGCACTCCACCTCCAGCTGTTGCGCGTGCGCCTGCAGGTTGTGCGCCTGGAACGCCATGTTCTGCGCCTGCGCCTGGGCCTGCGCCTGCCACCACCACAACCTTGGTCAGACCCGTCACGACCATTCATGTCATGATGTGCTGTGTTACAACTCCCACCACCACAACATCGTTTAGTAGCATATGCTGGCTTGCCATTGGCAGCACAACACCCCAGTCAGCACATACTGGATTGCAGACAGCAGCATCACCAAACAATCATGACATACAGGGTTACAAAAGCCAATTCAGTACATGTTGGCTTGCAATGCTGTTAGCATTGGAAGCACATGCTTGAATGAGATGCTGATCCATGATCCCAAGTCAAAAGCTTCAATAGCTGCGGCTGCAACTACTCCAAACAATAATTCAGCCATGCAACAGCAGCTTGGGGCGGGAGTGCTGACCAAAGCTTCCGGACGTGCCTGAGCTTTGGAAACCAGGCTGTGGTCAAATTCAGCACTTTGAAAGCTAAGCTACTGCTGCAACTGATTACACGCTGACTCAAGGTTTGCATGCCAACATCAGTTAGGGTAGGTTAGCTGACCTGTGCATGTGCGTGTGCCTGGGCCTTTGCGGCTAGACTGTGGGCCTGCACAGCCGCCTGCACCTGGGCCTCAGCATGGGCGTGTGCCTGGGCCTCCAGATTGCTGGCATGCACCGCCACCTGCTGGGCCTCCTGTGCCTCTGCTTGCCCTGCACAACAGCACAGTTTGGCTCAGCATGCAAAGGTCAAGGACCAACCGCGCCTGAGCTTCCAAATTGCTGGCATGCACGGCCACCTGCTGAACCTCCTGTGCCTCTGCTTGCCCTGCACAACAGTACAGTTTGGCTCAGCATGCAAAGGTCAGAAACCAATTGCGCTTGAGCCTCCAGATTGCTAGCATGCACCGCCACCTGCTGTGCCTCTGCTTGCCCTGCATACACACTTGCCTCAGCACGCAAAGCCTCACAACACCACACCTACCCCTCTTAGGCAAGGACTCCTTGCTGTGCACAAGCCTCCAGGTTGCTGAAACGCACCGCCACCTGCTGTGCCTCATGTGCCTGTGATGCCACCGCATGCACACTTGCCACAACATTCAAATCCTTGCAGCACCAAGCTGCATTGCTTTGCTGGCATCTGCTGTGCCTCATGGGCCTTTGATGCCCCTGAATCTACACTTGCCACAACATGCGAACCCTTGCGGCACCAAGCTGCATTGCTTTGCTGGCATGCACCGCCACCTGCTGTGCCTCATGGGCCTTTGATGCCACCGCATGCACACTTGCCACAACATGCGAACCCTTGCGGCACCAAGCTTCATTGCTTTGCTGGCATGCACTGCCACCTGCGCTTCCTGTGCCTCTGCTTGCACTGCATACACACTTGCCTCAGCATGCAAAACCTTGCAGCACCAAGCTGCTTGCTTCGCTGGCACGCACTGCCACCTGCTGTGCCTCAAAAGCCTCTGCGCCCAAATGAAGTTTGGCTCAGCATACAAAGCCTCGCAGCAAGAACGAGTTGTGCATGAGCAAAAGCTGATGCCAAGAAACTCCTTCCACTGCAACAGACTACGGAGTCAGCACTCTCCTGACAAGATAGCAGGATGTTGGCTTGTGTAGACAATTGACAGAAACCTACATATGGAAAGGACACTGTACAGAGGCAAGCTTGCAAAACCAAGTCGCCATGTCTTGAGACAGGCTTGGTGTTTCAGTAGTTTGATGAGGTGTTGATGTACTGCTGGTTAATGTTGCAGCGCCAATGCTGCTAGTTGCTGCTCGCAATTAATGCACAGCACCAATGAACCAGTCATGCAGTTGCTCAGCACAGGGGAGACATATCGAAAAAATGCAGCAGACTTGAAGGTGGGTAGCGTGTGCATTGCAGCCAAATGCTGCTTTCTTGACATTTACCTGAAACAAGCCGCTCATGTATGAGCTGAGAGGAGTGCAAACATGCTCAAGAAGGCAGCAGATTTGAATTGGTTAGCATATGCTTTGGCTTGCGCCCGTGCTTGATATCATGACATGGCTGCAACACAGCTAGTCATGTATGTGCTCAGCAAGTGGCAGACATACCAAACAATGCAGCAGACTCGAGACGGGTAGCACTTGCATTACTCTTGGTTGCTGCTTTGCCATGGTTTCAGACATCAGTCATGCATGTGCTCAGCGCGTCATTTGGCCAGCCATACCAAATGAGGCAGCAGACTTGAGGTGGGTAGCGTGAGCATTAGCCTGTGCTTGTGCCTGGGCATGGGCCTGCGCTTGAGCAGCCAAGTGCTGCGCCTGAGCCTGTGCTTCAGCTTGAGCATGGGCGTGCACATGCGCTTGCGCCTGAAGCAACAAGCATCCCACAATTACTTTTTGCATTAGTACTCAACCCCACACCGTCGTACACACATGATGTGAGAGACGAAACCACAGATAACACATCACATGCAACACGCAAGTTTTGACAATATGAATCACTGAGATGCAGTGTACATTGGGTACTGCGCAGTGGATTGATGCCTATGCAACAGGCGCAAACACCTTAGCAAATTAAGTGTCATTGAGCCTTAAGTGTCAGCATTACAACAATCAAACAACCACGCATGTTTCAAGAACATTGCAATGGCCATGCCATTGCCCTTGAGTATGGGAGTTTACTGACCTGCAGGTTCTGTGCCTCTGCTTGCGCCTCCAAGCTCTGAGCATGAGTGGCCAGGCTCTGGGCCTTGGCAGCCACCTGCTTGTGCGCTGGCTGAGATACCGTCTGATAGCTCTGAGCATGCAAGTTCTCAGCATGAGCCTGCAGTGACACATGCTGGTGTATCTGTGATCCTGACTGAGCTTTTGCTGCGTTTGGCAGTAGCAAAACAATGGATTTGCTTGAACCGTTAATGGTATGATAGCAACTGGCTGGGACACTATCTGATAGCTTTGGGCATGCAAGTAGCATGAGCCTGCAGTGACAGAGACTGGGTCTTCTTCAGACTCTCACTGACCTTTCAACAGGCTCAAGCGCAAGGCATGAAGGTGTTGCGTGGTTGCCAGAAATGTCAGCCCAGTGCTGTAAAGGCAGCAGAGGCAACCAGTATGCTGACTTGCGAACAGGCAGTAAGTTGCCTCTGGCAAGTTGCCTTGCCCTGATTGACATGGAACTAACTCATGTCAAAGTCATGAAAAGTTTATGTTAGGTTGTTGACAGTGAAAGTCCAACATTCAGCCTGTGCTTGGTCACAGGAAGTCTGATAAGCCTATCAGAATTTAGGGCTTGGACCCAGACTAAAAATGTAATTGATTGACTAATGTCGGTGGTCAGTGACAGCAGACATCATACTGATGTCTTTACACAGGCAGAAGGACTGCTCATGCCTTCTCCAGACCGGGACAGCTTGACAGACCACACTGCTTACTGTACCTTGAGGGTTTGCGCTTGAGCCTTGAGGGTCTCAGAGGCATTTGCCAGGGCATGCGCTTCCTGTGCCGCCTGGGGGTTCATGTTGGTGCCTGCTTGACCATTCTGGGCAGCACCCAGCTTTGGTGAGGCCACCATCTGCATGGCCTGGGCATCAATGCCGTTGCTGACCACCAGGGTGCCAGGCTGCACAGCCTGCAGTTGCCAACAGAAACTGAAATGCAGTACAGCCCACAAATGCTGAGAAATGCGCTGGCAGTAGATAAAGAAAATCACCAGCTTCAAACACAGAGCCAGACAAGACACCAGCAGTGTTGATCAAAGGAGCAGGCGTGACTGTTTTGAAGTCAACAGTTACACAGACAGAGTTATGCTTTCCCATTGCATCAAAGCAACATTCCAGCTTCAGGCTAAAAGGGCAAAGCTTGCAGCACTGCTGATGACGACAGCCACCCAACAGCATCAAGAAGCGCAAGAATGCACACACATAGTGAATCAGCTGCTGCGCTCAACATTGACATGGCGTATTGGCAGGTTGCTCTTCCAGACACCATGCAATATCAGGTGTTTCTACTGATTCAGCCTATCAATTCAGCCTCAGTTTGAGCAAAATTGAAAGCATATGTCAGCAATTGAAGGGTTCACGCAGAAATGTAAGCAATACTGATGGCCCACATAGTCATCCCAGCTTGCGCTTGCTGGCTTCAATGTGCATAGCTGCATCAGCCTACTTTATGCATTTCAGGGCTGGCAGGGCTCTCGCATTGTTTAAGGGCACAAACACAGCAAGCTTGGCTATCACGTGCAGTAGACTAGTAGTGATGTCATCTGACTCGTCTGTTGAGACCCCGGCTAGGTCCTTATGACAGTAATCTGCATCAATAATTTCGTTGCTTGGTCGATTAATTGGTTGCTTGATTGGCTGATTGATCGATTGACTGATTGACATGCATATTTGATTTAGTACCTGCTGCGACTGCTGCTGCTGCTGCTCTGCAATTGCCGCCACAACTGCTGTTGTGGCTGCTCCTGATAGATTGGCATTTGGCAGCGATACAGTATGCACTGCTGAAACATTTGGCACTTGCACGATGACTGGCGAGTTGACCCCTGGCAAGGTGCTGCCAGTCAAAGGATTGCTTGCCAGTGTGATGCTCCCTGCAGCACCAGGCACAGAGTTGGTATGCTGTGCTGTTGTGCATAGCAGCTCAAAGCAGAAGCTGCTCTGCAGCTGCTGCCTCGACTGCGGTTGTGGTTGCCCCTGATAGGTTGGCATTCGGCAGGACACTGTGTGCACTGCTGACACGTTGGGCACTTGCATGACGACTGGCGAGTTGACCCCTGGCAGAGTGCTGCCAGTCAAAGGATTGCTTGCCAGTGTGATGCTGCCTGCAACACCCAGTCTCAGAGATTTACTTTGCTATGCTGTCAAGCGCGGGAGTTTCAAGTAGGGGCTGCTAGATGCAGGCAGACCTGTGCATGGGTGTTGAGATCACCTCCAGCAGGGTCATGCAACTTCACTAACAAGCGTGTGCATAAAGACAGATGAGAGGAATGAGTACATGAGTCGATGATAGTAAACACTGAAGGGCAGCACCTGCAAGAGCCTGCTGTCACTGTCAAAGCTGCCTCAGCCCCCATCAAAATCTCACTAGCAAGCGTAAAAATGCTGAGAGTGGTACAACATTGAACAGAACCTCAGTTGCAGAGGTTCAGGAATTCTGACTAGCAATCATGTAAGTGATGCTCAATGAGCATGAAAGCACCTGCTAATGCCTGCTGCCTGTCGCTATCAAAGCTGCCTCTGCCCCCGTCAGGATCTGCTTTCAGGGAGAATGGCTGCTGTGCCACGAGCTGCATGTGTGAGGGGCTGTTTGACTCCCAGGCTTTCAGCTGTTGCTTCAGATTCTGCATATTCAAGACATACATGCATAAGGCCTGTTGGCTGTTGTTTCAGATTTTGTACAGGCAACATATACATGCGTGAGACCTTTGGCTGTTGATTCAGATCGTGTCTACACACAGCACGTGCATGGACTGTTGCTTGAGATTCTGCATCACAACACACATTCACTAGGCCTTTGGCGTTAGTCTGCATATACAACATTTGCACACATGCAGAATATGCTATGCATCAAAGAGTCTAAGGACACCAATGGTTGCATGGGACTGGCACACGTTCAGCAGCAGCTCTTCTTCACCCTGCTGCAAAGAAGGCAAGAGCATAAGAATTGAGTCAAAGCATCATTGCATAGGATGCCAAGAGTTGAATAGCATTTGCATGGACTAATTTGCAAGCACCATGGGACTTGTCCATGAAAGGGCAGATGACAGAGCTCATCTCTGCAGCAGTCAACCTGTAGTAGCTGTTCTCTTGCTTCACAATGCTTCCGTACTTCGCCACTGGCAATGCCACGCACAATTTTGGCTAAGGTCAGTCTGCTCTTCTCCCCTCGCTTGCCCACGCCACCCAGCAAGTGACCAAGCAGCTTGCACTCATCTGCCAGGCGCTTCTCATCAGCTTTGGTCTCAAGCCGCCCACTGAACCTGCCTTGCAAGTGGGGCTTGCGAACTTTGTTGCCACCAAGGCGCTTGGTGTTGGAATCGCTGTCATCACCTTCATCGTCGGTCTTATCCTCAACCTCCCGCATCTCCTCTGTTTCTCGCACGTGGTCGTCAAGCTCAGCATCTGTACCATCATTGCCATCTGACAGCAGACTGCTCCTGCGCGCTGCACTGCTGGGATTGCAAAAGACGGGAGGTGGCCCTAGCAATCCTTGCATGTCCAACACTGCTGCTCTGCCTGGAGCTGCTACTGCCAGGTGTGGCTGCTGAGGTCCATGGTGGCTGCTTTCAGACCGTGAAAGGGTTGACATTGCTTGGAAGTGTGCAGTGAGGCCAGGCTGCGCAAACTGCTGCGTATAAGTTTTTGTGATGAATTTGTATCAGCTCTTCAGCCATTGACCTGTGTACGGGCAGGGGCAAGGTCACATTTCGGCTTTGGTCTGGACATTCAAGTCAGCGTAACGGCACAGCCAGACGAGCAAAAGCTTATAGGCTTGAACGTTTTGTTTTGCGCAGAAACGACTGATGACTGCAAAGGTCGCGTCTTTGACCGGCATAGAGGATACCACCGCTGCAATCTAGTTGACGTTCGCATTGTGAGCTGTGCTGCCGATTTGCTGAGCGTTCGAAGTTGTGCAAGTCACGTGCTTTGCACAAGGAAACAGGCTAAGTCTATCAGTTATGGCAACCGGGACGCACCAGCGCGTCTCGAAGCGCTACATCGGTCGCGACGGCCCCAATAGCGCACGCTGTACATCGTTCACAAGGTCCATGCCACCACGGTCGCTGACCGGTCCAGCGCAACGAGTCAGCTGCGATTCAAACGAAACGATGGTTGAAGTGCAGAGCACTTAAGTTGACGAGATAACACAAAATCTAGAATGATTACACGCAACGGATAAAACAGTCCATTGTGAATGACAGCATTACCTGTGCCTGACATCCTGCACGGTACGAACCGGGCCCTGCGGCAGACCGAAAGAAGTCCGTCAACGGATCCTCTGTGAAGAGCAAGCGGACGGTGATCTGGACAGCAAAGCCAGGCGCTGACTAGGGGGTGACTGTTCTGCTGTGGTACGACCACAAAGGTGGTTCTCCCGCATACGAGATGAGGCGCAAGCAGCGGCAGGCCTCAGGTGCTGTTGGAGCGGTCAAAGGCAAAGGCCTTAATTCATAGAAAATCGGCGGATGTATGCACCCACGTGAGTCACGCAGTCTGAGGTTTTCCAGTTGCCCTTGCCAAATTAGCTGGCCCAATGCGACTACCTCTACACCAGCACAAAATTGCAGCCCTCTAGACCAGCTGATTATGCTGTTCTGACCAAAAATATGACGCATTTGCAACATGTTTTGGTCGCACACGATCATGTTTGTGTGCATATGTATCGACTTGATCGCTAGGTAAATCATATGCATGACAGTGCAGGAGGCATTAGGGTTTTTGGTGTCTGGGAATCCAACAATACGATTGTTGAAGAGATTACCACCCTTTCTCAGGCTTCATCTGTCCCTCACAACTTCTGCAATTCGCTGTGGGTGGGAACGATCGCGACGTGGGCGTGGTACAACGTGAAGCCTTGACTTGTCCCGCCATAGTTTATATAGTAGCTACCAGCATACGTGTCTGCAATGTTTTACACTGACTTACACCGTGGTCGCTGTCCTCAACTACAATGCGCACTTGACAGGCGCAGCAAGCCTTAAGACGACAGAACCAGACAGATGATCTGCAACAACCTTTTGTGTGCATCAAACTTGTACAGGTAGACACGCAAACAGGCCAGCCAACCGAGCTGACACTGCCCTCTGAAGAAACATGAGCTGTGAGGTGATTTGATCATGCTGAAGAGCAAAAAGTGCACAGCACATCTGCTTGGAATCCAGAAAAGCCTTGAAGAATGCTCAACCTTGACAAAGTTGGTTGCAAATAAATACCAATAGCACAAAGATCTAGACTTGCGCACTTGCCATTAGATATGACTACTTATTAAAGCTGGCAGCATTTGCAATTTAAAAAATCTCTTCTGCTAATGATACAATGCCATGGATGACTGCTGCTTTTTGAATGGCCTGAGACATTAAGTGAAAGGACAGGAGCCGTAAAGTTACTTCTGCCGGACCTGCTTCCACCGGAATACGTTCTTTTGCCCATCCTCTGTCTCTGATGGCTGCATTTTGCGCTTCCTGCCTTTGCCCTGGACAACAGATAGAGCTCTTGCATACTATGTCAGACCTAGATTTGTGCAAAAATAGTGTCAATCACAATCAGATTGCCGAACCTTGCATACAAGTGCGATGTAGAAGATGCTTGTGCACATGTGGGAACATCTCAGTATCAGTGACATTGTGTTGCTCAGCCAAAGTTGCAAGGCAATAGCTGCAAGAACCAAGCTGCAGGACTGCAACAGGGTCGCACATATGCTAGTGAAGCTAGCCTATTGGCATGAACCGTTCACGTGTTCTTTTATAACAAGGACTGACAGGTCATGAGCGCTACCATGATAGCCTTCTCCATATTCATACTACCAGCCATGCCAGACAAATTGCTCTGCCTGACTTGTCGTTGTTGTAGCTCACTGTACGCTGCTTGTTTCCTCCTACATGACAAATTATGTCAGTGACAAGGCTCATATTATGAAGGGCCAGCGGCATGCTGCATCCTGTACCTTTCTGACTGTTGTGTCTGTTTCCTGCCAGGCAATGAGCCAGAGGTTGCTGGCTGCTGTAACTGTGCTGTTGTGGGTCTGTTGTATGTCCTGTCCAACAGCTCATTGGCTGTGTCAAAGTGCTCCTCAGGTGAGAATGATTGCACTGCAGCTTGATCGTCTACAAAGATGACATGCTGCCTGGGCGCTGCAGCGCCGATGAAATGCAAGTGAGATCGCAGACGCTCCACTTTCTGCAGCACGTGAATTGCTGTAAGTCTTGCACCTGCATCTGCAACTGCATCTGCATGCATCTAGCTGGGCCATAGATCCTCACGCATGTCAATGATAAATCTTGCACATCAAGAACAGCAGGCATGCAGAAAAGAGAGGGCCATCTCACATCAACGACAAGGGCTACGTATAAGCTATGATGCTGACATATGCTATAACTTGCATTTTCAGCACGTTTCTGGAAATTTTTATTAATGCATGCAGAATTTGTGCTGTTGAAGCTTGGCCGACTAGTGAGCTGCGGCCTGCAGCATGCTGGACAGCAAGGGCCAGACGCATCAACAGAGTCAAGCCACAACATTTTAAAGCAGGAATGTGTAATTGACTGTAATTACGCAGACTGGAGGCGGTGTCAAGCAGCTCATCTCAAGTGCTAATGCAAGACTGAAGCTGACCTTTGATTCTGTCTGCGCCTTCAAAGCCAGGTAGCTTGCATCCTGGCGCTTCAGCAACCGCAGCTCTTGCTGAGAGTACTTGTTTGCACTGCTGATGCTGTAGGCAGAGGAGTGCAGTGTCATCATGAGCATCAGCTATACACATCACTGCAGCTGTTATGCGGATTAGGCAGGACATGCACCAGCATGCTCACTAACCTGCCAGTGACCACTCCGCCTTTTGTCTGTTTACGCTCCATGGCGAAATAGAACTCATCTGGATTGCGCTGTTCAGCCTTCCGCCTAAGATTCTGCAGCAGTCACATGCGCGAGTATTTTGTGCTGTCTCATGGGCATGCAAGACATTGCATCCTGACAAAAGCAGCGTACTTGTATTTCATTCTCTTTCTTGTGAAAGTCTCGAGCACGCTGAAGGTAGTCATTCTTTTTCTCAAGCAGCCCAAACTTCCGTCTATCATTTCTGTACAGACAGCAGACAACCGCTACTTCGCAAGGACGTCGCACAGCTTGCAAGGCTGCAAGAAAATCACTCACGGTTGGGACCGCTCCTTGTGAGTTTTGCGCTTGACAGCATTCCTCAAAGCTGAAGACATAGTCACTGACGGCAGTTCTGAGCTCTGCTGGACGCACGCAGCCGCCGGGCCCGAGACTTTCGCTGCTCAAAGGGCCCCAGTATTGAATCAGGGATTTTGGCTCTGCATAGGACGTTGTTCACAATCGAGGCAAGACTATAGCAGAACAAGCTGTACGTACCCCGCAACAGATGCGTGCTGAGATGCACAACTCGCAGTCCGTGTCCGAAACGGCCCTTCTATCTCGCCCTTTGTCCTAACGCCCTGCCCTAGCGGTGCCGCCTGCAGTGTTGGAATCATTGAGTAGGCACATCGCTAGCTAGTCGCTGAGGGCCGGCCCTGGCGGACCTGCGCCAGTTGCGTGCTGCCAAGTAGACAGCCCTGTGGCGTTGCACTGCATCCCTTCCGGTACCAGGCAGAAAGCTTGCAGTTGGCGTTTCAGCACAGTGCGAGCCAGCATGCTGGCTTTGCCAGTCTGCAATGGCCCAGTTACTCATGTCCGGCACCACCCAGTGAGCCCGAATGTGAGGCAGCCCTTCCGACTGCGCGCCTCAGCACTGAAACGCGGCCAGCTATTAGTAAGCAGCTGCAAGCTTTGCATTTCCAAGGCCAAGCGCCACACTGTCAGAACACGCTGCCAGGCTTCAGAACACGAGAATGCAGACAGCATCAATAGCGCATCATCCTTTGGGTCGCTGGTCGGCCAAGCTCTTACACTTGGCTGGGCAGCACCACTATTTGCTGTAGCAATCCCTTGCTCCATTGAACTTGGAGGCGGTGGTGGTGGTGATCATGGACCTGGTGGTGATGGATCTGGTAATGGTGGTGGTGGTGATGGAGGCCACGGGGACTCAGGACAAGGCAGCAACAGCGGTAGAAATGTCATTTCTGATATCGCTGAGGACGATGATGATGATGATGATGATGATGATGATGATGATGATGATGATGATGACGACGATGACGATGACGATGACGATGACGACGACGACGACGATGACGATGATGATGATGAGGAGGAGGAGGAGGAGGAGGCAGAGATAGATAATGGGGGGGGAGAATACGATGATGAAGCAGAGCAAGAGGATGAAGCAGCGCCTGACTCTCGGAAGGAGGAGCGCATGAGTGGAGAAGACGCACCAAAGGAGCCTGAGCTCAGTACAGTGGTGTTTGCGACGGACGTTCCACTTACAGACCCACATTTCTGTGACCAAATGCTCGCAGTGAACCTGCCTGTGGGCCCAGGGTTCCCAACACAGGTATGCTTCAGTAACAAACCAAAGACTTCTCAGTTGTGGAAGCATTTTACCCTGGACATTTTTCCGTATTCAATCAGAAGGTGAAAACAGGTCATGAAAACATATTTGGGTGCCAGCTGCCTGTCTGCTGTCATGCCTGCATGATATCATGCTGGCCTGTTCAGCTTCACAACCAGCTGATATTGGCTGGTTTCTTGGCACTGCTTCATCAAGTCTGCCTCTGTATCAAACCTCTACTCAAACAGTTGATGTTACTGCTGATGCTGAAACCCAGATGCTGATGCTGAAACCCAGCTCAATGGCATTCATGTGCACTGAAGGGGGCACTAATCAATATCTGCAGACATTCTCTTGCCCGATAATCAGAAGCAAAGGCATACTTGCCAAGCAGCCCTTATCATGGGTTTGCATGAGATGCATATGCTGGTTTGTGATTCACCTATAGCTTTGTATCTCGCAGCTGCAGTGCTGCTTCATCTGAGGAATGCATGCTTGCATGCTAAAGCACACACCATCTTTGAGAGCTCCTGTGCTGACAGCTGATATGTCTTATATTGATACCCTTTATCCTATATTACAATGATGTCTGCAGACATTGACCAATGCCAAATCAATGCATATAGAACGGGATTGTAGCAATCTGTTACAAGATCTGATACTGACAGCTTGTGCATGTGCGCAGGAGGAGCTGTTTGCGAATACGAAATGTCAGCCAGGCTTTAAATTCACTGAAGAAGATTTACAAGAGGATCTTGCTGAGATCGAACAGTAAGCCCTTCTTGCATGCTACATTGTGCTGCCTGCATTGCGCTGCTCTTGGTGTTGGGGAGCAAATCGATGTTTGTTGCAGTGTTGTAAACAGTGTGCAAAGGATAAGGAAAATGGCAGAATTACTGGTCCCGGAAAGAGTTCTGTATGCAGTCTTGCACACAAGGCCCTTTTTGCTTGAACACGGCCGTATGCCTGATGAAACAACAGATGTCTTTACTGCGATACTCAAAATAAGCCAGCCTGGCAAGACAGGCCTCTGGCCACACACCCCAGCATTAGCCCTGAAGCATGCAATATGTTGTCGTTATGGGATTGGTGGGCCGAAGGTGTTTTTCCTTAGAGCCAACATATCCTTTTGAGATCTTCATGCACCATTGCTCCAATGCTTGATGTCAGCAAGCAATGCTGTGCCAATTGCTTGCTGACATCAAGCATGCTGTGGGAGCGAGAATGCATCATATGTGTCAGCTGACCATGCAGTATGTTGTCGTTATTGCTTTGCTGGGTCCAAGATGTCTTTCAGTTTAGCCATTGCCATATATTTAGATCTTCATGCACCATGCATGCTGACATTAAGCAAATTGTGGGAGTGAGAGTGCATCATATGTGTAAGCTGACCCTGCAGTATGTTGTCGTTATTGTGTTGCTGGGCTCAAGGTGTCTTTCATTGGAGCTGTTAACATATCGTTGTTAGATCTGCATGCACCATTGCCTGCTGGCATCAAGCAAGTTGTTGGGACGCGTCATACTTGTCAGCTAATCAAGTGTCAGCCTCAAAGACAGTGTGACTATTGACAATGAATCATCACACACAACAGTCATTGCGTAATACATGACATGCGATACGTGTTACTTGACAGTTTGACTCTCAGGAAGGCATCGCAAACTTTGATGTTTGCAGCATGTTGGCGCCCATCTAGGTTACTTGCGTATTGAATATATCCATTGCCAAGAAACAGAGTATGGTGGTGCACACATTTCAACAATGTAGCTGGTTGCTGATGTTGCCATATTGCAATTTCCCTTATTGAGCCCACTTGTGTCCAAGCAAGCGTAACTTGGCTGCAGGCAACTCATGCCTATCGGTGCAGACGACTACATCTTCCGTGGCGTTACGCCCGTCAGACTCGTCTCTGAACGCGGCAATGCTGTGCTCACCTTCGTTTGTGACTACAACCGCTTTGACCCCCCAAACAAAGTTAGCGTCAGAAATGACGATGGTACGTCACTACGCTCACATGCGAGTCCCTGTATGCAGCATGCTTCATCAGTATGTTTCTTCGTCATCATCATCACTTTGTTTACATCACAAATCCTCAGTGCCAGGATTGACTAGCTTTACCTGGGTCTAAATGTGACACAGATGCTGTCCAGTGTCAAACTTGGGTGATGTTGTTGGTCAGGAATGCTCAAATTCCAATCCTTGCTAGTGTTCGACATAATTCTTGGTCAGGAAGCTCTCACTTATTAATCATTGCTGATTGTCATTGTTTGTTTGGTAAGGAAGTGCTCAGCTTCATATAATAGCTATTTGTCGACATGATCTGTGTCATGTGCCAAGGGTCAGTTGCGCTTTCGACATGCTGAGGTGTGTGGAACAAGCTGCAACCATGAAGGAGCAAGCGCTTAATTCAGTGATTGATATTTAACACACTTGTTCATGATTGATTGTGTAATGGCATCAGCTTTTTGCATATTTGAATCTTTGCACTGCGTCTGAATCATTCACACTCTTACGTACCTCTCTTGCATGGTATGTATTGCGTATTACGTCAACACATGTTCATGAACTGAGTCGCAATGTGGTCCACTGGGTCATGGTGATGACTGTTTCATGATGTTCTCTGATCAAGACAAGCCTCCTCAGGTTTTGTCGTCTTGTCAACTGTTCAGTGACAACCAGAACGCAGTGCAGCCCGCCCGGCCCTGATTTTCCCAATCAGTCTGATCAAGACAAGCTTCCACCAGCTTTGCTCTGACTAATTATGGCAGTACATCCTTGCAACCGTTGACTGACAACCAGAATGCAATGCAGACCGCCTGGCCCTGATGTCTGCTGGTCCACATAAGCTTCCTCAAGTTTTGGTCTGATCAATTGCGCTCTTACCAAACACACAACACAGCTGCACAGCCATGCATAAGTGCCCTGCTAGCCCACCAGCATGCTGTGCACCCAGCCACACACACTGCCAGCCATCCGCGCTCTTGTGTCAACACAAATTTGCAACATTTGAATGACAGCTGGAATGCATTGCAGACGAAAAAGGGTTGTTCCCTTTGGAAGAAGAGGAGTACCTAGAGGAGGAGTTCGCCAAACCCAGTGACATACACCCTGAAGACGCAACAACATGGCAACTTGCTCGTTTCAAGGATTATGTACAGAACTGGTATGAGCCCTTTCCTGTCCCTGAAATGTGGTTTCTATTTTTCAGGTAGTCAATTCTTGTAAATGGGAGTGCTTGATGCTTGCTTTCAGCGCTTGCAGTCGGCAATCTTGACAGCACAGAAGGAGCAGCTTCAGCATCAGCGACACCTGCAGACGCTATCCCGATGCTACCGCTTCGATTATTTTCATGAGCATGACTTTGGCATTGGTCAATGTTTGCAGACACTCTCGTGCCTGAGCTTTCGTCCCTGATTTGTGCAGATTGCCGTTTTTCTGGGTTTTTTGGGGCCCCAGACAAGCCCGGTCCTGACACTGTAGCTGAATTGGGCAACTTGCAGTTTTTTGTGTTTCGTTTTGCCAAGATGACCCCAGCCCTAATGGTGAATTGTGCAAATTGCATTTTTTGAGGAGGGGGAGGGTGGGGGGGCGGGGCTTTGTTTTACCAAATGAAGCTGTACCTGACCCTGCAGCTGCACTGTGCAACACGCACCGTTTTTTGCTTTCGCGCCCCCAAACAAGCTTCTTACTGATCCTGCAGCTGCATTGCGCAAGTTGCAAGTTTCATTTGAGTATTTGCTCCAAAATGAATTGCTCTTTCGGGTAATGCGAACAACACAATCCACAGCTGCAATGCCCTACTGACAGCTGTGACAGCCAGCATGCCAGCAGCAATGATCTCGGAATATCTGGCTCAGCAAATACATAGCATGCAGCAGTGCACTCTTCGTGGTGAGGCCGCTCTGCATCTGGACAAAGGCACTTGACCAGTGTGTGCGATGCTGTTTCTGCGGCATGTGCTGATGTACAATGACTCATTGGCAGCAGCGCGCAACTGTACAACTTTGTTCATCGTCAAATGCTGTAGTCTGTCAAGCAAGGTTGCAACTGGAGTCAAATCAGTGAATCACCATACTTTCCATTTCAGTGATTGATACTTGCATACTGTGTGTCATGCATTGGCCCTGTCGACTGTATTTATGACAACTTGCACTGCATCTTAGTGGGTCATACTCTTAGATACTACATAATACGTGTTGAGGGTAGCGTAACGAGTATGACGTGGTGAGTTGCTGAACCAGACTGTCACTCAGCTGTATGCGCATCTGCCATGCAAGCTCCTGAGCCATAGCTCAGGAGCTCCTAAGCCATAGCTTCACGCTTGCAGGTATCATGACCGTGGATATGTTTACGCCTATGTACAAGAGATTGCTGGCAAATTCAGCAAGCAAAGTTGGACGGCAGTGGTTCTTGAAGGAAAAATCAAAGACATCTCAGTCACATATGTGGACAAGTATGGAGCGCCCTTCCCTGAGGAGAGATGGCCTCAAGAAGTCATGGACGTCATCTGGCGCGAAGTGCCCTTCAAAGTAAGCTATGGTGACTGCTCTCTGTAATGACTGCTTTGCTTTATGCCAACTGCTTTGCTTACCAAGAAAATTCCTTCCATCAAATATTATTTGCTCAGGAGGATCACTGTTGTCAGAATGCAGCGATTGGTTCCCGACTGCAATCTCCTCACATTGAAAATGTCCTTACACTGAGTGTCCTTGCAAGGAGAGATTGCCGTACATATCTTTGACCGCATGTCTGCTGCATTGGTAACATTAAATTGTGGCTGGCCCCTTGGCAATAATCAATTGCCATCAGCAGCAACTTGACTTTCTGCTGCAAAATCAAGTTGCTGCATCCAGACACTCATTCTGGGACAACGCCAGTATGACATACTAGAGGCTTGGCATTGCATTCTTTGATTCATCCAAAAGCCAGTTGTTTGCTCTGAAGAACAGCAATGGATTGCTTGCCTTATTGTTGCGCATTGAGCGTCGCAGCAGTTCCTGTTTTCTGCTGCAGTTGACAAGTGTCTTGTTGGCGCATGCTGTGGCGCATCAAATGATGCATGTTCTTTGTGTATTTGAAGGCTGCTGTCTGTGCGTGCTGTTGCAGATCAGCACAATTGTTGACACACAGCCAGAAGGCACCAGTTAGCGCATCTCCTTGTGTGTATCAACGGCTGATATCTGCATGTGCTGTTGCAGATAGGCAAAGTCTTCAACCAGGACGAGTCCCGGAAGGCACAGCAAAACCTTTGGAACACGGGCCTGTTCTCAGCGGTTAAGGTATTTTTACCGTTGCTGTCAGTTTGCTCAGCACATCTGCACAGTGCATTTGCACAGCGCAGTTGTACTGCGCATTTGCACAGCGTATTTGCACAGCGCATTTGTACAGCATATTGGCAACATTTATCACCAGGGAGGCTGGGGCATGTGAAGGTCTGTTTAGGCAAATCTGTTTCGATTCTGCCCACTAAGCCTATGTGTCAGCAATAGGATCTGCCCATTGTAAGGGGAAGGCATGGCATACTGTTTGACATGTAGCATGTTGACTACATGCATCAGCAACTACATGCATCAGCAACTACATGCATCAGCAACTACATGCATCAGCAACTACATGCATCAGCAAAACCCATGCAAGCACTTGGAGCCAGTATCTGAGTCGGCGTGATCTGCTGTCTATAGCCCCAGGATCGAGTCCAATCTGGCTGCAACATAGCGCATTGCTGCATTGTAGTGCTTTCACGCAATTGACAGATGCCGCAATGTCACCTGCTTAACAGCGTCCCTTGCAAGGATGCTGTATACTTGTTGCATGTACCGGAAACCACATGACTGGGGTGCCTGTCAGTGCTTCTTTTCAGTCAACTCGCAGCTGTGGCAATGTCACCTGCTTAGCAGCATCCCTTGCAAGGATGCTACATACCTGTTGCATGTACCGGAAAACATAAGACTGGGGTGCATTGCAGTGGTTTCAGTCAAGTTGCAGATGTGGCATCATCACCTGTCCCCTGCAAGGATGCTACATACCTGTTGCATGTATCGGAGATCATAAGACTGGGGTGCATTGCAGTGGTTTCAGTCAAGTTGCAGATGTGGCAATGTTAACTGCTCTGCAAGGTTGCTGCATACCTGCTGTGTCTGCAGGAAAGTACTTGACTAGGATGACACCAGCCTGCAAGCTCACTGTGACTGCTGAGAGTGTTCCAACCTGTGTAAGCCAGTCTCGTCATGATAGTAAATTCAATATGTAGAGACCTTCAACATGTTGACATTGTGAATGCAGGAACAAGCCAATAGGGAACCAACCGCTGCATTCTGACTGCAGCGATGTCTCTGAGTAAGGATCATTTGGTGTAAAGACAGTTGTCTGAGGAACCAATGCAGTCTTTAGCAAAATCTTGTACCATAACACGCAGCAGCATCGTCAGTCCCTTACACACCTGTGACCCCTGTGCAGGCTTGCATGGCCTGCAAATTTTGCCTGACCAAGATGAAACAGAGCACGGTCCTGCCACTGATGGACAAGATGTGCAGGCATGCATTGAAGCTGGTCCTTGTGTGACTTGCAGGCCATGCTCAAGCTCAGTAATGACAACAAGAGCTTGCTAGGTGTGCAAGTCATGCGTGGAAATGCACTCAAATCTGATGTCTGCATGGCCTGAAGGTCATGCCTGAGCTCAATAGCAAAATCACCACCCTGTCAAATGTCGACCACATGCGTGGGCACGCATTGAAGGCAGTCCTTGCTTGGCTTGCAGGTCATGGGCAAGCACCATGACATCAGTGGGGATGTCATGTGTGACATGCACCCAGGCTGATGCGTTCATGGCCTGCAGGGCGAGCCCAAGCTCCGTGACAAAGACCGCACCCGGTCAGACATGTGTGGGCATGCATTGAAGCCGGTCCTTGCATGGCTCCCAGGTCATGCTCAAGCACCATGACGACAACGCGGATGTGTGAACGCGTACTGGAGCTGATATGTGCATGGCCTGCAGGGCGTGCCCAAGCTGCATGACCAGATGATCGGCTGGAAGATGTGGACTGTATGCTGAAAGAACGCCCTAGAAGGACAGCTGATGTTGTGCGTTGCAGCTGGTCCTTGCATGGCTTGCAGGTCGTGCTCAAGCACCATGACAACAACGCAGACGCGTGAAGCCGTACTGAAGCTGATATGTGCATTGCCTGCAGATCGTGCCAAGCTGCATGACCAGATGATGGCCTAGTAGATATGGCCTAGTAGATATGAAGGCCATGGTAAAGGAGCGCCACACCAAGACAGCTGATGTTGCGCATCAGAGCTGATGCATGCATGGCCTGCAGGACATGCCCAAACCCAATGGCAACAACAAGAGCCTGGTAGATGCGGATGTCATGTGTGGACGTGTACTGAAGCGGATGAGTGCATGGCCTGCAGGTCCTGCCCGAACCTTCGGAGACCGACGCCGGAGAATTAGATGTGGAGTTCATTTTGACTGAGGCCAAGCCCAAGAAAGCTGAAGCTGAGATAAATTGGCAGTTGGCCCCCAATGACCGCGGCATTCCCACCCCAGCACAGTTAGTTCCTGGAGGCACTTTGACCTTTGAGAACAGGAGGCTGAACGGTGGTTTTGACTCCTTCTCAGCTAGCATCACTGCTGAAAACCTCTGGGACCCTAATGACGACATCGGTTTCAAGGTGAGCACTCGTTGTTGAGCAGCAGTTGTAGAATGGGATCCCTAGGAAGCTGAACAGTTGTGAGGACTCATTCTTGGCCAGCATCACTGCTGAAAACTTTTGGGAGCCTAATGACAACATTGGCTTCAAGGTGAGCACTCGTTGTTGAGCAGCAGTTGTAGAATGGGATCCTGAAAGGAATTGTGCTCTCTGGAACACAGGAAGCGCTGAACAGTCGTTTTGACTCATTGTCAGCCAGCATCACTGCTGAAAACTTTTGCGAGCCTAATCACAACATTGGCTTCAAGGTGAGCACTCGTCGTTGAGCAGCAGTTGTAGAATGGGATCCTGACAGGAATTGTGCTCTCTGGAAAACAGGAAGCGCTGAGCAGTCGTTTTGACTCATTGTCAGCCAGCATCACTGCTGAAAACTTTTGCGAGCCTAATCACAACATTGGCTTCAAGTTGAGCACTCATCGTCGAGCAGCAGTTGTAGAATGGGATCCTGACAGGAATTGTGCTCTCTGGAAAACAGGAAGCGCTGAACAGTCGTTTTGACTCATTGTGAGCCAGCAGCACTGCTGAAACCTTTTGCGAGCCTCATCACGACATTTTCTTCAAGGTGAGCACTCGTTGTTGAGCAGCAGTTGTAGAATGGGATCCCTAGAGCCCTTGTGC
>BDIU01000119.1:0-91577 GCA_002118135.1 Trebouxia sp. TZW2008
GGGCATGCATCCAAGAACTCCTTTGACTGTCAAACTGCCAACTCAAGAAGCCATTAACCCTTTTGCTGGTGAGTATGCTTCCAGAATGCTTGCCTTGACTGCAAAAGCTAAGCGTTGCATGATGGCTGCACAACAAAGGCAAAAGCGTTATTATGATGAACGTCGTACTGATGTTGCCTTTGGTGTGGAAACTGATGTACTACTTTCAACTGCAAACTTGCAACTCAAAGTGCTGAACTCAGGCACTAGGAAACTGGCTCCTAAGTGGGTTGGTCCATTCAGGATACTTGAACGGATCGGTCCATTGGCTTACAAACTTGACTTACCTGACTGCATGAAAGTGCATGATGTCTTTCATGCTTGCTACATCAAGCCGTACAGAACTGATGGCCGTGTGCAACCCCCACCTTTGCCAGAAATTGTCGATTCTGAGCCTGAGCGGGAGGTTGAGAGAATTTTAGCTCATAAACTGACCAAGCGTGGTCGCAAGCAACTCACTGAATACTTACTAAGGTTCACTGGCTATGGACCTGAGCATGACATGTGGCAAGATGACGTGTCCAACTGTGCTGAACTTGTGCAAGCTTACTGGGATAGTAAGCCCAAAGCTGAAAGGCTAAGAGCAGCTGTTTGCGTTGCTTCTTACCCTTGCAGAACTTAACTACTGACTGAACTTTCAGAAACTGTGTACACCTGGAATTCGCGATATCCAGACTGCAGGCAGCTTTGCTCCTTTCAGTGCAATACATGTGTGTATACTGGTGCGTGCACAGCTATGCAAGGGCTGTTGCACACTCTTTGCATAGTCTTGAGCTTTGCTCTTGCTGCAAGAGCAGTCATGATGACTTCTTATTTGGTACCGACTGGATTGATCACCCAGAGCTGGCCAAGGAAACTCAACTTCTTGCATGAACTTATTTGACTCATGTTCAGAGGACTGAAACTTTGAACTCAGCCAGGCCTGCGTTCCCTCATGAGGGGGAAGTCTGTAACGCCGTAGGCTTGTTACAATGTAAATCAATCAATCAATCAATTAACTTCAACGGACTGTTAATGACTTTAAAATCATCATTCAACTGTCCTCGTTGCTGAGGATAAAGACTGCTATCAAACTAAGGCGTCTATTCGACGCCACCTGTGGGGAATACACTAACGTGCTAATGCGCTACAATGATACATGAGCGGATCCAGGATGTCTTCATACTTTGGATTTGCGCAGAGTTCCAGCTTGGTCAGCTGAGTCAGTTGCCTCATGTCTGGCAACAAGCACAGGTCATCTGGGTCCCCGCAGAAGTATTGGACTGCAGATTTGGTTGCTGCTTGATGTAGGCATGAACATGAGGCCCAAAGCATGCATCAATGTCTAAGGACTGACACTGAAGCAGTATGCTGTCCATGCTAATGCGATTGTCAGCCATGTCTTGCAATGATTGGAACCAAGGCATTTTGTCTTGATGGCACTGCTTACAAGTCATCTTGAGGTGACCAAAAGTACGGCTTAACTTGAAGAAGTCTTGCCAGCACCCATTCTGAGAAGACTGAGCTGCGTGCAAGTGCAGAGTACGGACATGGGTGTTGTTCACAGCATCCCTCCAATTTGAGCAGGTGCAGGCTGCTGCGCAGTTGTCCAAAGCGTTGTGCTGTGCTTCCAAAACTTTGCTGAGAAGCTCAGTTGACAGGCCTGACCAGTTGCTGACAAGTGCTGTATATGGTCTGCAACATTCTCCAGTGTCACCTGGTGTTTGACACACGTTTCAACTTCGCAAATTGAGAGCACAGACTGACGAGGCAGGTGCAGTAGTCAACTTTACCTGTCTTGGCAGTGAGAAAGCTTCGCTTCTGCTTTGGCTGGACTGTCATGCTTGGCGCGTGTATAAACAATCGCAAGCGCACACTAGCGACTTCTTTCTGGCTGTCAAAAGCAGAGCTGAGCGTGAGCGCGCGAAAGGTCAAAGATCAAAATAAAGCGAAGCTGCACGAATGTTTAGGATTCACGAACTTGTGGTTTGTCAGCGAAGCAGATTGAGCCAGTTGCTCAGGGGCGACGCTTGGTGCAGCAAAGCAAAATTCAAAGCCGTGCAGCAGATTGGTAAGCTGTACATGGAGTCTTGTGTCAACTTGAAGGAGCGTTTGATTACAATCGAAGTTACTAATCTCGCGCTTGTAGAGTACTTGCCTTGCCATGATCACCTCTTCTTCACGAAATTGCCTCGTTCACTTCGTGCTGACCCGCGAAAGCAGTACGAGCATCATTTCACAGACCGTCAACGCGCAGGCTAGGTCATGCCAGCATCAGCAGGGTGTGCGAAATTGCGCAATATTTCACATGACAATCTGGCCAGAACGAGCGTCGATATGCCGCCCGAATAGCTTGACGTCAAGACACTCGACGCTCATGTTGACCGAGCACGGTACGATGATCGGCTCACAATCCGCACGGATACATGTACGTGATCGCCACAGACATCGGCGGCAATCAGACCACTGCACGCGAGCTTGTGCCTAATGGACGGCACGCCTGATCTGTACGTGCGATGGCTCAGCGAGTGCAAGCGTGCTGTCAAGGACCTTCAGGAAATAGTCAAGCAGGCTAGAGCACACATGGTGCTTTGCTGCGATGTCAGTGGAGCAGCTCTGGAAGCTGTCATGTCTCTGGAACATACAATACTGACAACGCCTCTAGACTGGTCCAGGCCTCAGGATTTGCCACGACTGTGTGCACAAGTAGTCAGCTTGATTGAGCTGGCTCGCTCACTTGTACAGGTAAGCTCACCTCAAGCACCATTGACGGATTGTGTAAGCCTATGAAGCTGCAAAGGCCTGCTGATGCACAGCTACCATGAAGGCTTTCATCAAGATGTTAACAGTTTTTCTAAAGTGTCCATGCTCATGACATGTGCTAGACCATTGGCATCGCACTACAATGCCAATGGCAGCACAGCAGTGTGACAATGACCTGCACATGTTAGGAGCCTTAAGGCTTGCCTCTGCCCAATGGTGACATCAGCATGACTTCCTTTTCTAGGTGCAAACATAACTGAACATGTGATTAGCTTATTGCTCCCTGCAGGTATATGGAATGCCTAGATTTGTGCCAACCTGTAGATGGTTCATCAGAGGACACACCATCAGCAGTCAGTTTGGCAAGGTGTATGCAAGCCTCAAAGACGTTGCGAAACAGGCCAGAGCTCTCCATTCACACGCCACATCAGCAGAAGAGTGCTTTGATCAAGGGTAAGTCTCGATTTTGCTTGCCATGCGTATCAGAGGCCCATATGACCTGACAAACAGATGGGAACGTCACAATCCGTCTCTGTTGAGGTAGCAGCAATCTTGTGACAATCAGTCAGGACATGGCAACGGTGTAGCTGTTTTGCAGGCGCAAACAGTCACTGGGCTCCCTGCAGTCATACAAGTCATCACAGCTTGTGTCCAGCTGCCTACGCCAAGGCTGCCACTGTCACAATGTGCAGTGCATGCTGCACATCGACCCAGATGCAGAGCACCATTCCTTGGCAGGTCTTGGACAGGTACAATCCTTTGCTACATGAAGCTATGCCCATTGTTGTGTAGGCATTGTTGTGTAGGCAGTCCTTTACTGCCATACCCTGTTCTTCTGCAGCTTCCAGAAAAGATTTGCAACTTCACAGCCAAACTTTGAGACTATATTGACAAGCAGCCAATCCTTGCCACATTGCAGTATTGAGTAAAAGCTTGCATCTGAGTCTTCCATATACTGCAGGTGTGGTGGGTACTTGTTGGTGGAAGCAAGAGCGGTGTATATGCCCATGACGTAGCAAAGGCCACAACCGCACGGCTTTCTGACAGCAACTGCAACGCAGCAGTGTTGTCATTGGGTGTTGATGGGTTGGGGCGGGTATGGATGGGTCATGAGGGGGGTTTGGTGCAGGTGTGGTGTACTGTATTCCAAAGCCCAATCTGCCAATGGTCACAGTTGTGCCCAGCTGATGTCAGGTGAAAACCCAACATTTGCATATCCTGGGTTGATGCTTTGACATAGAATGCATTGCATGCAGGCACATATGAGCAAACCCAGCACAAAATGTCTGTGTCAAGCTGAGCCAAGCTGGATCAGGGTGTTAAAGACGCTGTGATTGCTGTCCATGTACAGTAAGACTGTCATGGTTGGGCTCGGAACATTCAGTGGCTGATAATGTGCTTCTGCGCATGCTTCTGTTCTGCTTGTGGCTTGTTACTGAATGCAAAGCATTCTTCACCTGTGCCTGTTACCTCTGCAACAATGTCTGCCTTGTACAGCTTTCTGTGATGTTACTGCTGATCAGTCTGTGCACATCACGCTTTGCACTATTCGTCAAGCTTGGGTTTTGAACTTGTCATACTCTATCACTTCCCAATCTGCAGACATCGTGCAGAATTAGCTGGGTGTCTGTATGCACAAAATGGCCCAATTATCTTGGAAACGCATGCCACAGCAACACATCGTATGATGAAGCACAGCCCAAGAGCATGCTCAAGCCCACTCCGTGTAATGTTGCAAGGCATGCGCTAGCACTCAGCAGCACAATAGCATGCTCAAAGCCAACATATATGGTGTTGCAGAACATTGGCTAGCACTGAAGATCCCAATAGCATGTGGGTTGGCACCAGCACAGGCTCAATTTGCCAAGCACGCCTCAGCATAGCTGATGCTGACATCTCCACCCCTGTCGTCACTCTGGTCACCAGTCTTGGCCAAAGTCATGCTGAGTTCGTGGCGAGAAGTAGCACAGAAGAGCATACGTCAGCACTGTCAGATTCTTACCCCCCTCGCTACCCCCACCCCTACCCTGCCAGCATTGCCCGCCTATCTGAAGAAAGCCAGGGCAGCGACAGCTCTGCTGCTGCCAACACTACTCGCCACACCATGAACAGCAGCACCAAGTCAAGGCTGTTCTCGGCTGCCTCAGCCATCAGCAGCATCTCACATGGCAGAGCCACAAGCAGGCGCAAAAGTACTGATGGACCTTGTGAGCATTTGCAGCATAGCATAGCAGCTGGTCTCTCTGGCGGACAGCATTATCTTGGGCAGCAACATTTTGGGCAGCCGCAGCTTGGGCAGCAGCATGTACAGAATGCTTGCAAGCTGGCAGAAGCTGTATCCAATGATGGGCTTCAGCCTGCCCAGTTTGCTCATGATGGACCAGTGCTTGAGATTGTGGTGGCAGCTGACAGAGTGCTGACTCGAGGCGGCGAGGGGTCAACTATGCTCATGAAAGAGTGGACGCTTACTGGCTTGCTCAGGGAGACGCACATGCCCTGCAAGCAAGGTACACAATGTCGTCACGTCAAGCACAATCATGCTGCAATTGTATGGCCAGGCAACATTGCTAGTGCATGATCCTGATGTAAATGACTGACCCAGGCTCACAGGTGTTGGTAAGCCTGAGTGTTTCAGCAGCTTGATGGCCTGCTCGTGACCGTCAATCTGGTTTGCTGTTCTATGGGTATTTTGGTCAAGCTCAGATCGACCACTGACTCATCTGTGATCTTGGTGCAGGACCTGTCAGCTGCATTGCAATGCTCCCAGTGGCTAACCAAAGGCAAGTCCCAAGCAGGTCTGCGCTGAATGGCAGTCTCACAGCATCTGGTCGATGCCACATCTTGACTGGTCACCCCAATGGTATAGTCAAGCTATGGGATGCACCCGAGGGTCAGCCATTGCAAACCCTAGCTCTCTTGGGGGATGCAGCATCCAGCCCAGTCAGATCCTTAGTCATGCTTGATCACCAGCTGTTGTGCATTGCACATGCTGACGGCCAGTTTGCAATCTGCCAAGTGCCTCAGTACAGCCAGTCAGTCACAATGTCTGCCTTGGGTAGTCAGCAACAGGAGGTGCCCCTGGATGCACACCTTGTGTTGTACCAAGCGCATCACAAGGGCCTGGTACAGTGCATCAAGTGTGTGGTGGGCATGATGTCAGTTGGGTCCTCAGGGACAATCCTCATGTGGTCCAGGGATCAGCTTGCAAGGATAGCCAAGCCCAACAACCCACCGCAGTTTGAGAGGTGAGGACTGCTGAAGTTGATCTGTACTACATTGCACTAGCCCAAGCAGCACCGCTTGCCTGCAGCATGAGCTGAATGAGCAACTCTAAGTAGACTTTGCTCTGCTTCAAAATAAAATTTGATTCTGGCTGCATGTCTGTGCAATTCTTGTGGCCATGTCTTTTACTCAAAGCCTGCCAAGGTCCTCCAGATCAGCCAGGTTCATCTGTACTTATCCACCAAAACATAATGCAAGGCACGGCATGACATGACATGGCATGGCAGCATATCACATTATAGCATGTTGTGTTGTCACACATGACCTTACAGGATGTCAAGTTGCATTGCGTCATATCGCAGCATACGACATCACATTACATCACAATGCATTACACTTCATCACATAATGTTACATCACCCTACATTATGTTATGGGACATTGCCTTGGGTAACGTTACACTACAATGTGTCATTGACCTGTACAACTTCTGCAGTACTGAAGCTCCAGATTTGTAGCTTGGGTGGCTCCCTCCAGGCGGTCCACGCCGGGCCTGCTCATGCACCAAGCTGCTTCATGAATGTCATACAAATCCCTGACACCATGTCGTTGCCGCAGCACTGAAGCGCCTGATTTTAAGCTTGTTCTTGAGGGGGTGGCTCCCTCCAGGCGGTCCATGCCGGACCTGCTCATGCAGCGCTTCTTTGGATCAGAGTCGCTGTCAGCCATGCGTAGAGCTTTGGGATCTTTTGGTAAGGGGCCGCAGGAGGAGCAACAGCACCCTGACAGTATTGATGGCTTGTCAGGAGCAGGTCAAGCCAGCAGAACATTGCAGTCAAAAAGCTCACCGGCCAAGCAGTCAGGTATGCTGATTTGGATCTTTGCCAATCTGTCATGACCTGAATGCTGGGTCTATTTACATGCCGGATAAAATATTTTGCTGCCTGATTGCTTAGCAAAGCTCGTCAAGCAGTATCTGGGGTGCCTTCTTGCCAAAAGTCTGTTATGATGCCTTGCACAGTCCTGCATAAATTAGTCAGATTTTGATGCTAAGCTGCGTCGCCCACCTGTCACAAGCCCACACATCACGCAAGAGCATCTTACCAGTCAGATACATGCATGCAATGAATTGCATGCATGTAGCATTCTGCTCAGCAATCTTTGGGCAGTCACTGCAATGTCGCTTGAGTTCTCTCTGGGATCTAGACTGCCAGCTTGATATAGATTGTTTGCTGCATCTGCTCAGCGTAGCCTTTGCACTGCGGACAGTCCCTGTTGCAAATGGCCATGACAAGGTGAGGTTGCTGCATCAGGTGGGCAACTGCCTTCAAGGTCCAGGTTCAACAGGCTACGGCGCATGTCAACAGCATTTTCTACCCCTCCAGCAGTCACTGGCTCAGAGCGCATCACACTGCCAGTCAAGTCAGCCTCAGTCCCTCTTGTTGACCCATCCCAGGCCCTCGCTGCTGCCATTGATGCCGCAAGCGCTGAGATCAAAGCGCCCCTGGCAGTGCAGACACCCCCAACCTTTACCCCCGTTGCTGAGACCCATCCTCAGAGCCCTGCTTTGGAATCAGCCACTGCCCAACTCACTTCCCCTCATGCAGCTGCCAGCCAAAGTCAAATTGGAAGCACTGCACTGCGACGGGTTGCAGACTCCACAGCATGCACAGCACGCACAGCAGAGCAAGGATTGGGAGCAGCTTCAGATTTCACAGCATGCAATGCATGCACAGCAGAGATGGGGTTAGGAAGTCAGCGTACTGTGCAGCAGACAGACTCTGAGCTGCATGCACAACTGCCCACCTGGCCTAGACTATCTCCAGAGCTGTCACAGGAAGTCAGGCAAGCTGCAAAGGCACTGATCCCAGCCCGGCGGGGCCAAAGCATGCCTGTTCCGACAGCCAGGCCAGCGCAGGCAGCTAAGCAGTCTGAGCTGCAGGGGCTAAACCAAGTGCCCTCTAGAATGTCAAGCCTTTCCTCAGCTGCTGAGGCAGCTCACCGAGTCCCAGGCATCAGCCGGCGAGCGTCCCTTGCAAGTTTGCTGCACAGAATGAGCACTGCAGCAGACCCTGGCAGTACCCAAGACCTGGCAGAACCCCATGATGCTGGCAATTCAGCCGCTGTCATTAGTGCACAGGCTCTGCACAATGGCAATGAGTCTACTGCAGTTGGGCTGAGCAACTTAGCGCGGTCAAATCTAGCCAGCATACAAGGCACAGCTGATGTGACACAGCAAGCTGATTCAGCACAGATGGCCTCTGACAGCAAGTTGGGTCAAAAATTGATCAGTGAAGCTGTCCAGAGTTTGCAGCTGACCAGCAGCATGCAGCAGTCAGAAAGCACAGCTGCTATGCATGCTGAGGTTCCAGAGGCGCCCAGCATGCACAGCAGGCTGAAGAGGAGCATCAGTGATGTGGCACTGGCTGCTCTCGAGTCTGTGGAGAGCATGAAGTGCCCCATTATGGAGTTTGGGCAGCTTGAGCTAAAGCGCAAGATTGGGGATGGCGCCATTGGGCAGGCAAGGCTACCTTTTGGGACGCATGCAACACTCCGTGCTGTCACTGCTGACTACCTGAAGCCAACATGTTGATTGTCAGCTTGTACTGACACTTAACAGCTGACCATGCATGACAGTATGGCTGCAGACATGCTCAACAACAATGTGTAAGCATGTTCAAAAGTCAGCTGTTTCTGCTGGTACATAAACAACAGTGTCAGGCTTACAAGCCTGTACAATTGAGCACTAAATTCCTGCAAAATTTCCCGCATGATAGTCAGACATGTCTTGTCTTGCTGGCCAAGTGCCCACAAATTGTTTGCCATGCTACTTACTTCAGGGCATGTTGAAAAGCACCTCTTGCTTGCCGAACTCGCACATGACCACATGTCTGGCCTCTGACTTGCCTGAGCTCATACAAGAATACTTGGCAAAGTGGCAAGAGACACATGTGCCAGTCAAGGTGATTGCTCGGATGCAGAACCTGTGCCACTTGCAGAAGATTCCCTCTGCACCACTCTCCAAGACTGGTCAGCTTATGGGCCTGACCCGCCTCTGACTTGGTTGTTCCTTACAGGTGTACTTGGCAAAGTGGCAAGAAACAGATGTGGCAGTGAAGGTAATTGCTCAGATGCAGAACCTGTGCCACTTGCAAAAGATCCCCTCTACACCACTCTCGAAAGGTGATCAGCTGCTGAGCATGGCGCCGTCACCTTGGTCAGCCGTTCCTCAGGCAGCAGATCAGAATGCCTCAAGATTGGCAGGTGCTGTGCGCTGCCCTTGCTGCTGATCGCCTCTGCTACATGTGACGACCAATTACTTTACACATGTCTTGGTCAGCAAGATCCCAGGCAGCAAACCAGAATCGTCTCAAGATCAATAGGTGCTGTACCCTGCCCATGGTGCTGTTCACACCCCATGCACATGCTGATCATGGTTCCACATTCACCTTGGTCAGCAGTCCCTCAGGCAGCAGATCAGAACGCCTCAAGATTGACAGATGTTGTCCTGGCCCCAGAGAGAGGGAGAGAGTAATTCCACATGCTTTAGCCAGCCAACAAGGCTGATGGCATGTGCCACATAGTGGCAATGCCTATATGTGCGTGAGGTTCAGGCAGTCTGACATAGTGAAACATCCCCAATAATGATGTTGCGCAAAGAAAGCTCCCATGTCATGACCGCAGCTCATGCTGCTGCTCATGCCTGAAATGCCTGACATGATCTGCGTCAAAATACAAGAGACCACGCCCAAGAAGTATGACATATGCAGCTGATGCTCACGCACGCTCTGTGGCCAGCTGTACTGCATAAAGTCCAGCCCAGAGGTGTTGGATAAGGTGCTAGGCGATTCGCCGGTAACTTTAGGCGCAAAGTACGGTCACACATTTGAGACACAAGAAAATTCACCCGGCAAATATAACATGTAACACCTTTCCAACGTTTAGCACAGCATTACAAGCAAGGCCGTTTGATAGCAGATGGCCTCTCGACTACTTTGTCAAGGTGGCAGCATCCTGGCAAAAAAGTAGTGCCCTGCTTCAAGCATGTCGCATGTAAATATGATGCACCAAAGCTGGTCACAGCATGCAGAGATGTCTGAAGTCATTCAATCCAGATTCTGTAAGAAGTTCTGTAGGTAGCAAAGTCAGAATGCTTGCCCCTAGTGACAAGCTAATCTGATGGTCACGGTGACAGCCCAGATTATGTGTTTGACATTGCTAGATCAGTTGACTGCAACAGATGCTATTCCAGCCTTTCACCTGCACGCAACACTGTCACACACCTTGACACACGACTGAAGCTGCGCTATGCAGACTCAAAGGCAACTTCACAGACAGCCCGGTGGCTGACGCACACCAACACAGCTAAGGAGCATGACAGCAAGGAAGGCAGGTCTTCTGAAGAGATTGCTACCAAGCGCTCAAGCCTTCACCCTCAACCCAATTCTCATGCTTTTGCTGACACATAACTGATACCTTGCAGATTCAAAGGCAGCTTCAAAACTGACCAGGTGGCTGATGCACACCAACACAGCCAAAGAGCATGACAGCAAGGAAGGCAGGGCTTCTGAAGAGACTGCTATCAAGCTCGCAAACCTTGAGCCTGGAGTCAATATGCTTTTGGCTGACACATACATGATGCCATGCAGATTTCAAGGCAGCTTCTAAGACAGCTCGGTGGTTGATGCACACAGACACAGCTAAGGAGCATGACAGCAAGGAAGGCAGGACTTCTGAAGATGCCGCTGCCAAGCGGTCAAGCCTTGAGGCGTCGCATCTGTCTGATCAGGAGCTGAGTGCAATCACTACTCTGGAAAGAGAGGTTAGAGCGCTACTTGCTTGACGAAACTCCTGAATTCATTCTCACGAACATTACCCTTTCATGAATTGTCATGACTCAAAAGTAACACTGCAGGCACAATGCAGTGAGTCATTCCTAGTTGTCTTGACCTTTTAACAACAGTGTTCCTGTAGCAAATGACCTGCAACAATGAGGTTGCTGGGTCAAGACTTGAAAGTATATGTCTGTGGGTTTTGTACCCTGTGACTGCAATGCTGCAATGTATATTGCCTAAGCTGGGTACAGACTGGATGCCGCCCTTGTGGCCCTTTCCTGAGGGAGCTTCGCTGTGTCACAGACGGCCTAAACTCAATGAAATTAACGTTGTTGCCACCGTTGGCCACGTGCTAAAAGCCTTTTTGGCTGTTTAAAGCAACCCCACTTCTTATTTTGAAGTATCTGGGCCGCAGGTTTCCAGCATGGCATCACTGCAGCATCCCTATTGGTCATGTTCCTGGGTCTATGCCTGCGCCTTGACTGCAGTGTCACATGATTCTGTGCTTGAAAATTCTGATTCTGGCACAGCTTCCATCGCTGCAGGAAGCGCTGATTGTGGTCGTCACCCCAATCGCTGCACAAGCCTCGTTTTATGGTACAAAATAGCAGATATGACATGGTAGTCAGCCAACAAGGCTGGTTGCATTGCTGCAGCTGTCCATCATGGCAGCCATGCACCGCCCCAAAGTGGTCATGTTCAAATGACTATGACTGCCCCCGTCTGCATTATCACCTGATTGTGTGCAAGAAAGTTCTGATTCTGGCATACCTTTCATTGCTGTAGCAGGTGTTGGTGGTGGTAGCCATCCAAAGCGCTGCACAAGCCTCAGTTTAAGGTACAAAATAGCAGATATGACATGCTAGTCAGCCAACAAGATTGATTGCATTGCTGCAGGTGTCCATCATGGCAGCCATCCGCGCCCAAAAGTGGTCATGTCCATATGACTATGACTGCGCCCCGTCTGCATGATCACCTGATAATGTGCAAGAAAGTTCTGATTCTGGCATACCTTTCATTGCTATAGCAAGTGTTGGTTGTGGTAGCCATCCAAAGCGCTGCACAAGCCTCGCCTTACAGTACAACATACCACATTCAACATGCTAGTCAGCCAACAAGGCTGATTGCATTGCTGCAGGTGTCCATCATGGCAGCCATCCGCCACCCCAACGTGGTCATGTTTATGGGCCTATGTCTGCGCCCTGTCTGCATCGTCACTGAATTCTGCGCCCGCGGGTCCCTGTCAGATGTCATCAGCAAAGCCGCCTCAAATCATGCCTTTGGGCAACAGCTGGACTGGCCCAGAAGGCTTGGCATGGCTTTAGACGCTGCCAAGGTAGGTTATTAAACCTTCTTGATGCCAGTGCATGTCTGCATCGTCACTTAGTTCTGTGCCTGTGGACCCTTGTCAGACGTCATCAGCAAAGCCGCCTTCAATCACGCATTTGGCCAACAGCTGGACTGGCCCAAGCGCCTTGGTGTGTTACAGGGCTTACTCAAGTAGTGCAGCACTTGCCTCTATCCAAAGGCAAAAGCAGCACCAGCGAGGTTGCCTTTGATCATGCCTTTGGGTAGCAGTTGGATTGGCTTAGGCGCCTAGGCATGGCTGGACAGATGCTCCTCCAACAGCGTGTTCTCAAGTCCCGCAATGCGTTTTTGTCGATTTGACATTGCCAAGCCAAATTGATCGCATTTGACAATGTGCAGCAGGTGCTGCTCAAGGTGTGCTGGCGTGGGAGCTCCAGTACATAGCGTCAGGCTTGTGCCCTGCAGAGATACCAACAGCTGCTTACTGCTGATCATGCATGGTCAAGTGCACACATCTGTAGCCCTGAGCATAAGAAGTAAATCTGATGCACGGCATGCTGCAGCTGCATAATTAAAAGTCAGTTATTCTACACAGAGACCTGAAGTCGCTCAACCTGCTGGTGGACAAGCACTGACATTGCTGCTGCTGCTGCCGCCGCCGCTACTAGAGCATGCGTGGCTGTGTGCCTTGCAACACTAGTCATGACAGGTTGACCTGGTGTAGGGCATGCTACAGCTGCACAACCACAAGCCAATCCTGCACAGAGACCTGAAGTCGCCCAGCCTGCCGGTTGATCAACACTGACGCTGCTGCTGCTGCTGCTAGAGCGTGCATGGCTGTGTGCCTTTCAACACTAGTCATGACAAGATGACTTGGTGCAGGGCATGCTGCAGCTGCACAACCACAAGCCAGCCATTCTGCACCGAGACCTGAAGTCGCCCAACCTGCTGGTTGATAAGCACTGGCGCATCAAGGTCACGGACTTCAACCTAAGCAGCATGCTGTACTCCTCTTCCCACCCGCGCAGCTTCAACTCCAGTGTTGCCAACAATCCTCGCTGGCTGGCTCCTGAGGCAAGTCATTCTATCAATCAATCAGTCATCATCAACCGGTTTACTAATCAATAAACCCCAACAAACCAGTGGATCATCTGATTGGTCACTCAATGAATACATCAATGCATCCGTTCATCGCTCATCCACCCTTCAGCAAAACAAACTGAGATTAAATTCCATGTCCTCATGTTTGTTCTGCTCTCATACGCAATTGTGTCTGTCCTCATTTTGGACTGCTTATACTTGTGCCGCACTGTGCATCCTGTTGATGTAACATGTCTAGCACGCCCTCAATGCCAAGTTCAGCCTGCTCATACTGTGCTGTTATGCAATGCCAAAAGCCGCAGGAACTGTGCGGTGAACTCTGCACAATATGTAAATGACCTTGATGTTAAATTTCAGAACTGTAGGTACTGGATATGTATTTTAACAACGATGGTGGTAATTAGCTTTCCAGCATATGTTGCTAGGTCTGTGTGGCACAAGCCCTGTCTTGGCAGGTAGGCTCGTCTTGAGCGCCACAGAACGGCCGTCCGATGTCTTTCCAAATCTATTCCGGTCAATGTAGAGGTGTTTGATCTTGTGACTTGCGTTCATTATGACTGACAAATGTGGGGCTTTGCTGCAGGTAGTTGCGTACCAGCAGTACAGCAAGGCAGCTGATGTGTACTCCTTTGGGATTATCCTGTGGGAGCTGCTCACCTGGCAAGTGCCCTGGGGCGATCTCAACCCTTTTCAGGTATTTCAGATGATGCTTGCCATGATGGATGATACTAAACACAAGTAAATAGTAGACAATCTACAACAAGCCTGTGGGAATAACCCTGGGGAGACCCAAACCCCTAAATTACCCTAGGTACTGCGTAACAATTGCAACGATTTTGGGTAACAGTGACAAGCAACAAATAGTAGACAAATCATGACAATTCCGTTGCTTGAAGCCACACAAGCTTTGACTTGTGGAACAGACAAAGACTGACAGAGGGTCTTCACCATCACCTGAACCGCAACCATGCTTGCATATACTTGTTGATCTTGTGATTCTACATGTTAGTCTTCTTTACGTTCCTGCAGTTTGTGTAAAGAGGGTTCTGGACGCCAGACAGCGGCATAAGAATGCTTGCAAAGGAAGGCAATTCAACATTGCAGCTGCACACATCAGCAACCTTGATTCCACTGTTTGGCTCATCCTGCTAGAACCCAACTTTCAGACTTCAGGCAAGCAGCCTTTCAAAGCAAACACCCAACTTGACACCAGTTGCCTTGATTTGACCAGTCCAAGGCCAAAACAGACCGCCTGACCTGACGTGACCTTATCAAAATAATCTGGCATGATCATCTACCCAAATTTGACTCGACCTTTGTCCAAATCTGACCAGTGCCCTCTGCAAACCGTTTTCTTGACCTGCTGCAGATCATGCTGCTCTTGACACAACAGCATACAAGGCCAGAGATCCCCTCAGCTGGCAGCTTGCCAGGACCTGCCTACCCCAACATGGAAGACTACATCCTGCTCATGCAGGTAGGCCACCTTGTACTCATACAATACATGTACACATGTCATGTGAGCATATATCACACAATACAGACAATCACGATGCATGTTGCTCAAACGGACAAAGTCAGGTCAGCAAATTCAGAGTGAGATCAGTTCTTTATTGAGCAGTCAGCATCATACACACATGTTCACATACAATGCTGTTGTTTTTGGAAGATGCTGATGTCCCAGCTGGACTTATGTAGTCACACAGTCATGAGGTGGACTGTAGTATGCGTCAGTACAAAACGGCATTGGACAGAAGATTTTGAGGGCATTTTGTGTCCTTTCTATGCACCTAGCAGGGTCATGCAAGCTCCCTGAACGGCATGTAAATGTTGACAAATGATCGTGATGGTGCTCAATACGATCGTGGTGTTTTCGCAGTCTTGCTGGAGAGAGGAGCCAAAGAGCCGTCCTGGCTTTGAACACATCATTGTTGATCTGCGCGCCCTGCTGCTCAGGCTGGCTGCCATGCCACGACAAAGATCCCTGGCATCTACAGGTCAGCTCTGCCTTAGTGCTGCAACTACAATGCAAAGTACTGCATAGATGTGCACTGCCCATGTAAGTGCATGGGCAGTCTTCACAGTGCTTTGCTGCGCCACTTACTGCAAGCCCAAGTTGCCCTGCTGCTCAGGCTGGCCGCCCTGCCATGTCAGAGACTCCTGGCATCTACAGGTCACCTGAAACTCGGCACTGTCAACACAATGCTAAGTTATGCACGGACAAGCAGCGCCCATGCAATTGCAGGGACCTTGTGATGGCGCATTGCGTCCCTTGCTGCAAGCTTAATTTGCCCTACTGCTTTGCTTAATTGCCCAACCACGCCAGAGATTCCTGGCATCTACAGGCCAGCTCAAACAAGGGCATTACATTCAGCCGGATGTAATCAGAACATCTACTTTTTGTTTCCACTGACTTGAAACGCAGGTGCTACAAATACTTGCTCTGCCCATGTAAGCGCCAGGGTCCGTCTGAGTGCAGCGCCTGCAATGCAACAGACAGACTGGCCTCTGCATGAAGCTTTCTTGTTCATTGCAGACATGCGGACTCAGATAAGTGCAGAGACTCTGCCAGATAGCCCAGGGCGCCACATTGCTCAGAGCGTACAGCAGGCTTCTGCAGTCTTCAGTCAAGCTCCTGCTGTCAAGCACTCTCAATCTACTTCTCTGGTTGCGGTAGAATCAGGGTCTGACTCACCCAATGAGCATGAAGAGGTCAGACAGTCAGCAGCGCTGAGTCATGCTGCTGACTCAAACAAAATTGAGGGCAGCTCTGGGGCAGGGCACTCCCATGACGCCTTACAGTCTAGGGCAGGGCACTCCCAAGGTGCCCATTCACATCCCACACAAGCCTCCAGGCATGCACCAGGCTTGAGTGCCCAGAAGGTCACTGAAGCCGAGTCTGCTGATATGGGCACTGCGCAGCGCAAGCAGCCTGTACGCAACAGAAGTTCAGATTTGTCCCTGCAAAGCGCCTCTATGAGGAGCCCATTTGACACAGACCGGGCGGCAGCTGCGCCGCAAAGCGCCTCTGTCAGGAGCCCATTTGACGCAGACCACGCCGCAGCTGTGCTGCAAAGCCCATTTGCTGCAGTTGGTAAGGCCATGACGAGGCGCAGTCCATTTGACCGCGCCCCAAGCCCTCCTGCTGTCAGCACACGCCCTGAGGAAAGGCCAAACTCAAGCCATAACAAAACCCCAAGCCCTTCTACTGTCAACGCATGCCCTGAGGACAAGTCAGACTTGAGCCTAAGCAGACCCGCAGCTGCAGACAGCAGGTCATCTAAGCAGGGGGACAGATCCAGTGACACTTCACCACTACAACACAGATTGATTCCTTCTGACAGATCCTACACAACTCTGCCTGAGTCTAGCTTGTCTGAAGTGTTTCACAGCGGTGTCTTGAAGGCTGAACCACCGCCACTGTCTCACAGCAAACAGTAGGCACAAGGACAGTCTGCAGAAGCGCTGTCAAGGTCTAAACAGCCCGAGTGCAATGCTGTCATCAGTCATCAAAGCTGATGACTAAGGCTGCATCCTTTTGCAGCATGGCTGTGGTTCACAGCACCTTTGCATGACAACGTATGGCTGGATCAGTGCTGATACAGGTTCAGATTGAACAGATACGATACAGTTTGGGCGCAATCTTGTACTACCAGGCACAGCGTGCGCAGCGTGGAAAGGAAAAGCAGCGTGGCCTTCAGCTCAAAAAAGGGGAATGAAATTGCAGGTTTGGGGAATAAAGTGCTTGCAAAATGGCAACAGACGTGGACACAGAAGGGCTGAGTGTTTCAAGTAATAACGAAGTGTGAAATTCGATTCTTTAGAGTTTGCCTCTGTTGTGTAGCTAGCTGTTTTGTATATGTGAGGCTAGTGCTCAATTTCCCGGCCTTCAGTTTTCGTGGATGTATCATCAGCTGTGTCATATCCTGCAATCCTAAGCATGCTCAAGCACCTACAGCAACTCAGGTGTCTGAGCATGAATGGAGGTTCAGGGCAGTTTTGCCTGTTCGCTGTCAAGATCTGAACTTTCTCTCTTTGCCCTCTTTCCTCTCTTCCCTTGCACATAAAGCCATGAAGCAACAACATATGGTTTCGGCGAAGTACAGTAGGGTTAGCCCAGGACGAACGTTGCCATCCACAGTCAAGGAGTGTTTTGTCTAGGCTAGGATTTCTGGATGATGCTGGCAAGCAGCAAAGCAAACGACGGCAGAGACGTATAATGCATCACGCAGAGAGTCATGGCCAGTGATAGTGCGCTCATTGGAAGCTTTGGAAACTAAGATGCATGTAGATTGAGTCAGACAGCCCCTGTCACAACTTGCACAGTTTGCTATAATTGTCATGACTCAGGATGACCAGACGCTCCGAATCCATTCGCAGCGACTTCGTATGCACTGGCTTGTTGCCTCTGTTTATTCAGCACCGCATGGTGCACTCTCAATGCTCAGAACGCTAGCTTATTGCAGCTCGTATTCGGCAAAGCCACGATCTTAGGACTTACTGACACGCGCACCGCCTCAAGCGAGTCCAGCGTGCCCGCCGAGCTGACTTAGCCAGCAGTCACGCCTCTTCAGGCTAGCTGACCTTTCCTCAGAGACCCTGCTCAGGCTTGTGGTTGCTGGTCAAATTGGCGACGGCCTCTGCTCATGGCCAGTGAGAAAGTGGACTTCTTGGTCCAGCAAAGTGACCCTTGTCCAGAGCCAAAAAGCTCCCTGAAAGCTGGCACAGCTGTGACGCTGAATCAGTCAGGCTCTGTGACAGAAGTTGTACATGAGGAGACTGTGTTGGGTGTTGTTCGTGCCAGCGATCAGCAACTCTTTCAAGACAGCACCCCTGCCTGCACTATCCGCTCTGTCAGGCGGCAAGATGGCAAGCTATCTCAGATTTTGGTCAGAGCCATATTCCCCAACTCTGAGGCAACAACTGCTCCCCCAGCTGGTACAATTGCATGCATCTGTCCCAAAGCTGTGTGTGACATGTCGAAGCAGACAACTTGTCATGTCTTCACTTTGATGTTGCAATTGCTGCCTGACTGTATGTAGAGATTGCGTCCAGCACACAGCAAGAAGAGCTAGAGGGAACAACAATGCTCCCACAGAGCCAGCTTGAGCTTTTAGGTCAGTGTCTTGGCTTTTATGCAAGCTGTCCTTGGTCAGTCTTGCATACTGCAGCAGTGATTATGCATGTGCCAACAGCTCAGCCAGTGATCTGCTCAATGACACCATATTACAACGCTGGTGCTGCCTCAGCATTTCACGCCCAACAAGCCAGGTGAACAGTCTGCTCTTAATGCAAAATTGCGTTCTCAGGTTGCCCAAACGACAGAAGATTTTGCAGCATGCATGCCTGGGCTGAATTTGAAGCCAACTACTTTTTAGCTGTAGTATGAACAATTTAGCATTGTGCAAGCTATGTTGCATCATGCAATGTTATGTCACCTGATGCTGCAGTTGGCGATGAGAATTTGAGAGGCATGCTGAGAGATGAGCGTCTGCAACAGCAGATTCTAGCTATTGATGGTGCTGCAGACCGAGAAAAGGTATGCATCACAGTGTCAAAAGTACAAAGACGCTGTCACTGATACACCAACACACTATATTGATGTCAGCGGGCTTCTGCACTGTTCAGTGTCATGTGTGTTGTGTCTGCAAGTTGTGTGATGCATTATGCATCAGATAATGTTTGACTGATTGCAAGCCAATTGTTGATGTTGCAGGCGTTACAGCAACAGTTTCAGAATGCAGACTTCAAAGCTTTTACTGATAAGGTCAGAATCTCTGCAAGTTGCGCGAGCATTTTGCGCTGTTGATATTTGGTGCATTGCCCATACTTCATTGTCCACAACGCTCCAATGTTTGGCATTGAATGATGCAGGTGCTTGGCACAATTGCAATGGCTTAGTTGCATGCAGCTGCGTGAATGGATTTGGTCAGGAGGTGTGCTCAGAGAAACAGTTTGAGCAGCAGTCAGTCATGCAGCAATGTGATAGTAGTAGCTTGGTAGCAGGTTGCAGCAGGCCGCACGACAGCAGCTGAGAAAAGTCATACTGCCACTAGTTCACAGGTGTATGGCAGGTGCAGTGACCAGTATTGTATCAAGGGTGAGTAATGCAGTCAGAGGGTGACATGCGTGTGTCACAAAAGCATGATTATCGGCTTCCGGGAGCACCCAGCATGGCCTATGCCACTAAGGAGTGCAAAGCTCGAGTCTGTCTTGCAGCATGCCACAGCATAAACCCCCAGTGGACAAAGTCATTTTGGTTGATAATACCATGAGTATGTACAGTACTACAATGTTTAGTGAGTTCATTTCATTCACGCCTAACAAGATTCAGAGGCAGTTGCCAGTGCTAGGTTGCTATCCTAGCGAAACTGATATATACAGCTGCTATCTTAGGATGACTCACATGTACACATTAAATGCTGAAGATTTCATCAAAAAGAATCATCAGCCTGGCAAGACCCAGGTGTAGTGACACAACAAATCTGCAAATCAGGAGCATTCATTGTGCCAAAACATCTGTGTAAGATATTGTGCATACTGCTATGGCACATGACACAAGAGCAGGTGCTTATAACAACAAGCTGCTCTTGCACCAGGTGATATCACAGCACACCTAGCATCCACAGTTGCTGTATTAGTGTAACAACGAGTCTGCAGTGTTACTTCAGACAGTAGCATGGCATCTTTTGACAAACGATCCATGGTAGTGCAATCACTGCACTCATTTGACAGCAGTCTCACGGTATTATTGTTTTGCACTAAAGTCTATCCACCAGCCTCAGAGGGAGTTGCTTCTGCTGTTGGGCCTGACTCCTCTGGGGCAGGGCCTGGGGCAGGGGCAGGTGCTGAAGCCCCTCCGGGAGTGTATGTTGCAGCTGCATTCACAACACTATTTTGGGCATCTTACTTTGCTCTGACTAAGCACCCCTTGCACAATAAGCAACACCATACGCTCAAGACAAGCCTGCCTGGCGAAATAGGACTTGTGCCACACGTACCTGGCAACATACCTGGCAGTAGAGAGAGAGAGAGAGAGTAGTTTTGCATGCTTTAGCCAGCCAACAAGGCTGATCATATATGCTGAAACATGTAATTATTATTATTATGATTATAGTGTTAGCTACCACACGCCCTCTGCAAAAAAAGCTTGCTGCACATAAATGGTGTCGCTTGCAATTGGCAGGTGGCAGAATACTAGAAGCTGCAACCATGCATAGAATGTGTATGTAGCCATACTGTGCATAGCAATGCCCTGTAGCCAGACACACGGACCCCACCTCACCCACATGACAGGCACTTTGCCAGAGGAGGCATGCAAAATTTCAGCGCATGTTGCTATGCACAAACAACAATGCAAGCCTGGACATGATGGCAGGGTTGCAAATCAGATAGCCTCACGTCGCTACTGCACGTAGCAAGCACACATGCACATACTCAGGATGTGTTTGGACAGAAGGTCTCACCTTCTTGCAGCATGCGCTCCCTCAAGCGGTGTACCTCCTCCAGCTCGGCCAAAATCCTTTGGTGCTCTGCTGCCTCAACAGCGGCGAGCGACTCGGTGCCCTCGTCCAACAATTTGCGCGGGTCAGCCATGGCGCTCATCAGCAAACACGCCACCAAAACGGCTGCTAGAACTCCACCTCTCATGCTGACTGCAAATTAACAGCAGCATAGTGATCTGCTTTGTTCCGCATGCATTCACAGAAAGCAGGTCCGCCGCAAACCCCGCTCGGGGACACCGACGGTAAGTCGACATGCTTGAATCCGACGTGCGCACTGCAAGCTTTGCGCAATAGCACAGGCTGACAACGATTTACTGCTGAATTCGGTCCAGTCAGGTGCCATGCGGCATGAAGTTGCACCTTGAGCATACCGCGAACTAGCACTTCAGCAGATGCGTCAAATCGCACACGGCCATACCTTGTATTGTCGGTTGACTACAAGCTTCGGATGCTGTTTAGCTGCTTGGATGCGTAGCTCTGCTGCAATCAGCAGCGGATGTTGCTTCGAAATAGCAGTGCAATAGGAGTAGCGTAGCGAGTCGAACTATCAGACGCTACGTCAGGGGCAGCTTCAGGGGAGAACGACAAAGAACTGCGCGGATCAGGTTGGACCCACGTGGACGAAGTGACACGTGCGCTCACGCGTTGTGTAACGGCTGCAAGCCCCACATCAGGGGAACCTGTGAGTCGAAGCCTAACACTTTGATGCCTCAGACCTGTCTGAGAAGTTGATGCCTGTGAGGCTGCTGGCAATGCAGCTTCAGCAGCACAAGCAAATGCAATTTGATACACATCAGGTTCTGTGACGCGGCAGGGGTTGTAGTTTGACGTTTCTGTTATAGGGCAACTTAATTGGCTCTCTGACACGTAGCTAGCATACCCTTTTCATGCGCCCCGTTACACGTTCCACGAAGCAAATGGCTTGCAGATGGCCATTTTGACAGGTGGATGCGTTCTGGTTTCAGGCTCAAGCATGTCTCTGAGATTGTCAGGAAGCTGTGTGACTGCAGCTTGCATGCAACAAACCTATTGTCATTGTAACATGTACATTTGGAAATGCACCACAAGCCCACTCAGCGCTTGTTGATCGACTCATGATTTGCAACTAGATCAGACAGCAACTGACATTCTGCAGCTCTGTTGATCCGTGAGATGACACAATGTTGCCTGAAGCAGCACAAGCCTGTATACTGTGCAATTTAGTCGATATTGTCTGAATCTGGAAACACGACGAACCACTACACACCACTGGTCAGGCAACTTCCTCAATGGCGCAAAATTACTGCTTTTGTGGTTGCATAGGGCTGTGCTTCAAGGACGTTGTTGCGCTAGGAGGCTTGCTTCCTGAAGCTGCCTTTCATGCACTCTGCCCTGTCAGTCAAAACTATCTTGAGGACACTGATCGTTTTGCAGAGTAAATCAACAGTCATGCTATTTCCTCAATGGTGCAAATTTGCTGCTTTCTTGACTGCACGGGCTTGGTCTTCAAGGAAGTTGCTGCACTAGGAGGCTTGCTGTCTGATGCTTCCCTTTCCTTACTCTGACCTTGCGCTGTGGACAGTTCATCACACCTCTGTGCCATGACGGCACCCATCTGCTGATAGAATGCTTGCACCTGCACAAGGGCAAGAGCTGTAGTCGACAATCAGTGCGCTTCCAAGTGGTCAGCTGAAGCTGATGTTTGAGCTTGCTGATGGTTCCGTGCCATGAAAGCACCTTCTCTTGATAAAAGGCTTGCATCTGCACAAGTGCAGTAGCTATCAGGGTCCTATAGGGACTCTTCAAAGCTGGGGGCGTCCCACATGACGTGCAATTGTGAAGAAAGTGCAGGGCAACTTATGTGGGCTGGAGAGTACTTCATTGCTATGGATGCAATCTTGTGCGGACGCCCCTTCCGCCATGTGCAGTTTGGATGGCTCCCCCGCCAAGGGAAGCAGGGGGTGCAGAACCCTGGTAGCTACAGGCAACAATCACAGCAGTAGGCCTCAATCCAACTGATTTGCTGTAGCTGCTGTTTGAGTATGCTGTCACCAAGCCATATGGGAGGTTGAGACAGGATGTGCTAGCGGGTGCAGTCACAGACAAGACCTGCAAATCTGGACTGCATTGCTGACCCAATGCTGGTCAACTGCTTGTATTGCAATGCACTGTGTACATGGGTGTTGGCTCACAATAAGTGGTTGCCTGAAGCACGCTATCATCTCCCCATACAAATGCTTGACAAGGACTGTGCTGGCACATAAGGTCACCAACAGACTAGATCAATGCTTTGCAGTCTCAATTTTGTTGCTCATTCAATGCCAGTCAGCTGCTACAGCTGGATCGCAGTGTAAGCTGGATACCTTTTTGTTGTTCTTATACGTCTGAATGTTTGCAGGGTTCTGTGCCACATCATTGACAGCCTGCATGATCTCTGGGTCATCAAAACCAGCAAGCAGACCCTTGTTGCCTGCAATCTGATTGATGGTGGCTTCTGTTGGCTTCAAATCCTCTGCATGTGTAAATACAGGGTGTGGTCAACATAAACATGCTATGTGCAGAGCCCATAATACAATCGGTCACTGCAATTACTTGCCCCCAGAGCGCGCTCGTTCCCCAGCGTTGCTGAACCAAACTTGAGATGGCAAACATTGGCCACGCACACTCAGGCGAATGCCATCAGTGGGCGGAACAATGGCCAACCGGGAGAAGCGTGCCAGTCATTCTGCAGTTTGTGATAGTTGATCCAGCAAGCACAGCAAGGCAAGTAATGAACTGAATTAGTTGCAAGGCTGGTTTGTCAATGAAATGCGCTGCATAAGCATACTGCAAGATTGTATTTGGCTCAGACACTGTGCTTACAGTGCTGCCTGATGATGCAAGCTGTGTTTTGCATGTTGTGATGCTGCACAGGGACACTGCAGAGGCTTGCCTGCCAGCTTATTGCGCATGGCTGCATATTGCTTCTGCTGCTCATCAGGGGTTAGCATGAACATGTCAGGCACTGCTGAGTTCTGCTTGGCTTTGATATGCGGCACTGCTGCATCATCATGCTTCTGCAGGACACAAATGGTTTGAGCATCAACTGCAGGGCAGCAGAAGCTCACATACCCATCTTGCCTTTGGTTCTTTTGGTGAACTTCGACTAGCGTGTTTTGCCTGCTTGTTGAGAAAGCCGGACTTGAAAAGGGCAGGCTTGGGGTTGGTTGTGTACTTGGGAGTAACTGTTGCTTTGCCTGAAAGGGTAGTGCCAGAGGTCCTCTGTTTGTTCAGAGCAGAGACTTGATCAGCCAACTTGGAAAGCTCTGGTGGCGCATCTGCACAGAAGCAGATGTGGACATCCTGTCGTGTTTTCTCCGCGCAGACACTTAGAGTGATCGCTATGATCCACCAGCAGACGTACGTGCGTACCTTCGTCTAAGTCGTTCATGAACAGGCGGCACGCCGCTTCCTAGCTAGCTGCGTCTACGTGACTGCTATAACAAGGGGCGTTTGACGCTAGTTGAACGCGGTCATCAGACGCATTGCTGCCATGAGGCAAACTAAACTTAGTCATTCAGTTAGTCATGCAACTGCGCTTATATATGGCTGACTGTTTCATTTCATTTCGTGTTCAAGTCAAGCGCAGTGTATATGCTTGAACTCTAGGGCCCTACACAGACTGACGCGCGTCTGGCGTGCACAAGCTTTGACGATGCAAACTGTCCAGCAAGGCAGCATTTGGCTGCTGGGGCAGTGCAACACCCTTTGTGATGCAGTGTTGCAGCGTAATTTGTCGTGTAGCACGCATATACAGCCTGCCAGTCTGAGCACAGCGATCACCACAAACAGACTCGCCTGCGCTTTGACACAGAAGGGTTGTGTATATGCTGCAATGCTGACCGGGCTCACCGTCCATGGCTAACATAGGAAAAAGGGGGATGGAGGCCGTACATCAGCTACTGCTGGTGCTAGCATGCATGTCAAAGCATGCTTTGCTAGCAGGCCGTTAAGCCTTGAGCAGACCCTAACGAGATGCTGAAACAGGTGACACGTAGGGAGTAAACTGGGACTCAACAGTCTTCCTGGCTTGAAAACACAGGTGCATATGTCTGGCAACCAAAGGCAGCCAGTCAGAGTTGCCTTGAAGAAAAGACAACTGTCCTGCTGCTGAAAGGCTAAATCAGATGAGGCTCAGCTGATTGCTAGCTTGCCAATCAGCAGAGATAAGGCTAGAGCCACAATCTGCTTCAGCAGCTCACGCAGTTGAGTGCAAATTTGTAAAGCAGACAAGTGCCAGGAGGCATTTGGAGCGGCTGTCATGTGACATATACTGAGCTGGCTGAACACATGTGCGCATTCATGTGCTCGCGCAGCAAACGTATGCTTTACTTTTGGCATGCGAAACACTTTGGCGAAACACTGTAGCATGCTACAGTGGCGCAAGCAACTTGCACTGACAACAGGGCTCTAATGAAGACAGGAAATGACGCTGGGCAAGATTAAACAATAGCTGTGCAAATGCGATGCGCAGGTCAGGCTCTATCATGATTTCAGGCACGACTGCTCACAGTCAGCACACTCAATGTTTCTTGACCATACAAGCAAATTTGTGCTGAGGTCCATTAGCTGACCTTGTGTCAGCAAGCTTTGCTACAGCTGACTGGTTGAGGCCCGTGGTACAGCTCTTTGAAACAGTATAGTGGGACTGGGCTGTCATGCTTGCCGACAGACAGGCACAATGCACGGAAACGGATCAGTGAACATGTACGGCGGAAAGCCTATGTTTCTGCCATCAACAGCCAACGAGCTGTAAACCATTTCTATGACCGCTGTCAAGCACATCGCTTGTAACTCTGGTCTTCACCGGACCTACAAACACACACAGCTGCTGCTGCCTGTCAGTGTGACTGCCCTGTCGTGTCACGTAGGCTATTGCCAGGCAGTCACAGCAGGGCGTCTCGCATTGCGTTGGTCAAGCCTTCACGTTGGTTCAGTTGCAAAATCGTGCTCAATCGTGACAGGCATGGGGATTGCGCCAACTTCTTCTTCCGGCTGTCTCAATCAATCAATCAATCAATCAATCAATTTTACTGTCCTTGGGACCCAACAGGGGGGTCAACAGACAATATCAACAATGAATCAATGCAAATCATACCTAAACTAAAATAAGCATGCAATAAATTGTCTCGGCGTTCGTCAACAGAGCACCTGGATAGCTAGGGACATGATCTCAGCTCAGATTCAGACTAGCTAGAAGTCACATGGTATACATGTGAGATCTGAACAACGCAATCGCATGTTCATCGCATTGGCTGACAAAGGATCACTTGTTTCACATGTGTACACGTGGACGCTCGACTGGCTCAAAACAGGCAATTTCTCATTTGCGCGTAATGCCATGTGTAGCAGCTTACTAAAGCTTACTGTCCCGTAATGCCGAGAGGTTCGCCAAGAACCAAACTAGTGTGCGTTGAGCAGATCGTACATCCTACACAACACACATAGCTCCGAAGTTGACTTGTCTACACTCAAAAGGGATTCACACTCAGCAAACATGGTTGTATTAAACGGCGAAGCGCACGCCAACGGCGTCCAGCCCAACGGCAACAAGCAGGTGAGTGCAGTGCTTCTGCAGCGGGGGCTGGCCTTGTTTGGCATTCGCGACCTGTGTCATTCGGCACGTAGCTTGCACACCTGCGGCAGCTCATGTGTCTATGACGTGCTTCAGCTCTTGCTTTCCTGAGGCTGTCTTTCACGCGGTATTGTGTTTACCCAGCGGCAACGGATTGCTTGCGCGTGCAGATGCGGTTCCCAAGTGTGCACGATGACACTGTGTCGCTGACTACCAACGTCGGTACTCCAGTTGTCAGCAACCAGCACTCCGAGAGCGTGGGCCGTCGAGGTAAGCGCTGCGATGGCAGTGCAGTCGCGTCAGCATCGCTTGAGGCTCTCTTATCGCGTCGCGGTAGACGCGGCATGTTCGTGTATGATCATCTTCTGCTCGCGCAGCAGTGTTTGATAGCGCTCCATGCTTGATGCAGGCCCCATCATGCTGGAGGACTACCACCTGGTAGAGAAGTTGGCTCAGGTAGGCTGAGTTCACTTTATCACTGCTGATGTTCAGCTGTGTACGCTTGTGGCTCTGTAGAGACATGATGGTGATGCTGCGCCTGTTGCTTGGCATGTAGCTTTGCCCATTAACAAGCAGAGTTGCTGTTGTGCAGTTCAACCGTGGCAAGATCCCTGAGCGTGTGGTTCATGCCCGTGGAATGACAGCAAAGGGATACTTTGAGGTATGCTGCAAGTTTTTACCCTGCAGAGCTTTTGCTTTTGACTGCCTGTTGCATGTCCTGTGACATGCATTCAAGTCTGCATCAGGTAATCCCCTGTGTTCATGTTGCACAAAGCGAGATGCATAATTGCCTAAGGTGTGTCATCATGTGCATCTTCCTTCACCATGTTGTATGCAACTCCTGCACACGACTGCAATACACATTGACTTTTCATGCCTTGCTGCAGACCACCCATGACATCACAGACATCTGCTCAGCAGATTTCCTGTCAGAAGTGGGTCAGAAAACTCCTCTTATTGCCAGATTCTCTACAGTGGTGCACGAGTCAGGCTCTCCAGAGTCTCTGCGCGACACTCGTGGGTTCTCAGTCAAGTTCTACACCAATGAGGGCAACTGGGACTTTGTTGGCAACAACATGCCAGTAAGTTGCTTGGGCTATATTCACAGCATGATCTGTGACATGAATGCCTGTGTTGCTTGTTTCCAACCTGAAGCTAGAGCAGTGCCCGCAATTTGCATAAGCACTGCATTCATTTGCCTCTTGCTGCTGCATAGTTCTGTAACTTAGTAAGCAGTGTGCATGTATTTGAGACACGTTGAAGATATCTTGCTGATCTTGCAGCCATGCATTGGCACTGCCAGCCGTCCAGTACATTTTTTGCATTGAAAAGGTGTGATATCCTGAACACATGTTCTCTAGGCACCTTGGATAGTGCATATGATGCTTACAAACAAGGCTTGCGCATTATGGCAACTTCAATTGATTGTACCTGTCTTTTGTGCAGGTGTTCTTTGTGCGTGACGGCATCAAGTTCCCAGATTTGATTAGATGCTTGAGGCCCAACCCCAAGAACCACCTTCAGGAGGGCTGGAGAATCCTGGACTTCCTCTCCCACCACCCTGAGAGCATCTTCATTGTGAGTAATCTCTGTCCCATCACGCCTGATTCATGTTGAGTCCAGTTTGCATGTTTGATGTCAATGTTCAGGCACGGTGTTGCCTTGCACTTCATAATGGCTTGTCTCGTCAGGATCTTTGGCAATTCTTCCTTGCAATGGCTTGTCTGGTCATGGTCATCAAATCAAGCACATGCGGCACATCAAGCTGACCTGTGTCTCAATCTCTGTAGTGATGTTGCAGCTCATGCAATTGCACTGCTCATGGTGTGTCTTGTGCAGAAAGTCACGTGGTGGTGTGTAAAAGCTGACACAATCATGCCTTGCTTGGGATGATGAGGCTGCAGAAGTCAAGTTGCTTTGCTTGCAGCAATTTGGGACAGCGATGTCTGACTTATCAGCAGAACAAATAGTCATCCAGGCATCAATGCATGATGTGCTAATCTGGCTGTTGAGCCCCAGCAGTATCTCAGCAGATTGCTGTCACATGGAGGGCTTTGGAGTGCACAGTCACTGCAACACTACAATGAGTAATGCATTACTAAAATGTATTGTTGCTGCAGCTGATGTGGCTGTTGGGCCCCCGTGGTATCCCAGCAGACTGGCGTCACATGGAGGGTTTTGGAGTGCACACTTTCAAGATGGCAAACAAAGAGGGCAAGGAGACCTACGTCAAGTTCCACTGGAAGCCCACATGTGGCGTAAAGGTGTTGACTGACGATGAGGCTAAGCAGGTTGGAGAGGCCAACAATGTGCAGAGCCATGCTACTGAGGACTTGTGGAACACCATTGAAAGTGGTAGGTTTAGACAATTTGGACAATGCAGATTCAAAGACCATGCAGTCCTAAGTACTAATGCAAGCTTTCAAAATTGCAGTGTCTTGTATGTGTGATATGCAAGCACTCAGGAATACAGTCTTTGAGTGTGTGATCTGCAACAGGTTTTGCTGTTCTGCACTGAGTGTTGCAGCTGTTTGCTCAATGTGTGCTGATGTTCTGGCTTTTTGACGCAAACCATCTGTAGTATAAGTTGTATTCTCAAGGCTGTACTGAGTTCTCTCTTTTTGCTGCAGGTGAGTTCCCGGAGTGGAAGCTGTACATCCAGACAATGGAGATTGCACATGAGCACAAGTATGACTTTGACCCTCTAGATGCTTCCAAGATTTTCCCTGAGGACCAGTTTCCTCTGCAACCTGTGGGACGCATGGTGTTGGACAGGAACATTGACAACTTCTTCAATGAGCAGGAGATGGTTGCCTTCAACCCTGGAGTTGTGCCACCAGGTCCGTTGCTCTTGCTCTTCATTGCTGTTCAGTAATTTGTAGTGTAGTCGACCGGACCGCAACATTGACAACTACTTGAATGAGGAGGAGATGGTTGCCTTCAACCCCGGAGTTGTGCCACCAGATCCGCTGCTCTTGCTCTTCATTGCTGTTCAGTGGTTTGTAGTGTAGTCGACCGGACCGCAACATTGACAACTACTTGAATGAGCAGGAGATGGTTGCCTTCAACCCCGGAGTTGTGCCACCAGATCCGCTGCTCTTGCTCTTCATTGCTGTTCAGTGGTTTGTAGTGTAGTGTATCGCAACATTGACAACTTCTTGAATGAGCAGGAGATGGTTGCCTTCAACCCTGGAATAGTGCCACCAGTGCGCTTTGCCTTTTTGCTATCCACAAGTCTGTGAATTGTGTTGACACTTGTGGTGGACAGAAACATTGATAACTTGTTCAATGAGCAGTGGATGCTTGCTTTCAACCCTGGAGTCGGTGCTGGCAGGTGTCATGCTGCTGCTGCTGGCTGCTCATATCTATGATGGTGCTGTGCTGATCTTTAATGTTTTAAATGTTTATTTGCTTTGGGTCTAATGTTTTAATTGTTTATTTGCTTTGGAAAACTGTCATTACAACTTGGCAGCAGGTCGGCTTGGACCTTGAGCTGTTTTTCCTGCTCCTCATCAAATTTTGCATTGACAGCTGTATTATTGACACCTATACTACACACAACTCCTGAAACCTTGAACCCTTCGGATCTGGCTTCATTATGTGTTGCAGGCATCAGGGTGTCAGATGACAAGTTGCTGCAGTCGCGGGTGTTTGCATACAGTGATGCTCAGAGGTATAGGCTAGGAGCCAATTACCAGCTGTTGCCTGTCAACGCCCCCAAGTGCCCCTACAAGAACAACCATTACGAGGGCCTCATGAACGTCACTCAGAGGGATGAGGAGGTGGTACCACACTTCTTTGCGTTTGTGCACAAGCTGTTTGCTGTCCATCAATGCCCTTAAGTGCATCCACAAAAAAATCACTATGAGGGCCTCACGAACGTCACTGAGAGGGATGAGGGGGTATGCTTGTTGTTTCTACTACTTGCCTGTGCCCTGGGCTGCTGCATCTTCAGTATGCTGTAAGCTCTGTTCTTACTGCCTACCTTTGTGCTCTACTTTTGTATTTGTAGCATGGCTGCTTTGCCTAGCTGCTCAGCCATGCCTTCAGCCTTTGGCTGAGCAGCCTGCACAGCACCAAGTGTTCTTGTTGGCCAGTGCTTTTGAAAGCTGTCAAGCCCAATTGCTGGCAAACCTACCGGTCGCGAGCCAGACAGCTCAGCAGTCACATGCCTGCAGGTCAACTATCACCCCTCAAAGCAGTATGACATTGATGACAACGGCGCAGCCAAGGCTCATGGCCATGCCTGGGGTGACTCACCAGCCTCAGGGCACAGAGTGAAGCAAGGCATTGAGAAGGAGAACAACTTTGCTCAGCCAGGAGAGTACTACCGCAGCTTTGACAGGGAGAGCAAGGACGTATTCCAGAAGCACTTGATTACATTTATGACTCACCCCAAGACCAGCAAGGCTGTGCAGAAGACATGGATTGGCTACATGCACAAGGTAATGTTCTGTCGTCCACTGTGTTGCCGGACATGATGTGCAGCAGCATCAGCAGCAGCAAATGTGAGTCCTGTATTCTGTGCGGGCTTGTGCAACATGTGCATCAGCATGTGCATCAGCTCACGTGTGAGTGGTGTCACTGATGGCACAAATACTCGCATGGTCCCAAGTGACCTCTGAGTCTCAAGTGGTATGTAGCAGGAGGCAGGTCTCCTGCCGTTAATGTGAACATGCTGCTGTCTTGTGCTGTCCTTCATCAGCACCACATGAAGTCAGTTTTGGATGCAAGATTCAGAGGGTCAGGCTGTGCAATTTTGCGGTTAGCGCTGCGAATGTTGCTGTGAATTGAATACTTTGGCGATGTTGGTCTGCCATGTCTGCTGGCCTTTGTGAAAAAAACACTCTTATTGCTGTACAGTACGTTCTTTTAGGCCTTTGAAAGTGTCCTTCTCTGCCAGTTTTGCTGGTGTTTGTCATGAAAACACTCTTATTGCTGTGTAGTGTAGACACCCTTCATGCAGCAAACACTCTCACCACTGTACAGTATGTCATTTTGGATTTTGAAAAAGTTGGTCTGCCATGTTTGCTTGCATTTGTCTCTTTTTGCTGTGCAGTGTATACACTCTGTCATGTTAACACTCTTATCACTGTACAGCATGCTTATTTTGCATTTTGATGTGCAGACTGATGCTGAGCTTGGCAAGGAAATCGAGCAGAAGTTTAATGACAAGATGGCAGCAGAAATGAAGAAGTAGACGCAGTTTTCACAAGTGTTTCATATCCAGTAAAAGCAGTGGCTGGTCCTGCTGTTGTTTCTCAGCAAGACAGCTGACGATGAATCATGCAATCATCGTCATGCGTTTGTGTTGCAAGTGTACCCTGTGTTTAGTCAGCTGTGTTTGCTGTTTTGATGCTAGCAGCACCGCATGGTGCCCCGGCAACCCTTTTTTGCAAAGAACAACTTTCAATTCACTGAGTCAAGTTGACAACAATGCTCATTTCAGTTTCAAATCAGTTTCAAGAACACAATTTCATGTTGCTCAGAAACGCTTCGCCTCCTGTAAGCACTGAAATGCTGTTATAGGCTCAGCTGTCTGTTCAATGCAGATTGGTGCACTCTGTAGCCTTGCAGTTGCCGACTGCATTGTGGGTTCATGATGCTGCCCGCCCAATTGGCATAGTGCAGTCTGCAGGATGCACGCCATGTTCACTGGTTAATCTGAATGCAGATGCAGGCCATACACATATCTGACACAAAGGCCAAAAATCAAGTTCACATGTGAATAAAGCCCGCCGTATGCTGTTCTACACATATACTGCTTGCATACATTTGCTTGGCACAATTGCTGCAGCTTTTTTTGTTGTTGTTGGGCATTCACACATGCGCACCCATAGTATTTTGTTTGCCTTGACCTCGTTTGTTTGTGTCTATTGCACAGCTTGGGCGTGGTTTCTCGTGCAATCGTACGCGAATCACGTAAGAGACGATGGTATGCTGTTCTACAAGTTCAAGAATGTCCTAGACCAGACTAGCTGCGGTATCATAGCACTTGCAAATTCATGGCAGTCATACTGCATGACAACATAAAAGCTGTACACATAAGACCCTGCGCCCCACTGATTCTGGCATTTCACTTCATCACCTTCCAGAGGTACTGGTTTCAAGTCACGCCAAACTAGACATGCAACATCATTGTATTGAGATACAGGCTCAATTGCAGAAAACTTGGTAGTGCCTTTATTTTGGCCACACATGACCTCCTTTTAGCACTCCTACACATACTGACATGCATGCAAAAGACCTGCACCAGACTGAAACGTCAGGCCAATAGCATCAGTATAACAAAGCAGGCAGACTATGTTCAGCAACATTGTTGGCCCCTACAATGTACACATGGCAATAGCTGATCTGCATTGGCTGTACGTCAGAAAAATCGCAGCCCCCGAACCACAAGCTGCAACATATCACAGATATCTGCCAGTTCGCCCAATTTTGCTTGTTGCCGCAAGTGCTGATGCCTCAGATCAAGTTGATGTTGCTGCTGATGCCTCTGATGCTGTTGATGTTGCTGTTGAACCTGCCTGGCGTGGTCACGCTGGTCCATGAACTCAGCAAATGAAGCAGTTATGGCCGTCAGATGCAGCCCAAGCTGTTCAGCATCCGTGTGCCATGGCCTCATGGGTCCAGCAAGAGCCTCAGTTTCCATGTGCAAGTTCAGGTCCTGAAGCTGTAATAGCTGTGCGTCCCAGATTGGTGGGCGGTTGCCAACAGACTGAATCTGGGCTATAATGGAGTGCAAGTTGCTTGTCAACTCAGTAGAAGACATGCCTGCATCGTATGCAGGCATAGCTGACTCCCATCTTGATCCTGCGTGCAGTCATATGTGTCATTCCAAACACAGGCTAGACAGGCTCAGCAAGACCAGCTAGGTGTAGTACACCATTGTGCAATGCACACCTGAGTCCAAAGCTGCTGGAACATTCGTATAAACCAAAAGGTCCCCAAATGCACCAAGCACTTGGCAGCAGACGAGACATGTGCCACACATACTTAGCACATGCACTAGAAGGTGTGAATGATTGCTGTCATAGTGATTCACAGGCACAGACTGACCCACCTGATGCCCCAGGGGCTGCAGAATTTGAATGGCCCCTGTCCTGACTGCGATGTGGAGAGACATAATCATGAGAGTTGGCAACGTTGGCAACGTTGGCAGCAGCTACAGGCTGTGGAGCAGGATGGTCTGCATTGCACATAGGGCATTTGTCCCTATGAATCAGAGCTCTTGAGATGCATGGGGTACAAAAGGGGTGACCTGCAGCACAAGCAAGCAGGTAACTGCAGCGTCAATGCCATTCCCGCGGATGTGACCAGGAGGCTGCGAAATGCAGGCTGCGCTCGTTCACTGATATAACATGAACACACCCTGAACACGGGTGCTAGCCCTACCGCAACGTGTCTTGGACACACCACCAGAGCTGCCAAGCGGTTCATAACAAATAGCGCAGACGTCGTCGTCCGATCCCGCACTTGAAGACATCCTTGCAAGAACTCCGCGGGCCGGGCTTGACTGCTGACGCAGCAACTGCAAGAGCCTGAGTCGCCTGGCTCGATCGATCTGCACACAAACACAGCAGTTTTGACAGCCCATCAGCATAGGAAACCGCTTGTGATGTACGTTGACTACTTTGCAGAACAGACCAAGCCACGGCTCTTCTACATGAAAATAGGCGACTTCGGAAGACAATGTATACCTGTACAAGGTTGCAAGGCCAAAGTCTGTGTCCTCACTGCACAGTCGCTAAGATCGAGTTGGCTGCAGTGGAGGGTGCGTGCAGGGAGATGCTGCGCAAGGAAGCGCTGCGATTGAACTGACATGGTGACGTTGGCGTCGACAATTTGTATCGAGAACGCAGATGCAGTTCTCATTTCCCAGTTCCCAGTTCTCAGCTGACAGCTCCACGGGTTTTCGCTATGGCGACACGTGACCCAGCATCTGACACAGCATTCCATACGCTTACTAAAGTCTCATGGCCGATGAGTGCGTCTGCTGAAGATGCAGTGTTTGTGCTGTCAGAATTTGAATATAGTGTCAAGGATGTCAAGGAAGCGCATGAAGCTATCCCGCATGGCAAATTTTGATGCTTACAAACAGCATGCAATCGATCTCGGCGGTTTTTATAGCTTACTCATCAGTGCAATTTTGGACTTTTGCTTTGAGATCACCAAGCGAGTAAACGTTTAACAGGCACATAGCTTCACATGAAGGGCTTCCTACAGTTCACCCTGTCAAATTCACATTGGACACGTCTGCAGCGATGGTCTTACTGACTACATGTTGGCTGCCATAAGACACAATGGTTGACTCTCTGTACTATAGTACCAGGTAATCAGATTAATAATTGAAGCACTTTCCAGCAATTGCAAGTCTGCTAGGTGTGTGTGGCACAAGTCCTATCTTGCCTTCAAGGTTTCCAACGGGGTAAAGGTAGCATCACATGCTGGGTGATAGTGGTTGACCTGTACCTGACTGCTCTGCTGCATGACAGGGCTGTGCATTCCTTGGCAGCCAATGCTGGCTACGTTAATCTGAGATCAACACAGGCATAGCTGCAAATTTGAAACACCAAGCTGTGTGCAACAACCTGAGTGGCATGCAGTTGTTGTGCCCAATGCTGCATGGCTCACCAAGGTCCGCCAAGACTGTAGGACACTTGACTGCTAAAATTGAAGGGCACATCAATGCCCCACAGCACTGAGCTACAACATAGTGTTCCAGGGTGCAACTGCACTTGCAGTCGCCACCATAGAACGCAGTGGAATGACCTTTCACAGCCAGCAGGCCTGCTAGTCTAGCTGTTGACGTTTGCGTCATATGACTGCCAGGCTTTTACTGAGCTGTGTCTCGAGGGCTTCTGATCTTCAGTGCGGAGAGTCTATCATCGCTGAGCTTGCCATAACCTCAAGCTTTGCAGGTTGTCTCAGCATAGAGAGGGCGCGCGCCACACTCACGTGATGTAACACAGCCGGCCAGGAGTGCTTGTAAGGTTTGTGCTTGAAGAAGTGCCTCACCTGATGCATCCCGGATTGCCACACATGGAAGATTATTTTCAGGCCTACAAAGACCCTTGAACTATAAGTGCTGCGTGATGCTCAGCATCACTGGTCGGCCAAACGACACAGCTACAGCTTAGACTACAGCTAGCGCGCAGAACGTAAAGCGCTCCAAACAGCTTTGGCAGGATCGAAGCTACTGTAACTGCTACACCAGGTGCAACTCTGCAGCTGTGAGGCATTCGCATCAGCTTAGATGCCAACACAGATGCTCTCATGCCCGAACAAGTATTGCATCGTAAGGTACTCCAGCGTAAGATTCGCATGGTCTTGGATGCAGCCTTGCAAGTGCTACATGCGGTGAGTAACTATGACGTCATAGATACACGTGACACCGCCCGCTGACTTCGCACGTGAGCTATCACCCTCACCGCGAGCCAAGAACTGAGAACAGGGAGCGAACCAGGAACTGGGAACACGGCTTGCCGCTGCTTCAAATAGCGATGCTGCCTTCCAAAGATGTGCACAACGCATCCGCCTGGAGTTCTTCAGCCCCTTCCGGCTCTATCAGCTCGCGTTCGAGTACGCACCCAGGTGCGTTTGTTTTTGTTCAGTTGCAAAGCAGATTGTGCGCTTGCATATGGGTCGTGCTTCAGTCTTCGGTCCGCGCCTCAAAATGGTCCCGACGCCCTAAGCTGTGAGTGTGCTGCAGATCTTGCGTGTGACACGGTTATCACTACAAATTCGAAGGGGCCTAGAGCTGCGTCTGGCGATTTTGACGATCTCCTCTCGTCACGGCAGGAACGCTTCCTCAAGCACGGGTAGGCATGCCTTGCATCCGCAGTGTATGAGCCTGTCAGCTGACTTGACTGCTGACGCCCGGTTGTAGGGCGTATTCTGATATTTCTGACTCCACTGCTTGAGGTTGATGTTCATGCTGCGATATGGATCATGCTTGGGTTGGCAAGCTGTGCAACTCCACCAGACATAAATGTGCTGTGGTCTGTGCAGGCATACATGGCAGCTGCAGCAAGATCTCCCTGCTGTCTCTACATCCTGGAAGACTTGGTTGCTGCAGAGCCTTGGCGATTTGTGACTGCCAGTGGTGAAGCGACGCCTCTCTTCAAGCAGGTAATGTATATTTGCCAGCCAATCAATGTTACTAGCCATTACTCCTGGCGGTATGGGAGCTTGTTTACGTGGGCCACAGCTGTGTGGTGCAAGGCTTAGGATATGTGCGTGAGAAAGCGTTTGGTATTGCTCTGGTCAAAAAGGCAGCCTGTTGGATGCAGTGCACATGCTGTTGCAAATCAAAGTCTGCACTGTTGCACATGCATATTGCACACTATGGCATTGTTGAGAAGCTGTTCTTAGCTGAGCTGTGTCGCAGGTGGCAAAAAATCTGATACAAGCACTGAGTGCCCTACATAGCCAGGGTAGGGTCCATGGCAACCTCAAGCCTGTGCTCATAGACATTACTTTAGATGGCCAAGTTACGCTTAGAGGTACAGAAAAAACATTCATTTACCTGCTGCACCTTATTGCAATGCTCTCATGCAGTTACCGCAATGCTACCACTGCAATGCAGCAGGAAAACGCAAGCATGCTAAAATCCCCGACGCTCAGCTTGAATATGTTGTCTGCAGGACCTGTTATACCCATACATGCAACCAGCGCCACTCTGTCGCACAGCATTGATGCAGAGTACAGCAGCAACGTCTTTGACTTGGGCAAGATCCTCTTCTTCTGCCTGACAGGCAGACATCAAGTTGCACGGCAGTCAAACATGCAGGTAATTACCAACCCCCCCCCCCCCCCCCCCCCCCCCCCCCCCCACACCCCCCCCCCCCCCCCCCCCCGCCTCCCCCAACATGCTACCCCTTGCTGCTGCGATCTCTGTCCTGCACTGAAGTTGCTCTGTTGTACACCCGGCTGAGCAGCAATTTATAGCTGCAATGTCGACTGCTTTTGTTGTATGTAAAAGCCGCTTGACGCTGGTCTGCTGTTATTTGCTGAGTGCCTTCATTGCTGGTGCAGGATCTGGTGGGTATGAGCTCAATGCCTACCGAAGCTCACCTCATCAATGAGCTGGTTGGACCTTCAACCCATAGACCCTCAATGCAACAAGCTCTCAGACATCCTTGCCTCTGGAGCGATCGCCAGTGCGCTGACTTCTTGGTGTCTGTGTCAGACTATCTCAAGCTGATGGGCAAGGTACGCCAACTGCAAAGCCTAGCTTGTCTTCCATTGTGCATGTGATAGACACTGATGATTGCAGTTACAACAATAATTACACATGTTAACAGGTGTGCACAACTGAAGTGGGACATGCTTGACGTGCAGGACAATGTTGGCTTGCCGCATCAGCTGCACCAACGCCTTCAACAAGCTTTGCAGAAGGGCACACAGCTCTGGAGCGAGCTTGTGCATGCAGCCCTGATGCAAGAACTCCACAACAACTTCAAGGGTCTCCAAACCGACAGCTGGTGGCACCTGCTGCGATGCTTCCGCAACCTGCACAACCACCACAGTCAGGTCTACAGGGACCGTCCAGCTCTCCGTCAAAGCATTGGCCGCACGGACGTGGGAGCCTACAGGTACCTTTGAGCTGTGAGGGCAATGAGCAGTTTGGCGTTACACTGTTGCCTGTCAGGCGTTGTAGCAGTCTGCTCTGAAGCCTGCTGACACCTTGCGATCGATCAGTGCCTACTGAGATTGGCAAGCCCTCTGTAACGTTTGTCTGGCCCGTGCTGCCAAGCCTCTGCTGTCAACAGGATTCTGTCTGATGCAAGATTTGCACGTTGCAGGTACTTTGCAGCGAGATTCCCCAAGCTGCTGATCATCACGTACGGCTTTGTCCAAGCCTGCTGCATGGAGGATCCAGACTTCACTTCCAAGATGGTCTCTGATGTGTGCATGGCCAACAACACCCCTCAGGCAGCAGCTTTCAAGCTCAATGCGCATGCTGAGTGTTTCACCCCTTCCCAGGTGACCAGAGCTTGCTTGAAGTGCTGACTTGGCTATGGAACATATCGTTGTGCAATTGTCATACTTTGTCACAGACTGCCCTGCTGTTGCTTGCATTCCTGACATGCTTTGGAGCAAACTCTGGTCTTGGGCTACAAGCAAAACATGTGTTATTTGGATTCCTGATGCCGTTGAACGAAATTTGGTTTTTGACTACTGGCCAGATGTGTGTTGCCTGCGTACCTGTCATGCTGTTGAGCTGACTCTGTTCATTGGTTACAGGCCGGGTGTGTGTTGCATGGACAAGTAGTCCCACCTCAAGGCTCCAGTCGGACCCCCAACAAGCCTATTGCGTCTATGGCAAACACTGCTCAGCAAGCCTCAAGGAGTGTAAGCAGCGCAGCATCTGCCATTCGCAGGCCAAGCTATGCTTGTGTCGCCAGGAGTGTCACAACGCAGCAATGCCTGCCTGACAGCAGCGCCTCAAGTGAAGGCAGCGATAGCTGTGATGGCTACAGCTTTAGGAGCAGGGTCGGCTCTTGCAACTCCAGCCAGGAAAGCTGTGACAGTCACTGGTCAACAAGCCAGAGCCGACACAGCAGGAGGCGCCTCAATGATCCTGCTGTAGGTGAGTCAAAAGTGTTGTGCAAGTGCTGGTTTTACTGCTTACACCTGCATGATCAGCTGTTTTGCTGGCAGCTTTGATCTGTTTCTACTGCTCACTTCAGGCCATGGCATTGAGTTTGTGTTCATACATTGCTACTTGCCTTGCTTATTGTGCCTGTTTAGACTTTGACTTATGCAGGTAACAGCACTGGCATGCACAACATAGGGTCACTGATGAATTTGTGGTGATGCGTCGCAGGGTCTGCTGGCGCTAACAGCCCAAACAGCTTGGTGACACTCCAGGCGACCGCATACAACCGTGCCCAGCGTAAGGTATGGGTCTTGCAACTGTCAGTGTTGTCATGGCATAGTCTTTCATGCTGACATTTGTGCGCCTGCACTTACAGCTGCTGTGATTTTTTTTGCCCATTGCATGCTTCAAATGAACCAGTTGATGCCAAATCAGTACTATATCTGTAATATTGGCCAGCCTGACGAATATGTGTTGCCTGGCAGGCAGCTGAACAATCGTATCAGCATGGGGACAGGACAGCACTTGGGGCCGCATGCATTGGACGGTGCTATGAGCTGGGCTCAGGAGGTTTTGTCAGAGTCGCATATGCTCTTGACTGGTATCAAAAGGTACACTGTGCATTTAGCTTCTCAAACCCGCTACGCTTGTTGCTGCGCACCATCAGCGTCACAATATTCATCAACTCCTGCCTGTGCTAGCAAAGCACATGGTACCTGTATCGTCTTTAGCTGACATCAGGCGTTCTACCTGCGACATGTCCCTTTGTGCTTTACCTGCATGCATTCCACAACTAAAAAGGTCATCTGTCAGCTAGACGTTGATCTGCAACTGCAGGCCATCCCACTCTGTGAGGAAGGAGCATTCAAGACCTATATCTTGATGCGGATAACAGACCTACAGCAACGGCCAAAGCGTGGTGATGGTCAGTCAGGATGAAGCTCAAGCTGCAAAGCAGCTGAAAGAGCTTCAGGCCTGAGCCATGTATCCTGTACATACCACGGCCTTTGGGCAGAACTGCATGTCCTGTACATTACATCTTAGACGTTGTAGCTGAGGGATTACTGTGTACATTACTGAAGATGTGCTATTTTCGCTGTGCGTGTGCCTAACCTGTGAACCATGACACATTTTGCGTGACACTGAGCTGGTGAAATATGCCTTGTGAGTACAGAGATGTGTACTGTTATGACACGCATTGCTTTTGTATTACAAGCTGTTCTTGTCTAGGAACCTTGGTATTGCAGCACAACACATCTTCACAGGACAGGCACATTGACCTTTCAACGCGCACACTGTAAACACCAATGCTGTACAAAGTTTCTACTTGCGTACGCTACACTGTAGCACGGTGCAGGCCTTCTGGCGTGACAAGCTTGTCTTGAGTATTGTATTGAACAGTACCTTCCTGATGTTGAGCACATATAGGAGAAGCTACCATGGTGTAAACCCATGAGCAAATGGGCAGTCATCTACTGTGAAAAGCTGAACAACAGATACATGTGCATGCTTGCAGCAACAAGCGTACTGCTGAAATGATGTACAATGCACCAACGACTTCAAGCCAATTCAAACACAGTGTGTAGTACATGTGCCTAAACCAAGCTCAGCGTTTCAGAAACCTGAATCTTGCTAGCAATTGTAGAAGATATACTCAAAGCACAAACTGACAGCCCTACCTACTTGGCACATTGTTTTAAGAGTTACAAGCAGCCACTAACGTTGCAACTTTGAGGCTCTCTCACACACCTTGTTGCACTCTGCAATGCAGCTGTGGCCTGTTGCGCACCCAAATGAACTGTCTTGAATGGCGCACTGATGATGGTGCTGTGCATCGTCATTGCGACCTGATAGAAAGTAGCAGGTGGCAAGATACACATGGGCTGCCTGGCACCCAGCAGCCTCACAGTACAGAAAATTGGCAAGAAATTTCTCTGCCCTAGCGACCAAATGGGTTGTGTTGGTGTCATGATGTAAATGTAGCTGTGCAGCAGCCAAGCCAGCAATACCAACAGTAGGAGCAAGAAGGCTACAATCTGTGGGGAAAAGGTCTACTGCTTTGCAAAACCAGACTTCAGCTGTGTCCCATGCACCATCCACAACATATCCCCATGCAACCTCCAAGGCAATGTCAGCTGCTATCAACTTGGTGTCGCCATCACATCTGAATGCATCGTCATACACTTCTTGCAGTTGCTTGCAAGCATCCTCTCTTTCGCCCAAGTCCCGTTGCAACAGAGCTTCCTCAAGTCGCAGGGCACACTTGCCAGCATCACCACCGCTGAAACACTCTTTAGCCCGATTCAACATACGGCAGGCATTGGCAAGCTTGCAGTCCTTCCGCATGGCACTTGCCATGCCTAGACAGTGTGCTGAGTATATTTCACATTTGTTCGGCTGAATTGGATCAAAATGTTCCAAAGCTCTTTCATGCACATCTCGTGCCAGACTGTGCCTGTAGCATTGGACACAAAGCTTTCATGGCAACAGGTGGTAAGGGAGTGATAGAAGTGTTGCAATGTCAAGTTGGCTGCAGGCATCATGAGCACGCACACAGAGTTCACTTCGTCTGTGGGTAACATGCAGGAAACACACAACAATGCACCACACCTTGCACACTGGAAGTATGCCTAGCTTGCAACTGCTTGCTGTATACATGAAAGTCTGTGTTGCAGATCCAGCTTACCTTCCTTGAAAGGAGAGGTTGCGAGCCATGTCCAGGCGGAGACCAGTTTGTATCAGAGACAACTCCTTTACATCGTGGCCATGTGCAGCTCGCAACTGAAACTCAACAGCGTTTAGCTTCCCTTCAGCCTCAAGATAGTTGCCCATCAGCTGCTGTAGCCTTGCTTCAATCTGCTTGCAGCTTGCAATGTACTCACTCTTGTCTCCAAAGCCTTCCTTGCCAAGCTCCATTGTAGCCTTGACAACACCAAGCGCTTCATCATACTTTCCCAAACGCTGCAGAGCTGCCACTTGCACTTCCAACGTCACATCTAGTGTCCATTCATCGTACGGACCCCAGCAAATCTTGGCTGCTTCAATTCCTTTCACGATGTGCTGCATACCAGCTTCCATATCATGCTGCCCACCCTCATTGCAGCGGGTGCATGCAGTTCCCAAGCTGAGTTCTGCCAACACTGTTTCGTGGTGGACATCCCCAAACATCCTGTCCTGACATAGCTTGAGATGCTCTTGCAGCCACAATAACACAAAGCTCATTGGAGATCCCCCATTCCTCTCAAGGTCGGCCATAGCCTCTGGACCACACAACGCCCTTGCTGTCTCGCACATCTGATCGCGAGTCGCATCGCACAGCTTGTGTGCAAGCTGAGATTGTATGCAAAAGGTAGCAGGATGACCCTCAGGAAGAGCCCCTTGGGCTCTGATTAACAGTCTCTGTAAGTCTTGCACACTGTTGTCAATGTCTGACAGCCCATAAGCAACCCAAGCATCTGATCTAAGAGTCTCTGGGTCATCAAGATCTCTTGTTGCGTGCAGAATGTCGGCTGCCCTTGAGCGATGGCGGTCACAATCAGCATTTGCGGTGCTGGTTGGCAGCTTGCCAATGCATTCCATCAGGACGGCTACGTTTGCCAAGCCTTCTAAGCATGTGATCAGACTATAATCGTCTCTCGGAACCATCGCCTCTCGTTTGTCCAACACCTCTGTCAAGTCTTTCTCGGCCAATTCGCACAGCTTTGGATCATCTGAGCGGAAGTACGCAAGCTGCTCTTGGGCAGCAAGTTTGTCCTCTGCAGATCCATCCTGCTGTGCCCAAGCAAGCAGCTTCTCAAGAGCTTTGGTAACTGTGTCTGTTTTCAGCTTGAAAAAGGTTGTGTCCAGAGGGATGCGACCCAGGCTGCAATAGCTGCTATAGACGCGAGGCTGGTGCAGAAGCTCTTGTGTTGCCAGCATGGCAATAGCCTTGTCAACGCTTTGCCACATGTGCAACAAGCACTGCTGTGACTGGAGCGTGTCCTGTTGGGCTGCCTTCCAAACGCCAAGGAAGTGGTGCATGAAGCGCTGCTGGCCAAGCACGTATTCCGCTGCAACTGCAGTGTCTGCCTCAATCCCTTCTGCTGCAAGTTCCCTGAGCAAGAGATGCATGGAGTACGGTTGGTGAACTGGGCTGCTTCCAGTGCTGACTTTCTCGACGAGCGACAGACTCTGCAAGACGAGCAGCTTCTGTCGTGCGCTCGCCACCTCTGAGCCAAGCACTGCAGCAGCTGCTTTTTCATCGAATTTGCCAGGGAAGATGCTGAGACAAGCCAACGCTGCTCTCTCTGTCTTCAAGGATGGCATAATGCAGGTACGTAGGCGCTCGTCTTGGCCCAGATCCTTCATGCCCTTGACAAGCCCCACTTTCTTCAGTGTCAGCACCATGTCCTGCAAAACACATATTTTAGGCACAGACAAAACAGTGGTGCCAGTGATACCTCAACCACAGCCATGGCCTTCTTCTGTGGTGTGCCACTGCACACCAACGTCTGCCCCTAGGCAATAAGCTACTTTCAACTCACAGGTCACTGGCTTCAACAAGACCATGCAGCAGTGCATGTGACAACAGCATGACAGTGTGCATACCCTCCAGCCTGCAGCTCACTAGCTTCAATGAGACCAGGCAGCAGTGCATTGGAAAATAGCACAAAAGTGTGCATACCTAAGCTTTGGACTGCAGCGCAAAATGCAATTGCAAACATTATGCATGAAATGTCAGGGATGAAGGTGTCAAGACCAGCAGATGCATCCGGTTGCACATACATGAAACACAAAACATGCTGTAAATGAATCTTCTCAGTGGCCAATGCAATGATAATCCTGCTTCATCACGGAACACTCAGTAGATCTGGAACATATCTGTGATCCAGCTCATTGGAGACTTGACTGCAGTGCGCTTGTGACACAGAGATTCATCCTTGCAAGATCACAGGCAACCTACCATTGACAAGGCGCCAATGAAGCATTGACAGCATGCTTGTTGCCCGCATACAAGACACAGAGTATGACAGCTGACTGCACAAATTCCATTGCAAGGTGACTATGCAAGAATGGAGGTGACGAGCCAGGCTGGCATCTGCCCCGTACCTCTGCGGTACAGCCTTGTTGAATGTTCTGGGCCGCGACCTTCAGGGCATATGGAATGCTGCCGCATAGCTCTGCAAGCTGTGTTGCCATGGCAGGGGTCAAGGGTCGAGCAGGGGTGAAGACCTCTAGAAGCTCTAAAGCATCATGTTGCTCCAAGGCTTGCAGGTGTACATTGTGGACAGGCCCCTCATGCCATGTCACTTTATTGCGGGAAGTGCTCAGCAGCTTCAAACCTTGCATGTGGTATTGGACCCCACGCAGAATTCTTTGCAGAACCTGCACACATCTGGTGCACCTGTCAGGACTGCAGACACCATTCAAGAAAGCAATGACTGCAAATCCATGCACTCACAAGGGCGCAGGCTGTGCATGTCCAGTTTGATGGTACAAGACAGCTTCTGATTGGCTTGCACGCAGGCACAAGATTGCGCCTGTGTGCAGCTACTTGCTGGGTTTCAAAGCATGCCTGGCAACTGAGTGAGTGAGCGAGCGAGCGAGCGAGCGAGTGAGTGAGTGAGTGCAAGTCAATGAATGCACCTTTGCTGAGTTTCACGCACAGGCGGGTGTTGCTTGTGGTGCATCAGACCCAGTAAATTTGCATGACAAGGCTTGTACGAATATATGAGCAAAGACTCTGCATGCCTTCTAGTAAACAGCGCGATCTTGCATACCAGTCCATTGATTGTGTCAGTTCTTTACCTCATCATGCAGAATGTCATCAGCATTGTCCAATACCAGCAACACCATCTGATCTTGACGAGCTTGCAACAGTTTGCATAGGTGCTGTGTCATCGCGTCACAGCTACTTCGAACCTGCGTACCCCATGACCATGAAAGAGCAAGCTTGGCTTTGGAACGTTAGCAGAATTCGCGACGCAGGATGACAGAAATGACAGTGAAGTCCCCAAGATCTGAGCGCAACAGGATGTGACAATATTTGGTCACATCTGATCATGAGTCCAAGGTGTTGAAGACCAATGACAAACCTTCCAAGAACACCAGATGTTTGAAACGTCAAGCGTGCGACTTCCTTATGTTGTGTCATGCCATGATCAAGTGAGTCATGCAGGCGCTGCATATGACAATAGATGCTTTTGACTTGCTGTCAGCAGAGGTAGTAAAATGCAATTGCTGGCTTTCAAGCCAAAGTCATGCTGGAACTGTACCTTAGCTGGCGGCCATGGCTGGTGCTGCATCCCATGCCCAATACTTATGGCATCTTTGATCTGAGCCAAGGCATCATCCAAAGTAGCAAGACCTATGACATGATAAGCTCTTCAACATAGGCAGCGTGTACATGCTAGAGACGGTTGAGAAAGACATACATGATGGAAAATTATGCAACATGAGGACAAACACTATTTGATATAAGGGCAGAAGGTCAATGCTGTCACAACAGACAGCAACAGCGCAGGGCTGCACATACATGAGATGTCCAGGGATACTAACCTGTAAGATCAGCATGGAACCAACGACCAACAGCCCTTGACTCGCACATGCTTTGAGCGCAGGTGGTTGCCAAAGATGTTTTGCCCTGCAATTCACTAAGCGTTGAGCCCTATGCAAAGCATGCCTTTAATGCCATGGTGGAGATTAGCACAATACCAAACTGATTGGAGACAGCTGACTGTTTCAAAATGTACCTGGCTGGGCCTGCTGAGCCTGTCTAGCATGCTTTCTGAATGAACGAATAACGAATGGACGAAAGAACGAACAAATGAACAAGTGAACGAATAAATCAAGGAATTACTCATGCATGCATGCATGCATGCATGAATGAATGAATGAATGGATGAACAAAGAAACGAATGAAGCAGCAAGTGAATGAGTGAGCGAGTGAGTGAGCGAGCAAGCGAGTGAATGAGTGAGTACATGCCTTGACAAATGGCTCCACAAATTACTTCTGCATGGGTGAACAACCCAAGACAAAGTCAGAAACCTCTTGAGCAGCGCTTCAATATCTTGCAGGTCATTCATGGCGGTTGATGGCATAAGGATGACATGCCTGAGTTGCGCTCGTGAGATGCAGTGAGTCGTTGTTTGTGGGCTTACCATGCCAGCCCCGCCCCAAATCCTTATTATGCCCTGGAATGCGCTGTTTATCAAGCAAGTCAATTCTTCCATCAATTGTGTACGGCCAACAAAAACGCTTTGCTCCTGAGCAGCAGGCAGCATCCCATAGGGCGGTGGTTGCTGTGGCAACTGTGCAGTGTCATACGCTGCCGTGCTGTGCAGTTGCTCTGAAGGCATCCCCTGGAGGCACAAGCACACAAGCTGTGATGGTGAGGCTGACGCAGTAGAAAGCTTTCCTTCATTCATGCTGCACAGTGAGCAGGGGCACACACTGCTTTGCGCTCTGAATTGGCCATGTACAGACCAGCTGCAATTAGCGCGTCAAGTCTGTTTGGACAACTCAAGAAGGTGCAAGGAAGCACATGTTCAACAAAAGGGAGCTGCATGAGAGATAAGCGTTGTTGATGCAAGAGCTGGCTCAGCATTTCAGACAATCCTGTACAGCATTTGCTGAAAAAAGCTGCATGCAATGTGGCTTGCATTTCATACAGCTGAGAAGAGTCATAAGCTTGTTGAGCATGCAGAGGAAGGCTGTTTGCAACAGAACCTGGCACAGCAGCTCTCACACTGTGCTGCTGTTTTAGCATGCAAAGCATAGCAGGTGCAGCACGCCATCAAGCTGCCAGCAGCAACATATCAATAAGTCATAAGCAGCAGTCACCTGATGCTCTGCATCCATACCAATATCACCAAGTAAAAATTCTAAGTTTGCATCGATTGCTTCCGTGTCACTCAAGAATGTCAGTGAGCCTGGCTCATCTACCATCATAGCTGTGTCCTGAATCTCTTGTGTACCTGGAGCTTGAACCGGCGATGCAGCCTGGCCAGGAGTGTCTGAAGCTGATGGCTGCAGTGCCTCAAATCCTGGGCTGACTGAGGACTGTGATGCAAAATCATGCTGGGGCGAATCTGGTCCTGCATGGCTGTCTGGTTGGTCGTGAAGCCAAGCAGGGGAACTCGGGACATTCAGGATAGTAGAGGGGTTGCCAGTGGCTGGCCCAGGTTGTGCCTGCTGCTGCCAGTAAGCATGGCTGAGGTGGAGCTCCTGTACCCACTTCTCCATGTGATCACACATTTCAAACACAAAGCTGCATAAGCCTGTAGTGCTGCAGCCCCAGCTTTTGGCAAGGCCGCGAAGCTTCTGCCAGGACTTGTTCAAGGCAAAGTCTCTGTCTGGAAACTCCGCGTGATAATGATCATACAGCCTCTTGTACGCATCTTTCCCGTTCGTCTGAAGAAGACTTGTCTGGCATTTGCATTTATTCATGATGTAAAGCAGCTGTATCGTTTCGTAGCCTGAAACAGCCGGCCACACCTGAAGCAAACAAACTAAGTTCAAAGTTTGCAGGCAGCTGCAGTTCTTGTCTCCTGCTGATAGGGACGTTATTTGATGGTCTGTGTGCCAAAAGACCAGCACATCACAACACACAAAACTGCCGTGTTTGAGGACAAGTGCACCAAAGGAGTGGAAGGCGCCAGCACTACAGGGGCACAAATTGACCCTCATGAATAACTTGATTACAGAATGAGTGTTTAGTCTTGTGAATCTGTGGGGTGTGGGCGGAACCAGAGTGCCAAGCTTTAAATCTTTGGTTTTGGCCAAGATCGCCTACTTTGCAGGGCATTTTCCCAAAAACCTACCATGGGGGTTGCTGGCTAAATTGCCTGTACCCACTGAGCGAGGTGGCGAGGAAAGCAGTTTGTTGTCTCAATATTTCAGAGTGGGTGCTTTATTCGTGCCCGTATGGTGTTCTCTTGCAGGATGCCATACTCCAGGTGATAGCACAAGATCTGCAACATCAGCATAACTGGAGAGAGGTACCTTGTAAAGTCTTTGTATGAACTGTCCAGCTTCCAGTGCATGCTGAAGATGTTCAAATGTGGAGTTGCCATTGATTGTGTCATACAAGAAGGCACTTGACTGGGGTTCGCTTTCCCTGCCCTGTGGGCTGATCTTTGCCTCCCATACATCAGAATGAGTGGCATTGTAAAGCCACACTGGAACTTTGCGGTTAGCCTGCAGACACCAGGGCACTGAGCCTTGCAAATGGTACCATGGTTGTGCCCTAAGCAGGTGCTGAGCGCACCTTGACTAGAAACCCCTTCGTCACGGTGGTGACGTACAAGCTGTCCTTCTTGGGTACCCGGTTCAAGTCAGCCTTGCGCTGCAAGTGCTGTCTCTGACTGAGTCCTTTAGCGTACATGAAGTCTGAGGTGGCCCAGGTCAAGAAGAGACCAGTAGACACTAAGCTGCACAGTGAGCTATGGCATGATCTCGGCGATTGGCGGACGCTTTAACTAGGACGGAGGGAGAGCATTGGCAACACCTTCCATACTATCACGCAAGATGCAGACCACGGCGAGCTGCTGCGTCAAGATGAACAAGGCCTGAAGTTTAGGATGCCTGCGAGAATTGCCTTGTCTTTACTGCAAGCAGTTGAGGCCTTGAAGCGAAAGTCCGAGCTCACGGCGAGTGCAGCAACACAAGCTTGCACACTGCCTCCCCGATTTCGCGCCACAGACACGATGAAGAAGAACTTTATATGCTTTAGCATTGCTAGATTAGCTCACTGATCTTTCCATGCAGGCGAACAACATAATTACGTTCGTAGTGTGGGAAACACAGGAGTCAGATAGTGGTGAGTCGCCGGATTACGCGTGAGCGACACATAGATTTTCCTGTTTCCAAATGAACATTGGATTGAGAAAGTTGTTGGGAATTTTGCCCCAACACATCCGATCAGACTTATTGGCTGGCTAAAGGATGTAAAACCTCTCTCTCTCTCTCTCTCTTTCACTGCTCGTCAGGAACATTTGAATGGTTTGTTTTACTGCTCGTTTAGAGAGTAATTCTTTGTTCCTGCTCAGCGTGTGTGCACCAAACAGAAATCTGTCACAGCTGCACCAATTGACGTCGTAAGTGGCAGGCTAAGTGTTCATCAGGAGTTTCTCTGTGCTCAAGAAGCTAACCAAATTCTTCATTGATGTATAATCAGTGTCACCTCTGGTCAGTACAAACAACGTGCAAGGTTACTAACAAACCCTACACGACACAGTTGAAAAACACACCAACAAATGGTCACCTGCAATGTGTACATTTGAAGCTGTGAAATGCAGTACAGCACATAGTCGTTGTTGCAGGTGGTGACCACTTCATGCTGGTATGTGCGAATAGCATGGTTGTCCAAAGCAAGCTTGACAAACCAAATCACAGCATGGCAGCTGCCTGTCTGGCAAGCATCATGCGAAATGCTACACACATGTATGGGCAATTGCATACAATGGACCCGTCTCAAACAGCAGCACAACCCAGCAGACAATGCATGCATGGATGGTATGCATCATGGCTACCCTCGTGTGCAGTGCAGCGGGTGCAGCCAAATCTGGTGGAGAGAGTACTGTTGCATGCTGTAGCTAGCCAACAAGGCTGACTGCGTCTGCCGCGCAGTGCCAATGACTGTGTGTTCATCAAGTAGTCTCTGACATAGTAAAACACATCTCAACAATCATGTCGCATATACCATGGTATATGTGGCCGGAAGCTGATATGAGGTAGCACGAGAAATCATATCGCCACAGACTCAGGACTTGACAGCCGGTCCAGAAGCAGCACTTCTTGACCTGACACAAGACCCGCCCCGGCCATGGTCATAGACTGTAATAATGCAAGCTCAAGTACACGTCTAGGAAATTGCATCACAAGCTAATATACATAACATCAGAAATCATGTCGTCACAGACTCAGAACTTGACAGCCGTTCTAGAAGCAACACTTCTTGACCTGACGCAAGACCCGCTTCTGCCATGGTCTTAGACTGTAATGATGCAAGCTCGATCACACGTCTAGGAAATTGCATGACAAGCTGATAGCCACCAAAAGGCAGCCCTCCAGCACCTCTGGAATCAGCAAAATCGAACAGCAAATTCGCAGGCTGAGTTTGTAGGAACTTTCTGGTTGCCCTTGTGCCGTCAGGCATTCTGAAAAGGCAATTCACAACTGGCTCTTGGATATTGCCTGAGGGCTCTGGCGGCAGCAAAGCTTCCTTTTCCTGTACAGACAGGTCAAAATTATGCTGTGCCAAGTTGGTAAACGAGTCCAGACACCAATAATCTTGCAAGAGGCAACAACCAATACCAGCATTGCTGTGTCCAGGGTGGTTCTGATTCAAACCACAGGCAACAGCCTGACAGAGCTGCAGCAGAAGCCATAGCACAGACCACCTCGTGACGGTCACAGCACATGCTGTGCTTGCGTAGCTTCCAAAAGCAGCAAAAGCACTTCAGGATGTGTAAAATGACACAGGCTTGCTTGCAATATAGACTGACAATCCATCAGTTAAGAAGGCACTCAGCTCTCAAGGTAGACTAGCTGTCAGTAGCTGCAAGACTGACCACTAATAACTGGCCTGTCCTGAAAGCTGACCACTGACAACAAACCAGGCTGTAATTCAGGGCTTGCAAGCAAACAGCAAATCATGCAGGCACACACATGTTTGTTCATTTGTTGTACAAGCTCTCATGAGAGACTACTTGTCAGTAGCGGCAACACTCATGACTGGCAACTGGCCTCCCTTGACAGCTGACCACTGACAACAAATCAGGCTGGTCAGAACACTCATGCAAACAGCAACGTATGCCACAACGAATGTCTGTGCATTTCTTGTTTGAGCTCTCGCGACAGGCTAATTGTCAGTAGCTACAACATGTGCCAATGACTACTATAGCCTCTTTTGACAGCTGACCGCTGGCAACAAGCCAGGCTCACAATCATGCAAGCAAACAGCAGCACATGCAAACGCGCACAGTTGAGCATTTCTAGAACGCATAAGCATGCATACAAATGAGTATGTACCTCGCATATCAGCAAGCATGTGTGCAAATTGGCACGTACCTGGCGCATACATGAGAATGTGTGCCAGTAAGCATGTCTGGCATGTACACAAGCATGCAGGCAAAGAAGGATGTACCTGTCGTATCCTCTGTCTATCTGCTTGAGCCTGTTCCCTGAGGTTTGCATCCTGCATGGCCTGCTGGATATTCTCTTCCTCAATCCTACATGGATACAACTTCAAGGCTTTCACAAGTCAGGTCAAATAAAGAAACGTTTCTTGGCTTGCATGATTTGCAAGGCGCTAAGCAAGAAGTTGTTGCCAGAACCATGGCATCAAAAGCTTTCCAGCTGGCTGCAATGAAAAGCTGTGAGGCAGCTTGAACATGCAGGAGGTTGCATGCGGCAGTACACCGTGATGCATCAGTTCCTGAGCAAGCTGAATGTTCTACAGCAGCACAGACTAGTTTCAGTCAGGGATGGGTTCGCCCAGGACAACTCCTTGTTGTTGGCATCGGTCGCAAGAAACATGATGCGCTACCAGAAAACGCCAAGATTCCCCTTTGCTGAGGCATGGCTGGCCAATCATGCATGATTAGCCTTTTAAATCAAAGCAAAGAGACAATGTCAAGATCGGGTTGCAGCATTTTGTGCTCAAGAAATCCTTGCATAGTCTTTCTTTTTGAAAGTTTGGCAACCTTGACATTTTGCTAACCTCCTTTTTGGAAGGCCATGAAGGAAGATCAGCCAACAGAAACAAGAGGACTGGAAGAAGAATGCTTTCCCTTGGGGACCGTGATGCTTCAGTTCGAAAGTAACCTCATGGCTCTCAGTGATATGCACAGATGAATGGACAGCATCTTATAGAGGGACAAACAGAGGCACAGAGGCATGGGGCCAAAGCAATTAGATGGCTTGAAGGGCCATGATCTACCTCTGCATGGCTTCAAGACGTGCCTTTGCAGCTTCTTCTTCAGCTCTCAGCTTCTCCTCAGTTTCCACACTTGGGTCAACCTCAGCTTCCAAGTCAGTTTCTGCAGCAGCAGCAGCAGAGATGAGTTTGTAAAGTACTGAGTCAGCCGCCTGAGCCTGACAAACCATAACATCACAGACTGATGGCAGAGTGCTGCTTTTGCTTAGGGCTGATGGGCTTCTCACAGGCAAAGGCTCTGGCAGCGACCTGCTGCTGTGTTTGCTCAAAGGTGATGTGCTTGCCACATGCTGAAACGCTGGCAGGTCAGAAGTGCGAGCTTGTATTTGCCCCAAAACGCCTCTGATATATATTTCCTCCATGGTCATGCAATCATCAAGATACGTGACTTTGGCCAAGTCAGCAATAACATGACATGTCTGTGATCATAGCATGGTCAAGTGAAATGTGCACCCACCCGAAACATATAGCGCCTGACGATTGCAACTTCGGCACTGGTTGTGTAGCCGTATAACATGCATTTGTTCTTGCAAGCACATCAAGCACATTCTGCTGGTTTTGCTGCTTACCTACGATGGAGAGTGCGGTCTCAGGCTGAAGGTTGAGCACTTTGAGGTCATGCAGCTTGCCACCATGTGCAACTTGCACCCACTCTCCTCAAGTCAAGGTGCTGTCAGTTTGTGTTCAAAGAGTGCCGACCATTTAAAGGCTGGCTGTGCTGCTTAGCTATGATTGAAATTGCGGTGTCAGGCTGCAGACTCAGCACTTTAATGTTGGGCAGCTTGCCACTGTGCCCTAGTTGCACCCACACTTCTCAATTCAAGGTGCTGTAAGTCTTTATTCAAGAGCGCTGACCATTTCAAGGCTGGCTTCTGCTGCTTACCTATGTTTGAGACTGCGGTCTCAAGCTGAAGCATGAGCCACTTTGAGGTTGTGCAGCTTGCCGCTGTGGTCGACTTGAACCCACTCCAATAACATCAAGCTAGCATGCTGGCATTGCTGCTTACCTGTAATGAAAATGGTGGTTTCAGGTTGAACACCACGCACCTTCAGATCATGCAGCTTGCCACAGTGCCCCAATTTCATCCACTTTCCTTGTGTTAGAGTGCTGTGACTGCTGCTTACTTATGACAAGGACTGAAAGGTCAGGCTGAAACACTTTGACGGAATGCATTTCTTAACTGTGGGCAAACTGCAAGCTTGTGAACTGTGTTTTGCTGTTGTTACTGCTTACCTATAATGGAGACTGCAGACTCGGGCTGTAGACTCAGCACTTTGAGGTCGTGCAGCTTGCCATCATATGCGACTTGCACCCACTCTCCTTGAGTCAAGGTGCTGTGTGTGAACATGCTAGCCTGCAGAACCTGCTCCACGCTGTCGCCTACTTCTTCTTGGAAGACTGCTGACCGCGGCTGGAATCTGACATAGGTGCCTGCATGTCACTGGACCAATCAACTCATGGATCTTGACGGTCTCAGACACCAAACGGGGTTTCATACAGCTCAAATGTCGAGAGTCAATGTACACATTGCGTGTCATCAATGATGTGCATCAATGATGTAAATCAACGATGTGCATCAATGATGTAAACCAACAATGTGCGTGTACATTATATTGATGCACATCATCGGCGCACACCATTGATGACATGCAATGTGTACATTGACTCTTGACAGTTGAGCTTCAATGACGTGCATCATTGTTGAACATCAACGTAAATCAACGATGTACATGTAAATTATTGATGCACACCATTGATGACACGCAATGTGTACATTGACTCTTGACAGATTGAGCTTCAATGACGTGCATCATTGTTGCACATCGTTGATGAGTGTCTTGATTGCGATTTGTGAACCAGTCGTTGATCAAGTGAGAGCACTGTCTCTGAAAGGCAATATGGACGTCCACGGGTGCCATTAGCAGTGTGACCACAGCATGTCAAACCCATTTGCTTGTACTACCTCTTATGCTGTCTTTTGACCCAACAGGCATGTCAATAGACCACGTCCATAGCACCACTGGAGCACAGGGATGTCACTGCCAACAACGCAAGCAAAGCATGTGGCTCACGCACCTTTTGACAGCTTCTTGTATGTGACAATGACGTGCCCATGGCATCGCCCGTCCCCTGATGTCAGTCCCCACAGATTCCTGATGATGTGCTCAGAGACACAGACAGTGCCCATACACTTTGGCACAAGCACCATTGCAGCATGTGGACGGTGTGGTCCTCAGTACCAGTAAGACATTGGCTGTGGCATACCTTTTGACAGCTTCTTGTCTGTAACAATGACATGCCCATGACATTGCCCATCTCCTGTTGTCAAACCCCACAAGATTTTGATGGTGTGCTCAGAGATGCCAGGAGTGTCCATGCATCAAGTCACAAGTGCCATTGCAGCACATGGACGGTGTGGTCCTCAGCACAAGACAGGCACTTGCTGTGGCATACCTTTTGGCAGCTTTTGTTAGGTGACAATGACATGCCCATGGCATTGACAGTCTCCTGTTGTCAAGCCCCACAAGTTGTTGATGATGAGCTCAGGAATGCCAGGAGTGCCCATGCATCATGCAACAGGTACCATTGCAGCACATGGACGGTGTGGTCCTCAGCGCAAGACAGGCATCTGCTGTGGCATACCTTTTAGCAGCTTCTTGTAGGTGGCAATGACATGCCCATGGCATTGCCCGTCCCCTGTTGTCAAGCCCCACAGGTTTCTGATGATGTGTTCTGGGATGCCAACAGTGCCTTGTGCTGCTGCAAAGTCCAACACACCAGCATGTAAGCTTCGGCCTGCTGAGGTTGACAATTCAAACAGCATGGCACCGTTTTTTGGGGCGTCTTGAGACATCAGGATGTCCGCAGCTGACTTTGGCAGCCTGATCTGCGAAACAATGCAGCTGATGTGAGCGCTGTTGCTGCCACTGTGTGAAATGAAAGCTGGAGTAACATCTGTTTATGATGACTGCATTGGTGAGAAAAATGTCCTTACATCAAAGTGTCCTTACGCAGAAGTAACACTGTAGTCAGAATGCAGTGCTTGGTTCCCAGTTGCATTGGCCTTACATTGAAGATGCCCTTATATGTAGTGTTCCTATATCAGGGGATTACTGTAGCCACAGATACAAACAGGTGGTTGTTCAAACAGTAATGTGCCAGGCCCTTAATAGAATCATCAGCAACAACAGCGAATGTTCTTCAACAAAGTGCTTGGCAAAAGTTGTTGTCAGGAGTCACAGTAATGTTAGGCAAGCGCAGCATCAGCGTCGCTTCAAGGCTGTGAGGTGATTCAAACCTTGTCAGCACTGCGTTTGATCCCCAGTTGCTCCACGACACCAGTGGGCAGAGGCACAGCCACCAGGCGCTCTTGCCACCAGACACCGTTGTTCCGTTCAATGTCTTCGTCATGTTTCAGGCGCTCCTGCACAACACCTGATGCTGAGCTTCGGCACCCCTGTCGGGGTTTCAGGAATTCGACAACAGTACAACGCGCGCAGGATGCTCCAAACCGCGACCGCTTACGGCTTCTGCTGCGGCTTCCTCGGCTAGGCGCTGCTGTCTCTTCTGCTCTTCGAACTGTCGTTGCCTGTCTTCTTGACGCTGTCTAAGGATCCGCTCCTTCTCTGCTTGTCGCTTGGCCTTGTCAGCGCGCTCCTTTGATTCGCGAACGAGCTTGTTGGCTCGGCCCTCGAGCTCGCGGCCGAGCATGACAGCTTGAGCACGCCCTCTGCCGCGCGACGCGAAACTGGGGCCTGGAAAGCTGGAAAACTGATTTCAGCCGATATGAGCTAGATCGGTGTGCTGCAATGGTTGATGCTTGCTCTGAATGCAGTTGAGCTCAGCTGTCAGTGAAACAGGGTGTCAAAGCAGCTTGCATCGCCACTCGATACAGCAAAGTGCGCATGCAGCGAGAAAGTTCTGAAAGACGAACCAGTTTCGAGGAGGTCAGGTGAGTATTTGCTCGCGACCTGCTGACATCGAAGCTGTCTTTTTATGTGCGTAATGCAGAAGAGATCGTATCGCTTGTTCGACGCGCTGACATGAGCTTATGATGAAGGCTTTTATTGTCTCATGGCCTATACCGTTTATCGGGTGAGCACTGTCTCACCTGCGATAACGCATGTTGCCTCGCTGTGGCTAATATGTATCGCCTGGTGCTGATGCAACATGCTCGCAGGTAGACGCATTTGCTTCAGGGTCTTCCAGCGGCAACCCAGCCGTTGTAGTCCTCTTGCACGACAAGGATGTCCGGGAAGAGCGCAAGGAAGTGTTTACCGAAATCCTTCAGGCAACTGCAGCGGGTTTTAAACAGCCAGCTACCTGCTTCGTCGGTCTCAAACGAACCAACTTCAGAGCAGACCACTTCTCTCTGAGATGGTTCTCGCCCACTCACGAGTTGCCACTGTGTGGACATGGCACACTGGCAAGCACTGCAGTCCTCATAGAAGGTATATTGTTCACCAATGCTGTAGCACGCCTTGGCCGTGCTCTTCAGCAAGTGATTGCAAACACTGACCATGCTGCAGTGGGAGTGCCGTTCAACACACTTCAGTTCTCCACGCAAAAGGGGGTGTTGACTGTTGAGCGATTATCATTAGAAGCCGACAGACCCTCAGTCATTCAGATAGCGCTGCCAAGGTCACACAGCGGCAGAAATTTACCAAAAGGCCTAAGCTTTGACAGAGAGCAGTTGAAGGTGATTTGAATGCTGATCTACATGCTCTAATGACACTGACATGAGCTTGATGGGCGTTCGGTCTCTCGTTAGTGCCGGAAAACTAACTCGGAGGACCATATCTATGCCTGAATGACCGCAGCCTGCCTTGCTGGAATTCCAATTGCTTCACAAATCATGACATGACATGACTTGTGAGTTACCCCAGTAATCAATTGGGAACCTGACATTGTAACTCATCAGGCATGCAACTACATATGTCTATGTGAGCTTTCCTGTTCAGGTGATTACAATGGAGACTCCAGTCAAGGAAGTGTTGTATGCAGAGAGCGCGCGTAACGCAATTGTGGTGTTGGGCGATAGCGCAGGCAGACAGGAGCTGGAAAGTTTGCAGCCTGATTTGCAGCTCATGGTGACAACGCTGCAAACCAACGCGCTGAATGGTGTCATTGTCACATGTCAAGGTATGCATCACTGCATGCATCTTTTCTTCACATACTCGTGTCTGCACTGAAGGACGTGCTGTATGTTGATCAAGCTCCAATGCATTGGAGTCAAGCTGTCCAACTCTTGTGGCGTACAGAATTGGGCATGAGCTGCCAAAGCACCCACCACCGTGAAGCAAGAATGCTGTGAAGAATTTTGAGCTGACAAAGCATGCATCAGTATGCAGGATGTGCTCTGCAAGTGCACTGCCATCTGTATTTCAGTCTGCACACTATGCTTGCACAATGGGTGAGCTCTGCAATGCACCCACCATTGTGTCGCAAGCGATTTGCATACACCCTGCCACATGTACCTCATTCTGCACAGTAGTTGCACAAACAATCAGGATCTGTATGAGCTCTGAAATGCCAGTGAGCATCATTATGCACGTGCAAGTGCTTTGCATGCATGCAACATGTCAAGTATATGTGATCTGCACACAATGGTGGCACAGGTGATCAAAATCCATACCACTTCCTATCCCGCTATTTTGCACCGTGGATTGGTTGTGGGGAAGATGCAGTCACAGGATCTGCGCATTGTGCACTTGGGCCGTACTGGGCGCAGCGTCTGAATATGCATGGGAAACCAATGCAAGCCAGGCAGTGCTCTCACAGAGGAGGCGACTTGACTGTTTCAGTATCAGAAGGTAGCAATTCAGTGTTGATCGCAGGGCGCGCTGTTGTACACAATGCTGAGAGCATCACTTTACCAATTTGACCAGCGCGCTGTGTTACACACAACTTGGGAGAGCTAGAAGATCGCATGCTGGAACGAAGACTTCTTCTGGTGCTATCTTGACATTCATTTGCATATGACCCGCTGTTGTGTTCAACTCACGATCTGCAGCTCATTGATTTGACACTGACAAATTTTGCCCATGGTGGCTTCTCGAAACCGTTCATTTGGAAGGAGGCAATGGTGGGGAGCTATTCTGCAGATTTTGCATGCATGCAGGTTCATACTTGCACATGCAATCATATACATTGCCCATGAACAATGTCTCTGCCACAAACTGGTTTTTGATCATGGCCAGCTTCAGCACATCACACCTGCAACAACATCAGAGTTCTGAATAGCAGCTCAACATTGAGTTGTCAATGAGACTGCTTGGTATAGATTGCATCATGTAGCAGTCAAAAGCAGAACAAGACAGCCTCTTTGAAACAAGGTCACTTGGGCATGAGAGTTTCTGTGACACTACTCACACCTAAGCTGATGCATACGCCGCACAAAGACATCCTCTTTGCTCAGTCAGGACACAATGCAATGTGTAGTCAATACTGTACGCAGCCAAGCGACCTTGCTCTAGCTTGGCAATCTTCTGAAGCGCCAAACAAAGGCACAAGCAGTGTGCAAACGCTCTGTAAGTGTGCAAGTGAACATTGTATGGCTTGCCAATGAAGGCTTCCAGTTCACAGCCTGCCTGCTGCTTTCATTTCAGCTTTGCAAGGCAGTTGATAATCATTGGGCAACACAGCTAAAGTTGATCATTTGGTCTACGGGGGCCTGACTTGTGAGACTGTTGGTGGTGGTTTAGCTGCACAGATGAAGTTGATTATCAAACAGCTGGGGTACTTACTTAAATTTTGTGAGGTAGTTGGTGATGATGGAGCGGCCCATGCCCTCCAAAATGACAAGGTCTGCGCCTACAGTGGCATCAGCCAAGGTATCTGGAACCCGCCGCAAGTCCAAACAGGGGCTGCCGTGGCCATTATCAATCACAAATAGTCTGGCTTTCCTGCACCACAATCCTTGGTTTTGAAGGTGCAGGTGGAACAGCACTGGCAAACAAGATGTTGCTGATTGTGAGCAGCATGTCGTGCACAGCATCAAGCTGTGCATAGCAGGTCTTGTCAATTCGACAGTGAAGCAGAATGCTGTGTGTGGCTGACATGGTCACCTGTTGATAGCTTGTGGAGTTTGATGCTCTAAATTGGGCCGCCTTGGCTCTGCTTGCTTTCCAGGCGAGGATGACGGAGTCGAGCCGTCCATGCCGTGACGATCCGCCTCTGAGCTATCGTCTGACGATGCCGAGCTGCGATAGCTGGAAGAGGCGTCCAGCGGCGACTTTCGGCGGGCCTGTATCGACTGCCTGAAGCCTCGTTCCTCGTTGGACTCGTCTTCCTCGGTTTCCTGAGGCGGCGGCAACGCATTGCCGGACGGACTGGGGCTGCCGCCAGAGTCTGCACGCATCGAAAACAGTTGCTCCAGAATTCTGCTAACAGGAGTGCCAGGACTACAGCTGCATAAGTTTGCGGGCTGCAAACGCTGCATGACTTTGTGATGTATGGCCAAGAACCATTCAAAGCACAGCTTGCTAGGCTGAGGAAGGGTCTTAGCTGCAGCCAAGCGGCAATTGCAAGGCACAAAACAGCTCACCTAGCGTTTGGCGAGAGGGTTGGTAAGATGATGCCATGTCAGCCAGCCGTGCACTGCTGGGAACTCTGCGATTCAAACCAGGATATGGCGGTACCTGGCCACCGCATGCTGCTTGCGCTTGGTCTCCAGCTGCCTTGGCTGCCTGTAGCAGGTGCATGCACTGCTGATGGACGCCAATGGACTTCAGACTGTGAAATGCACCCGAACTAGCCAGGCCAGGCTTCATGCAACAAGCATTCATCTGTCATCAAACGTCTCTTTCATAGGCATATCATGCACTGTTGGCAATCACTGACTATTGCAGCGGATATGTGCTTAGCTTTGCTGGTGTACTTAGAGAAAGTGGCTGGCTCAATTTGAAAGAGCCTTGCCTTGATGGTGGGGCAGAAGCGGGAAACATCCTCTACCGCAGCAGCAAGCTCTGTCACAGTGATGTCATTGATGGCTGGCAAGGTATTGCCCACCATGACCACCTCAACACCCAACCTCAAAAGCTCCCTACAATCACACATCGTTGGCACTGTCCACATATCATCCTTGGCACTGTGTGGCGCATATGCAGAGAGCTTGCAAGAGTCAACTGAATGTAGACACAGCAAGTGGTGCCTGAAGAGTTCATCCAGCCAAGGTCTGCTCTGCAAGCATAATCCAACACCAGTCAGGTTGGTGCAGTTGGCAGAACAGCAGCATGGTCATCAAAGCTTCTGGAAACAAATACCGACGGCAAACTGAACAATGTCTATACATGCTGCCAAGTTGCGCCAAAAGCAGGAAGTGTCAGCAGATCATGCTGTTACCAGAATCTGGGCAATACTCTCATACTTGTTGACTGGCACTGAGCAATCCACACCTCAAAGCAAAGACTGCATTTGTGCCAAAAGGTTGCTTTGGTTTACTGCTTCTGCACACAGACAGCAGGCTGGTATGGTCACGTTTGCAGGATGTTAGACAACAGATTGCCTAAAATCATGCTGTTTGGTCGGGTTAAGGGCCAAAGCCCACAGGGTCGGAGGACCTAGGAAGATATGGAACGACATTGTTTTGTCTGACTTTTGCATGTTGAACATCAATCATCCGTACCGTGGCGCTCAAGACAAGCCGGCCTGGCGAGATAGGACTTGGGCCACACACACCTACATGGATTATTGTTATTGTTATAACAGCAGGCTCACAGAAATGGCAAGCATGTAGACAATAATGAACATCGTGGAAAGCCCGTGGCTGAACGCTTACCTAGCCAAAGGTATCATGCCAAGGAGAATGTCTGCCCCAGCATTGTCCACAAACATGATCACCCTTTTGTATGGTCTGGCAGGTTCACTCCCTGCAACATCAACTGCTTCGTGTAGTGACAGCTTCTGTGCACAACAGTCAAGGTGTAAGCATGCGAAATGGCCATTTTGACACAATAACAAAATGATGCAGCATTCACACTGTCCTTATCAGCATGATGCCCTGTTGTCTGATGATCAATCAGCATAATTGCATGTCCCTCTGACATGTGTGGGCATCGTGAGCACAGACAACCTGTCTGCTGACGTGACGTGACACTGCTGGCAGCAATTACAGAAGCTGCAGTCACAAGCGACTGTTTCAGCTGATGCAAAGAAAGATGCACGGCCAACATGCAGCCTGCTATGTGGAAGCATTGAAGGATGAGGAGGCCAGCATTTGTAGCATGAAGTCATCAGGCAAAAGCAATATGACACAACCACAAGTCAATAACAGTGCTTGAGGCTGACCGTCTGCCTTGTTGCCGCATTTGCCAAACCAGCGGTTGCTGAAATCGTCTAAGTCATCAACCCTCCACGGCCTCTGAGCCAGCTGATTGCGAGCTTTCCTGCAAGGGTAGATTACTACCTTTCAATGCTGAACTGCAAGTGCTTGGAACCCTTGAGCATGTTCTGATCCCACAGGTGAACATCAGTGGCACTTGGTGTGAATTCTTGAAAATTCACACCAAGTGCCTGATGTGCTGAATCATGATGATGCCAAAAGAGATGCGCAAGCCGCCTACAAACCGCCTGATGCATTGCACACAAGTGCTGAAATGCACCATCACCTGTGAATTTGTAGGGCGGTACTGTCCTGGTATGTGTCAACAGGAGTTTCAGCTTTCCTGTCAAAAGACATTGCAGTGGACTGTGACATCACGTAAACAGTGGTTGCAGTATCACCTGTGAATTTTCTGAATGGTGCCTTTGTGGAAGAAGTCAACAGCAGCTGTAGCTGCCCAAGTCAATGATATCACAAGTCAAACATGTTGCAGCGGTCTGTGGAATCACCTGTAGATCTCTAGGATGGTGCCGTCGTGGTACAAATTGACTGTTGCTTTGGCTCCCCAGTCAAAGATATTGCAGTGGGTTGCAATACATGTAGAAAGACCCCTTGAAGAATCACCTGTAGATTTCTAGGATAGTGCCATTGTGATACAAGTCAACAGTGGCTTTGGCTCCCCAGTCAAAGATGTTGCCTGCCAAAATGCCCTCAACAAGGGCTGTGAGGCGGGCCTCTGGGGCAGTCTGGTCCAGCTCATGTAATAGGTCTGGCAGAACTTCTAGAGCTGCAGTGTGCTCCCGCTGCTTGTCAAGCCTGCAGAACGCAGGTCAAACCGTGAGAGAAAAGACATCCAGCTACTTGTCAAGGCTAACAGGCTGTTTGTCAAGTCTGGCAGACTGCCTTTCGTGTCTATAGGGAGGTAGCAGAGGGCAAAAGCGTAGAGCTGCAGTGCGTACCCGCTGCTTGTCAAGCCTGCAGCAAGTGTGTTCAGATGTCAGAACACAGACAGTAGAAGCATGACGCTAGAAGCAGAACATTAGGGAAGTGCTGCTGTTTGTTACGGCTTTAGGAAGCATGTTGAGGTGTGAGGCATGCCTCAGGGGCAGTTTGGTCCAGCTCATATAACACGTCTGGCAGCACCTCAAGAGCTGCAGCGTGCTCACGCTGCTTGTCAAGCCTGCAGCAAGCATGCAAGAGTGTCAGCTGCAAAGTGTCAGATCAACATTAGGTTGCAAGAAAAGTTCAGCTGCGGTGTGCTCCTGCTGCTTGTCAAGCCCACAAATCATTTCTTGTCATTTACATCATCACAGCATGACATCGCAAATTTGAATTGGCATTAGTCTTTGGAACATGAGACAAGTCCGTACAAAGCAAGAAAACAATTTGCGTGCTATTGACGGTATGCTCCTGCTGCTTGTCAACCCTGCAGCATGAATGTAGACATGTCACAGCTAGGTCAGCACCCTGCAAAAACGGTGTTTAGAGGCCTACAGAATGCATCCTGATGTGTTGTCTGCAAGATGCCAGACTGCGAGGAGGTCAGCTGCAGTGTGCTTCCGCTGCTTGCGCAGCCGATAGTAAGCATGCTCAATCGCCGCTCGGTGGATTCCATTTTTATTTTTGGGTGAGGATTGAGAACAGTATTGAAGGTGTGTAAACATTTCAACTGCAAGGGAGACTTGTGCAAGTGTCATTTGCAGGGTGCCAGCCTACAAGACACTCCAGAGGCATTGTGAGCTGCAAGATGCCGACACTGTCACCTGTATACGTCTTTGAAGCCAAACTCGTGCAGGCGCTCCTTCCGCATGCTGCGCAGCACTTCTATCTGGTGATAGAAGGCAGACCAAACAGGATGGTTATGGTTGATGAATTCACCTGTAAACATCTTTGAAGCCAAACTCACGCAGGCACTCCTCCCTCATGCTCAGCAGCTCTGCCATGCCAATAGTGCCATATGCACTAGGCTCTCCTCTCAGTTTGCTTACGTGCCCTGCCAGGGCTCTGCCAAAGGCTGCTGCACGCCGCCTCGCATCTGCACAAGGTAGAAATTATGAGATTCTTGCTTTTGTGTGCGATTGAGTTTCATGAAGCAGAGGGCCAGACACCAGCAATGCCATTAGTGCCATGTGCACTAGGTTCCCCGCTGAATTTGCTTGCATGCCCTGCTAAGGCTCTGTCAAAGGCTGCTGCACGCCGCCTCGCAACTGCATGTGGAAGAGCTGTCACACTGACTTCTCCTGCTGGGCGCCACAACAAGAGCCACAAATGTGCAAATGATGCAAGACAGACAACAATCTTTGTCTCAGACTGCAATTGTGGCAGAGGAAAATCAAGACAGGCAAAGATGCACATGGCAAGTCATCAGCTTTGCCTCCATAATTAGTAATAGCCTTGGCCTTAATGGCCTCAATGGAGTCTGTTAGCATGTTGTGTAGGTACTGTAGCCAGTCTTTGTCTTCGTTGATGACCAACTTGTTGAGCCCATGAGACCAAACAGAATCAAGCATCTTCAAGTTGCTGCTGTAAGCGTAAAATGCAAACACCAGCAAGGATGAACATGTTGACATACCAGCTTTGCCTCCTTCACTAGCAATAGCCTTTGCCTGAGTGGTCTGAATGGAGTCTGTCAGCACATTCAGCCAGTACTCTAGCAGGTCTTTGTCTCCACTGATGTCCACTGTGTTGGGTTCATAGTGGACAGGGTCTGTCAAGAGGGGAAAGGGCTCAAAGGAGGGGTCATAGTGTAGCACCCCCACATGTAGGTTCATCCTGAGTGAAGAAGGCGAGGAAGGGTGGGTCATGTCACCCATGTCGGTGGTCAGGCTGTTACCCCTGCTCATGGATTCTGGCAAATCCTGTTGCACCCTGCAAGCATTGAGAGCAAAGGTAAGAAAAGTGGGGTTGGTCAATTTGGGGGGAGGGCTCAAGAGAGGGGTCATAGTGCAGCACCCCCACAGGTAGGTTCATCCTGAGTGAAGAAAGTGAAGAAGGGTGGGTCATGTCCCCCAGGTCGGTGTTCAGGCTGTTGCCCCTGTCTATTGATTTTGGCAAATCCGCTTGCGCCCTGCATGCATTGAGGGGTGAGCAGTGGTACAGGCAACACCTGTGAAAGTCATGATCACTCCCAAGTCTTGTCTGTAGCCTGGGCACCATGAGGACAGATACGTGTGTAGATGTCAGCACTTGAGACAGGACGGCTCTGATTGTTTATATTCTCAACACAGGGCACCTTGTTCATGCCTATGACTACGAAAATGCTGTGAAGCATAGATCATGGAAGAGTTGCGGAGGACAGGGCCAAACATGCAAGTCAACTGCAGAAACACTGACTAGTCTTCCTGACATCGTGCTGCCTCTGCTGCAGCATTGGCCACAAGCACAAACTGCTGCAGTCCCAACAAGAAAGGTCACATCATTGTGACAATCACAGATGCCAATGACAAAGCTTTGATAGGACCTAAGCGAAAGAGGGGGCATTGCCCAAAAAGCATTTTCATTGTTGCTACAAACTGAAGAACTCACTGGTCTTGTTGAGAGCGTGCTGCTTCTGTTGCAGCAGTGCCCACGCGCACAAACTTCTCCACCCAGTCAACTTTATGGGAGACATCTCCAAAGGCAGGCCCTTGCACCTGCCCCGCTGAAAATGGTGCTCCCATCGAGAAGCGCTCAACAAACCTGGCTCTGACCTGAAGCCAAAAAGTATGAGGTCAGATTTGAGACATCACAAAAGGCAGGCTCTTGCAACTGCCCTGCAAAAAAAGGTGCTTTCATGCCAATTTGTCTTGCAAACCTGGCTCTGACCTGGAGGTCAAGAAGGATCTTCACATGGTTGGGGAGTTGCATACTGAAGAAGATCAGTGGTGGCAAATAAAAGCCTGTCGGGTGCATGACGCCTCATGATGTTATCAAAGACAGAGGGAGACAAAGATGAGAGCATCCAGACTGCTCATATGCAGAGACGAAAGTGAAAGAGCTTGTAAGCCAGGGTCATGCCGAGCAAAGCATGCAAGTTGGGGAGATGAACAGATGAAGATGCAGAGCAAGCAAACCACTTCTCTGCCATTGGTTTTGACTGCTGATGATTGGTTGCAGCATGTTGTCAACAGAAGAAGTGAAGACTGATTCCTATTTACCTTGCGGGGCTCTTTGGTGGAGGTGTGGTGGAAGGAGGAGGGGGTCATGGGGTGCACCTTCAGGAAGGCCCCCATTGCCCCCAAAAACCCCTCATGCCGCAGGAACAGGGCCGCCATTTCACCCTGCAACATGAAGAAGAGCAATGATGGGTCAAAGAAGAGGAGGCAGGGTCATGGGGTGCACCTTCAGGAAGGCCCCCATGGCCCCCAGGAACCCCTCCACAAAGTTTTTTGTCATGTTGCCCCCAGGACATCCTTGTGCTGCCATCTCATCCTGCAAGGAATGCACACATCAGAAGGTAGGGCATGACAAAGAGCATGTCATTCGCAAGCCTTGAAAGTGATGGCAGAGGAAGCAGCGTCTGGTCGAGTATGTAACAGGCCTTTATACACAATTGATCCATGCAATGATGCTGACCGAGAAAATTCAAAAGCCGCTTGCAGTCACTTGCCTTGGACCAGAATCTGATGGCAAAGGAGATGGTTTCCATGGTGTACGGGTGACCCCTGATGAAGAAGCCGCCAAATAGCACCCTTGGCAAGCCGTATCTCTTGGCATTTAGGTAGGCCAAATGGCCTATATTGTAGGACACCATCCTGCAGTCAAGATGAGAGACTCAAGATAGTTGACAAGCCACAATGTGTGTAGCATTGCTGATCTCAAGAACTGGCAATAATACAAACATAAACGATTGAGTGCGATGAGTGACTAGCCTTGACACACAGTGGCTATGGACAAAAGCACTTCACTGATTTTGCATGTGGCTTGTAGGCGGGATGATGATGCGTCCTAGCATGTTACACAACACCACAGAGGGCACCTGGTCTGGGCTTTTGATACATACAACATTTGACATGATTTGCAAAGCATAGCGCAATGCGGCAGCGGTGAAAGCTGTTCTGCAAAGCTGTTCTGCAAGAGCAATGCCTGCAGAATTAATGTCTTCCAGGTCTTTGCCCTCAGTCACCACCTTGCCAAAGCTGCTGGCAATAGTCGACCGTGGCAAGCCAACTCTGGGATATCCTCTGTACTGTGATTGACAGGCAAGGGCAAGGGCAAGGGCAAGGGCAAGGGCAAGGGCAAGGGCAAGAGCAAGGGCTGACCTGCAAAGCGCAAGGGCAATGTCAGCAGGGTTGACATCCTCCAGGTCTTTGCCCTCCGTCACCACCTTGCCAAAGCTGCTGGCAATAGTCGTGGCTGACAGACCAATGCTGGAGTAGTCTCTGTCACCATAGATGTCTCCTACCAGCATGTCCACCTGCGCCAAGGCGTGAAATGATATTGGGCTCCATGACTAACCATCACTGATCATCTCCATGCTTGCTAAGACAATCAAGTTGCCCTGCTGTGCGCATGTAGAAGCAGTAACATGCCTGCGAGCACTTCAGTCATGTTGTGTTGAGGTATCTATTGGTACTCGTTACCGGTTGTCAACAACTGCTAGCAGCCACACACATTGCTGACGTTCACAACAAACTTGGACCTTGTTTCTGTGGATTGTCATATTGAGCTGTCTGGCAGCATCTGGAAAAAGCAAGAGTTGGCAGGCTGCCACACTCAGCGTTCAGGATAAGATGCAACTCGCGGATGTTGCTGCGTATGTCAGGCTTCAACATCAAAGCGCTTGCAATGAGCGTACAAACTTTGATAGGAGTAGAGCCGACACAGGATCAGAAGAACAGAGCAGTTGCACCTTGCTGTCGTCGCTGCGCATGCTCAGATCCATCACATTTCTGGCAAGAGCAGGCGTCACAAATCCCACAATGTTGTGCCTTTCCCCAGGCTAGCAGTGTCATTGACGCTAGAAGAACAAACCAAGCCAAGCTTCATTGCCAAAAAAGGGATGGAGAAGGGCACCTTGCTGTTGTCACCCCGCATGCTTAGCTCCAGCATCTCATCAAAGCTCTTGCAGCGTGTAAGCAGCCGGCACAGGCCCCAGAAGGTGCCGCCACCCAGGCTGCTGCCACTTACCCTCTCATACTGTCCGTCCCCCTCCACCTTTAACAGGGACACCCCTGACCCAATGTTCACCAGCAGGTAGGGGTACAGATCACTGTCGGCTGCACAGACAGACAACCCTGAGTCAGCACTCAAAGTGGGTTTGAGATACATTGCCAGTTAAGCCCTCCCAAAACCCCTCCAAGGCTGCTGCCGCTGACCCTCATGTGCAGTCCATCCCCCTTAAGCTTCAGCAGGGACACCCCCGACCAGCAGGTACGGGTACAAATCACTGTCAGCTGCACAGACAGACAGCCCTAAGTCAGAACACAATGGCGGGACACGTTCCAGCATTAATGAGCATGCAGACCGTACAAGCGTAAGCCATGAAGTTGAGTGTGCTGTGTTGGATGCTATGTGCTGGACTGTTTGACCTGCTTGAGCCCATGCAGCAAGGCTGTGTTGCTGAGCATGCAGGCGCATCAGTGTTGGCGATGATCTGAAGTGCAGCACTCTCACGGCTGCAAATGTTGTGCAATCATGCCAGCATCGAAATAAAGTCGAGTGCGCCGTTCTCATAGGTGAAGGCTTCATGCCTGATGGCTTTCAGCAGGGAGCTTTGTATGCTGTTTGCGTGTGTGACACGTTTCTGCCGGATGCCCTGTGTAGCAACAGGTCAAGACTGCAATACACATCGTGCAGACGCACCAGTATTGGTAACAAAGTTGAGTGTGCCATGTTCAATAGTATAAGCTCCGTGCCAGAAGGCTTTGTGCAGAAAGTTCTATATGCCATCCTGTGTACCGTTTGCATGCATGATAATTTCTGCCAAATGCCCTTGAAAGCAGCAGGTCAAGACTGCAGTACACAGCATGCAGACGCACCAGTATTGGTGACAAAGTTGAGTGCGCCATTCTCATAGGTAAAGGCTTCATGCCGGACGGCTTTGAGCAGGAAGTTGCAACCCCCAACCAGACACTCCATCTCATCCTCCTTTTCCAGAATCAACCCTAGCTTCTCCTGCATATACAAGGATTGCTTTCCTGTCAGAGCTAATAAGTTGTAATACTCGATTTGAATATGCCAGCATACTTGAAGGCAGCCAGAGGCAATAGAATCGTCAGTACCTGCAACATGCCGGCATACTTGCAGACCCACACAAACTATTTGGCATCGATCTGCATCAAGAGTTTCTGCTATCTATAACATGTCAGCACACTCGTGGGCACCCACAAACAGCAACACTGATGCTTCCATATTTGAAGCATGTCAGCATACTTTTCATTTCAGTATTTGATACTCTCAAATACTGGCATGTTAGGTGTTTTGTATTGGCGCCAGCGCATTCACAAATTGCACTGCATCTCAGCGGTCCACACCCTCAACAATTACGTATTGCGTATTATGTATTGGGTATTGAGTATTACGTATGGTGATTCACTAACCTGGAACATGTCAGCATATTTGAAGGCGCCCCCACCAGTGGCCTGCACCCTCATGTGGGGTTGTTTGCCCTGCTCGTTCTCTGGACTGTGATGCAGGTTCTTGGATTGGATGAAATCTAGGCACTGGTCAATCTTTGACGTCTCAAACTTCACAAAATGCAAATTTCCTGCAGACAGATCATGTCCTGCTCGTTCTTCAGACTAGGTTGCAACTAGATTGCAAGCTTTTGCATGTTATGAAGTTGTGGCACTGTTGATCAGCCGTTGACATCTCAAGCTTGAATGCAACTTCCCTGCAGGCAGAACGTGACAGTCTCTATTTCCTGGCAGAAGCACATCATGCCCAGCAATAGACGAATGAAATTGGGTGTTCAAATAAAAAGTGCCCAATAGGTCATATTCAGACAACCTACACAGGGCCTGCAGAACACATGATGCAGCACATCACACTGGCAGCTGAGCCCTTAGGGTCTAGGGCCTTAGGGCTGCATCAGGCCAAGAACAGCCTGTGCAAGCAGGCAAAGCTGTACTTGATGTCATGCAGCAATCAGTGATGACCAATAACTATGTGTCCCGTGCACCTTTACAATCAACCCTTTGCACATCAGCAGCATACTTGACAGCAGAGGCATGAGCACAGCATGTGCCTCACAGCAAGCGTGCAGCATTTCAAATATCGACATTGTACGCCGGTGTTGCGACGCCGAGAACAACTTGGCCTGGCAAGACATGGCTTGTGCCGCACATACCAAGCACATACAATACAAAATGTAAAAATATTGCTGTTAGTACTGCCCATGCTGTGGCAAGATACCTCCAGTGTGTCTGCTGCTGCCACCACTGCTGGTTCTGACAGGAGCCTCATCAGAGGAAAAGTACACAAGCTTGATGAGGGAGCCGCCAATGTCCAGCGCAATGTGCCGTATATAGCTAGCATCTTGATGGGGCAAGACAATGCTTGGGGCATCATGATCTTGTCTTCCTGAAAGCAGGTTGCGATTGTTGTTGCTTGCAGCAAGGCAGATGATGATGCTCTTCACGTTATATCTAAAGAAGCTGTTTGCAATGGTGTTGATGGTGGTGTGAGGCAGCTGAGTAACAGCTTGTAGATCTGCCATGCCGTTGTAACAACACAAGGCGATACCTGGCTCAAGTTCAGCATGGGTACATGCAATAGTGCATGCGAGAGCAAATGGCATTAGTGCTGCACATCTTGAGTCTGTGGATGATATGGCAGACAGGTATTGTGTACAGAAATGACAGGTAATATGTACAGACATGACAGATAATGCCTTGATGCATGCAGTGTGCGCTTCATGTGCATATCACCAAAAATGTGCAACCCCTACAAGTTGCTCACTGCTGCGTAATGCTGATGCATGCACAGCAGCTGAATGATTGAGGTTTTTGAACATACCGTTCTCTTGAGCGGAGCTTATGGATGCCCCGGTCACATCCAGACCTTGCATCTTGTCGTCCTGGTCGGCTCGCTTCTCGGGCACGAAGAAGGGATCAGACGCTGAAGCCTCGGCTTCCATGCTTTGCAGGACAAGCACACACTAGAGGGGAGTTCGGGCTCACAAATGTTCAGTGCTGGATTGAATGGGTGCAGAGCTGTCTGCACTGGACTGAAAGCGCGTAGAGGTTGGCATGCGGTGCGGTCAAGACCGAGACCGGGTCAGATTGGCAGCTGATGTTTCGTAGTATCAGTCGGCTGCATTGAATGCTTTGTGCCAAGTATACCAACAACCGACGCAGAATATGACGATAGCCAGTGCGGCCTGCAGCAAGTCCGATGCGTTTCGTGACATGACGTTCAGCGGGAAGTTTCGGGTGTTCGCAACAGTACTGCACTTCAGGTCATGCACAACCCAATGCCGCACACCAATGTGCAATGCGCTGATCAAGTGTCGCAACCGCGAGCGCGACAGCGGTCTCAGGAGCTGCTACTGCTCGTCGCTTACTCATTCTGTGACTAAAGCTTCGCACGTGAGAAGCTTACAGCACAGCAGCAAAAGCGCCTCTGCCCAAGCACCTCTCTGTAGCAGCATCGTTTGTTCTTGCGCGGCGTTGCGCTAACTTGGCACCCCTCAATTCACCGGCAGAAATCATCAGTATTTCATCGCTGCTAACGTTCGGCTTTTCGACGCGACAGTTAAGCAAAACCAGAGGATTTGAACAGAGCTCTCGTATGCTTTGAAGTCCTGGCCTTCTCCTGACCGGGCCTGATGTCAGGTGAAGCAACAGCAGCGCGTTCAGTTCTCAAGTGTGTAATCATAAAATGCAGTCAGTGAGCTCATGTTTTGTTGCATGCAGCTCGCCCTGCCAAGCCTTGGGAGCGAGCAGGAGCTGGCTCAGCAGGCACCAGCACTTCCGCAGCGACAGGCCCGTCGACTGCTGGGCCCAAACCGTGGGAGCTCCCGCCAGGTGAGAAGCACAATTTCCTTCCTTGTTACCTTACAGCAGTGCCTGCTGGCTGCACTTCAACTTGGGACTCAGGCGTATCTTCTCCCCTTTGTTTGTTGTACCACTATCATCTGAAGGTCAACACCTTGCCAGCAAGCTGATCATGCTGCAAGCATGGCAAGTGATATATCTTGTCGCGAGATATGCATTTTGGGCTTGTACATGCATGGTACCCAGAAATAAATAGCTGAAAAGCTGGGCTGATCTATGCATGCAAAACTTGTGATGGCATGATGCCAGCAACTGCTCATGTCCAGATTCTGTTTTGAATGTTTTGAGTTGCTGTGCCGGTTTTGTACATCCTTGGCACAACAGGCATACTTCATGTGTGGCGTCTTACAGTCAACGCATGCAGAGCAAATCTAGCTCAGAATGTCTTGGAATTATGTTGCAAGACCAGCTGGTTCCTGAAGCTCACTTCAGGAGATTCAAAAGCATCTATACTCAATGCAATGTTCACTTTCAGTGTAATGCTTCACCTACTGACTTGCATTTGCTCAACATGAGACACTTTCAGGCACTCACTTCAGCCTACTTTGACAGCTGGAACTTCACAGCCCAAGCTACAGCAGCAAGTTATTCTGTTTCAGCCTTCATCAGCTCTTTCTGACCGCTGTACAGGGCAAGCTGCAGCAGTAGCAACAATACAATGTGCTGCTTGCATTTTCTGGGGTGACTTATGTTTTCATTGTGGTCTCTAGCTTGTCCTGACAGCTGGAATGGCCTTACAAGACAAGCTGCAGCAGCAGCAATATCAACAGCTGTGGCTTGCACTGCCTGGATTGACCTTTCACAATGCACTTGAGTTTTTTTTGACAGCTGGAATCGCCCTGCAGGCCAAGCCGCAGCAGCAGCAGCAACATCAACAGCAGTGACCAGGACGAGTCCAGCCAGGCCCTGGGAGCGCACTGGCACCACATACAACCCCCCAGCATCCACAGCAGGTGACCAATGCCTTTGTCATTACGTGTCATGTTGGAGTCATCTTGATTTAGTGAAAGCTGCCTTTTTGCACTCCAAAGTTGATTTGACAAATACCCAAAGAATCTTAGTGGATTGGTAGTCCAGAAATGACTGTTTGTGCGGCTTGTTTTGGGCTTTGTGTGTCCTCTGCTTGCTAGTGAGGCTCCATGACCTGCTAGATGCCTAGAGGAGCAATGCACTGCCTTGAGTGAGCAATTCTTTGCTTGATGAGACATGCGTTTGTTAGTCTCACAAGCAACAGTACAGCAATAAGGGCCCAAAGAATGGACAATGCATGAGTTGTTCATGTTGCCAGGAGGCCAAGTCTGTAGCAGGACGCAGGAACGCAGTGCCTGCATACATGCCCTGCTGTGTGGTTTCTAGCGGTGCTGGCATGCTGCACTGCACAATTGCCACACAGATCACATGAGAGACATGGTGCCCTGCTGTGTCTTTGTGACCTCCATCCTGTAACGAGTGTGCATTCTCAGTCTTCTGAATCCGCAGCTTAAGCTTGTAAATTACAGGGCGTTTAGCCTTTGGCTTACAATTTGGCATTGTTGAACTTGCAGGTACAACAGGCTACGGTAGTACGTATGGCGGCTATGGCAGCAATTACGGCTCAGGGTATGGGTCAGGGTATGGCAGCAACAGCTACGGCAGCAGTATGTACGGCTCAGGCTCATACGGTTCTGGCTCGTATGGCAGCAGTATGTACGGAGGATCAATGTATGGAAGGCCAGGCGGCTCCATGTATGGTAACAGTTACGGTGGAGGTTATGGCAGCAGTTACAGCGGGTATGGTTCTGGAGCAATGACGCCATATGGGTCTAGGTACGGCAGCGGCTACGGGGGGTATGGGTCAGGCATGGGGATGGGGGGACCTTTGGGGTCAATGAACGGTCCGCCTGGTATGTCCTTGCCCTGGGTCCTTGACTGCACAGTTCAGATTTAAAGCATGCATGACGCTTGTTTGATGCGTATACCAAGACAGCAAGGCCTGGTCTTCTGGCTGCACTTTTGGGATCCAATTCCATGTGTGGCATGTGCTGCAGCAAAGATAGCCACGTGCAATGTTCCTACACCTGACTTTTGCATACTACCACAAGATGTGTTCTCATGTTGCCTGGACAAGCCACCAAATTAGCTCGTGCTGCAGTGGCAGAGCAGGAGGCTGTAAGCCTGCATGCTGTGCACAACTTGACTGCCAGGTCTCAAGTGCTTGCAAGCAAGCTCTGAGGCAGGTGTTGCATGGCAATCAGAAGGCAAAGTCTCAGCACACAGCAACTGCTCTGTGGCTTTGCTTTTGTGCTTGTCAAGCAGCTTTGCCAACAGTTCTGCTTGTAGTCATTGCAAATTCTGCTGAGTCTGCATTCACCTGAACAACGTCAGCTGCGCATTGCCCTTTGCCAAATTGCCCAGTACATCTGCGACTCTTTTTCAACTTTCACAATCCACAGCACATAAGGTACACACTAGTCTTGGATCCTGGAAATGTGGTAGTGTCAAACGCATGGCAACGAGAACTTTGTGAGCATAGCTACCTGCATGTTGATATTGTATAAGTACACACTATACAATCCTTGACTGCTTATGCCAAGTACAGCAACATGCTTAGGTGCATGCACACATGAAATGTTTTGCACAACTTGAGATGTGTAGAACAATATAGTGAAACTCTGTTTTGAACAGGGCCATAGGTTCACAGGGCATTTTCCCCCCCCCCCCCTCCCGTCAACCCCAAAACCCAAGCCCCCTTCTTGCCTGGCACAACATGCTCTTCCTGCATACAACAAATGTGCACATACTGTGCACCCTTTGTTACCAGAGGATTTTGCAGCAACTTGTAATGTTTTGTGCAGGGCCATATGACCCCAATGACCCCAACGCCCCGCCCCCCCAGCCCCCCTCCGCCTGGCAGCACATGCTTCATGTGGTTGGAGGCGTCATGCACTTCTTTGGGCGGCTCTCCTTCCTGGTTGATGAGAACGCACATGCTGTACACTTCTTTGTCTCTGCCTTGCTGCAGCTGCTAGATAGGTGAGATTTGATAGTCTGTCCTTTTGTTCACGGAAATGCACTTTGTTTTGGCCTTGCTGCAGCTGCATGCTGCGTAATGTTGGGACCTTTGCGATCTCACCTACATGCCTGCCTGTCTGCCTGGTGTCATTCTGTTCAGCATGTTGGCTGTTTCTGTGATTTGCCAGACTGCAATCTATTGATGTTGGCTCATGCATTGACTGGTGTACCTGCTTGCTGAGCAGGCTTCAGCAGGCTTGCTTTCATGAAACCCGCTGTCTTCAAGCAACGTGATCAGTAACATGCTTGCCAATGACCCGGTCAGGCAAATGCAGAAGCAGCAAATAATGCTGTCTTCAAACAGTCTAGATCCTGACCCTGCATCGCTTTGCAGAGCTGGGTCATTGTATGGAGAGCTAGCCAGATTCATTTTCCGCCTGCTTGGTATCAAAGCCTAGGCAAAGGAGCAGCAAGCAGCAAACAGCAAAACGAAAACCCCCTCCCTGCTGGCTGCATATGCAAGCACTGAACTGTCTCCAAACCATTTGAGCCTCCTTGTGTATTTGAAACAATGTAGGCACTGATAATCCATGGCTCTGCAGAGCTGGGTCATTGTATGGAGAGCTAGCCAGATTCATCCTGCGCCTTGTTGGTTCAAGGCCAAGGCAAAGGAGCAGCAAATCGCAAACCCCTCCCCCTCCCTCCTCACGCTGCTGGCTGCATACACAAGCACTGAACTGTCCACAAGCCAATTCTGTCTCCCGGTGTTTGTGTCCTTCCCATGATGTAGTCATTGATTGTCTATGGCTTTGCAGAGCTGGGTCATTGTATGGAGAGCTGGCCAGGTTCATCCTGCGCCTTCTTGGTTTCAAAGCTAAGGCAAAGGAGCAGCAACTGCAGCCGCATGGGCCAGGGCAGAAGCCTGGGGCAGTACCCGGCCAGCCCCGCACAAACCCCCTGCCAGGCCTTCCAGGAGCCCCGACCAATCAGGCACCAGCAAGGCCTGCTGGAGGCAGCAACTGGGATAGTGTTTGGGCGCCCTGATTGCTGCTATCAAAGGTTATTTGGGCATAGATGTTTTGTACACAGACTCCATAAGCCTGCAGCTCGGACTGCTGCAGCCAGCAGTTGGAGTGGTGTCTGGGCACCCTGATCTGCACATCTCTTTTGTTGACTTAGGCTAGAGTTCAAAACAGCATTGTGCTTTAGCAAAACGCTTGTCGTGTGCCTCTGCAAAAGGGCAGCGTATCAGCTTCATCAGCTGTTTCAAAGTTTGCAAGTATGTGTATCATATTATGCAGCGAGCTCCAAGCTTTAGTATTATCAGCATTCGTGGCTTTTCTTGTGTCAAACGACTTGTTTCTGAGGCTACAGTATCATTACTTGCAAAGCTGCGAAGTTTGTAAGCGCGAGCTGCCGATTCTGATGGCCTGCTATGCAGTCTTTCATCTTGCGCTTAGGAACCGATTCATCTCCTTGGCTGTCTACGTGGGTGCATACGCATGCATGCAAGGTGCAGGGTTGACAACATAAGCAAGATTTTTGTAAGCGAAACGACGCCAGCTTGTAGAAACACTTTTGTCATTATTTGCAAACCGGTCAGCTCGTCCGATCGCTATTGATTACACGCGAAAGAGTAGATCGCAAGCCCACGCATCAAAAGCATGGCGACTAGAGGCAAGGGAGCCGGAAGCAGCCAGGGAGGCAATGAACAAACAGGAGCCTTTCAGACTGGTGGATCTGCCGAGCACACAAAGCTGAGCACGCCAGGTGCGTTAAGCCATCCGCCAGCTCTTCCGCATTTTCGGAAAGCTCTGCATGCATGCTGTTGATCTCGCAATCAAATCGCAGCAGTCCAGGATTCATCGTTCCTTTCAATCAGCACATTGCAGCGACTGGAATTGGCGCATGTCTGCAGAGGGCGGCAAGCAGCAGGGCAACGCCATCGGCAGAGGAGGTGTGGGCGGACTCGGTGGAGGAGGCATCGGCAACGAGGGAGCTGCAGGCAACGTATGCTGTTAGTCTGTTGTATCTACAATCACAGTAGTGCCCCTTGTTCCTGAGCATCCAGGATGCATTTATCATGAAATTGTCTTTTCCACTGCAACACTTTGTGTAGCTGGTCAAGGCAGACAAACGGTTGCCATGTGTTTCTCCATCATTCAGCCCAATTCGTGCTGTTGCCCTGGCAGACTTGTGACATATTCTCACAGAGCAAGCTGTGATGCCATGCATGTTGTAGCAGTCTGCTTAGGTGAGCACTGGACTGCAACAACTTTGCTACATACTTCGTAAGCTGTTAAGTACAGGTGAACCAGGAAGCAGAATCCCATAACTGCACTGCACAGCAGTTTTGTGGACAACTGCTGCCGTCTGCTGCTAAGTATCAGAACAAACAATTGTCGCAGCATATCAGCTTGTAAACAAGGTTGTATGCTTTGCAGGCATTTGACAGCTCAGCCCTTGGCGGTGGTGTTGGTGGTGGCGGCATCATGGGCAGAGATGCAGACCAGTCAAATCCAAAAACAGATGGCCCAGACAGTGGCCCCAGCAGCGACCCTGCTGTCTCATGAACTCAACAAACACTGCTTGGACTTCAGCTAGACGAGCTAGTCTATAGTTTTGGTGTGCCTTTTGGTGTTGGGCGTATATGCTCAGCAGCAGCTGCTTAGACAGAGCTCATTTACTTGATTTCATTACTGCCTCAACACATCATCACATATCCAGCAATAGTGCTTCCTGGACCCAGAAAGCCTAGTCAAGTACACCTTGTTGTTCTCTGTGCAATGTGTTCCAATGGCTGAGCTGCTTAACCGCTGACCCCAAGCTTCACAAATCCAAGGTGTTTAACTCATTTACAAGCACATCTCGCTCACGCCTTTACATTAGCCTCAGCTGTGCAGGCAAGCGTGTTACCTTACACTGCATGATGCAATAGTTGTCAAATGCACCGAGTCAACTTGAGCGTTTCGCCATCGGTGAGCAAATCGCTAGTTGCTCCTATCATGAACCGCGCAAAAACAGCGATCATAACAGATAATGACCGCACATTGTATGGTCGTGGCAACATGCACGAAGTGCACTGCAACACAAATATAGACTTGAGGCTAGGTTAAAGACGCAAGGTGAGGTCACTATGTACAGTGCAAGATAATATAATGTCAAGACTAGTCAGGACCAGCATGTTTCACTCTGCAGATATGTATAACTTCCATGGCTGCAGCAAGACTAAATAAAACCATGCCGCTGCAGCAACAGGCTGTTTGAAGCCTACTTTGCTTTGCACCAGCTGAGAAGCGTTGTGTCAGCAGAGCAACAGCAGCTACCTTGCTGTGCAGATCATTGCAACTGCTGCAAGCAGGTTGCAAAATGGGTTAGCACGACACTGCAACCATTGCAAGAACACTTCCAAGACTGCTGAACATGACACTGCAGAAATTATGCTTATGCCTTGGCCTTCCTCTTGCCGCCCTTGGCTGCTGCCTCAGTCTTGCCAGCTGCTGTCTTGCCCTTGCCTGTCTCCTTCTTGGCAGGTGCTTTTGCAGGCGAGCTCTTTGCCCCCTGCAAGTCATGCACTCGGTCTTACTTGACCAGGGAAAGCTCACATTCAATACTTTCTTATGTTTCTGTCACAAATGCCAGAAGTTTCAGGGAGTGGTGTTGACATGATGTTGTCACAGAGGCATCATCAAAAGCTGAAAATGCAAACACGATGCCTCAAAGATGCATCACAACTGACAGTTCACAGTATAAGAAACTGATGCACTTAAGCTGCATATGTCAGGCTTGCAGCACCATTTCTGATGCACACTGCGCTGTGTGATTGGCTGCTATCAGTGACATGCATACTTGTCTGCTACTCGCTGTGACACACAAGGAGAAGGCCACATCTGACGGTTGTGCATGCTACAATGGCGCATCCAGACAACAAAAAGTTTGCAACTCTTTTTTGCTGACCTTGGCATTGCTCTTGCCTCCTTTGGCTGCTGCAGCAGTCTTCCCAGCCGCGTTCTTGCCTGCAGAAACAAGGAGTGAGTCAGTGATGCAACTCACAGCAGATTTTGCCGGCAAGTGGACAGACAGCAAGTGCTGATGGAGTCAAACTGGCTGCTCCTGAATGCACTCTTTCTAGCAGCATTCTTGCTTGCAGGGAAACTGAGGGTCAGTCAGTCATGCAGCATGCACCAGTCTTTCCGGCAGCATTACTGCCTGCAGAAAAGAGGGTTAGTTATTCATGCTGCATGCACCGGCTATTCTTGCTGCAAGTACACAGACCGCATTTGCTAGGTGAGCCAAACTGGATGCTTCCAATGGAATGAGGCCGTTCACCATCATGGTCATGTTCGTGCCTTTCCAAAGACAAAGCAGCAGCCAAATTCATGAAGTGAGACGCAACAACATCAATATGCTTGCTTGCTGCGCAAACAGGCCAAGAACATAACAGGTGTTAGAGACCCACCTTTGGCCTTCTCGCCCCCCTTCTTACCCCCAGCTGACTGGGCAGCCTTGCCACTGGCCTTCTTCGCCTTCTTGGCAGCTGGCTTCTCATCTTCCTCGTAGTCATCTTCGTCATCCTCTACAACATCATCCTCTGCCAGATCCTCATCTGCTGGCGCCTCTGCATACCATCAAAGCTGTTGTTGAGCGGGTGCATTTTATACCATGCGCTGCATGACGTCAATTGCATGTTGTGGATTTGACAGTGCTGACTTAGACATCCGCATGGAAAATGACCCTGGGGTGCCCCAAGCATAGCATCGTGATTGTTGCTGTGGGGAGTCTCATGCCTTGAAACTTGGTATAAGCAACAAGCAAGGCAAGAAATGATTGATCTGTTGGTTAAGTGACTGGCAGAGCAAGGACAGGGAGAGCAACAACTGATTGATTAATTGACTGACTGATTAGGCTTTAGGGTTTAGCCTCACCCTACAATGAAGACAATTTAAGGCGAACAGAACAAAAGTTGACTCACTGTTTGGCTGTTGACGGCAATCAAAGGCAAGGAGACCAACCTGCATCCTCAACTTCTCCTGCTGCTTCATCTTCTTCCTTGGCTGCAGCTGCAACTTCAGCATCTCCCAGCTCCTCTTCATCTTCAGCTGCATGAAAGCAAGGAAAACAGTGATTATGCTGCGGCAATGAAGTCCGCACTGTGCATACGCGTGACTACACATGTTTACAGCTGCATGAACAAGAGACCTATAAAATGACCAAGCCACCGCATCGTCAGCAAGGCAAATCTAGATGTCACAACAAGATGGCATTCTGCAGTGGCGATGCTGGCCTCTTATGGCGACCAGCCTTGCAGCTAAACACAGTGAGGATTCAGCCTGCTGCACTGATGGTGCTGGCACGTGTCGGAAATAGCACTGCCGACATGACACTTTCAAATGCACAGAGCGAGAAGATGCTGTGTTGACGAAGCTGGCTCAGCCTACCGCCAGCGTCATCAGCTTCATCCTCAGGTACAGCTTCAACTTCATCCTCAGCTGCATTGTCTGGGTCAAAGTCCCCATCCTCTTTGTCAACCTGGGCTTGAATCTTGTCAGCTGCCTTGTCACCTTCATCAATGGCTTCGTTTACGTCATCCTTGGCGTCAGCTTCAACAGTCAACTTGCTGGCGCGTGCCTCTTGACCGCTGTCAGCATAGTTGGCATGGCCCTTCTTGGACGAGGCCTTTCTCTCTCCTTCTGGTCGCTTTGCTGCATCACACAGTAGAGTAGACAGTCAGATCAACGTAGCATTGCAGCACCATGTAAGAGCACTGGTCACTCTGCTACACAAGAAGATCAGACAATCCGATCAACATCCACCATGCTGCGACAAGTTGTTTCCGAAGGCAATTGTGAGCCTCGCTGTCCCCTACTGATTGATTTGCTGCACCATATACAAGAGCAGATCTTCATGATACTGGAGTCAAGTGCAATGGCGCTAGGGCAGACATTGTTGTACATAGTTTTGCCTGTTCAAAACGGTACTCTGACTGCTGTGCTGCATTGCACATTGCAGACAAGCAGACCATTGAGCATAGTGCTGGGGCAGATAATTACATCACCATGCACAATACACAATACCGAAGCAGACCACAACCAGGCACAGAGCTGAGAGTGGTGATGGTCTGCCTCAGCATATTGCATGGTGAATTGACCATCCATTGGGAGACATGTACAGCAGGCTATCATATCATCACACACAAGGCCGTTTGAAGGCGTTCCTGTCGCCTGCTTTGCAAAAGTGATGTACAGCAAAGAACCAGTGGGGCATCACTCATTCATGCACAAGGTCACCGTGAGGGACTGACGCACAGACAAGAGATCTTTTCTAGATTGTGTGGAACGAGGCAGGGATGAATTGCACTTCCAACAGTGTAAAGCAGACGCCTTTGCACAAGTCTGCGTGTGTTCAAGCCCAAAGGGGAGACAACCAGACACAGCTGTCGACACATCATGCAGTAACCCATCAGGTATCTTGGCGCGCTTATGCAAATAGCATGTCACCGATTCACATTGTGCAAAAGCTGAAGAAGTCATCATCAGCTAGACCTCTTGATGAGGCAAATGCATTCATTGTAGCAAGTGTCACAACTGTCACATGAAAGCAGTCCTGGGCTTTCTGCTGTGCAGCCTGACGTTTGCAGCAGCATTCTGTTGCCACAACTAGCCAAGATCAAACCGATTGAAGGTAGTTGATTGCTCCAGTACACACCTAGCTGGGCCATTTGAGCCTGTAACATGCATGTTGAATAAACAAATGAGTACATGATCACGACCAGGTGATTCTTTCAGGAGTTTCAATGAATGAATGAACAACCACAATCAGGTGATCTCTTAGGAATGAATACCTGAAGCAGCACCACCAGCCTTGCCTCCTGGTATCTTGCTTTTGTCTTTGGTGTTTGATGCTTGCTGAAGCTCAACACCAGCACCTTCGGCTTGCTCCTCGGCCTTGGCAGTTTTGCTCTTCTTTGGGGCCATCTCAACCTGCTGGGTGCAACTGGGACTGAACCACTCTCAAGCTCTAGCCTGTGACAGAGAAAAGAACTTGGAATGGTGTGTTTGCTCCTGCTTTGGTGCGTGCGTGTTGAACTTTGGAGCCACCGAACAGCTTTTGCAAGTGGCCGCTGCTTGCGCGCAGGAATTGGCGGAGTCTGCAAAGTTCGATCAGCATGCATGCAAGCATCACGAGGTGCTTCGAAGCGAAACACAACTTCCAAGGGGCGTCAGCAATGACGTTTCGTGTTGCACTGCATTTGCATGGCAGAATGCGGCATACTGCAGTCAACCGGGCGTCAGCGTCTCTGACAACAGCAGTAAAGACAGCAGCAGCGTGCACGTCAACAAGGATGAGTATCGGGATCTGACCTAAGATGACACGCTGCAGGGCTCGCAAGTGAGTTCAAGTGAGCGCCGCAAGTATGCTGATAGAACGTAGCTGAGAGAGTGTTTCGTTCGACGTTCAGCTGCTGCGCAACTCAGTGAGCCTGTGTTGCCCGCACGAGCTATGAGTATTGGCAAAATGTCAGGCCGATACGCACGGCCCACGTTGACGTTGCACGCACTGGAAAGATTGTAAAATGCTCGACCAGTTTTGTGCAGCATTAGGCATGCAACATGTACCATGCTTTTGCGGACAGAGCAATTTGCTTGTATATTGGCGATTGAGATCGTCTGCACCGTTGTGCTGTGTTGCTTTGGTCAGCTCTTCTGCGCAGCAACCATTCAATTTTGGCTGTTGTGATGCGCCTTGAATCATTCAAGTTCAATTGACATACACATGCAAGCAATGCTGCAAGATGGTGTTGTAGCTTGCAACTCATGTCAACATCATTGCGCATAAGCTGACTACGGCATTTGCAACCAGGCTTGAGGATTTTGAGCTTGAGATGAGCATCGTTCCTACGCTTGCTTGTGTTTGCAAAAGGCAAATAACACATCAACCAGCCAGGAAGCAAAGCAAGGCAGCACACCACACGCTGTGGCCATCACACAGAACTCTCAACATCAAAACAGATAATGTACATGCAGATAGCTCCTTGCAATTGCGGCATGAGTGCAGCTTTAAGCACTTCTCCCTCATGACATGACCTGCGAGGCGTTCGTCAAGTATGCCCTGTGCTTGTACTGCTGCCGCCCACGCTGCCTGTGGCTGGTGCTAGAGGTCCGCTTGCTGCCATTGTATGCCCAGTAAGCTTGTCCTTGATATTTTGTACACCTTGTTTGATTTTGTTGCCAGATTCTGCCTTGCCCTGCAGGTATCAGGCTAGCATAGAAGCTTTCCCGAAGGTAGGAATATAGGCTGGCACCCAACTGAGCCAAGGCGAAAACGCCAAGAGATCAGCTACAACACAAGCTAGTAGCAACTCTGATCACACACCTTTCCAACCTCCTCCTTGGGCTTTGCTTGCAGTGTTGGCTGAGTGCCACTCATCTGTTCCTGTCGAGTTGAGACCAGAGCATGTCATGGCAAGATGGACAAGGCACGGCAAGGTAGCTGCTAAGCAATGCATGCATACCGCAGACATCGCACGCCACAAGGACTCGCACGCCGTCTGAGTAAATAGACAAACAAGCAGGCTTACACACTCCGAGTACCGTTGACAGCGGACTGAGCGAGCGCTGCTTGTGTTAATGCATTTGCGGACGCATTATGCAACAGAGCACCCAGCTGAAGGGGGAGGGGAGGCCCCTTGGGGTCGGGGTCGAGGTAGCACTGCAACTGCAGTCAATGTTCTGTTGCAATTGAGCATGGTTACAATAGACAATATATAGTTTTGCCAGACCCACATCCTTAACTCTTATGGCACCCTTTATGACACTTACAGAGCAAGAAGGTCCTGGGGCTTGAAGCTGTAGCTATCACTACCTACAGCATTGATGATCACTCATTGACTTGACAAATATTGGCAGCATAGACATGTAACGCTGTGCAAAGAAAAAGCCGTCATGGCAAAAGTCACCTTAAATTCAATGAACCGTAGCCTGCCTCAACTCAAATACATTTATTTGTTCACAAACCCTGAAAATCAAATGCAGTAAACAACCTGCTGTCTCAGATATGCACCCAAAGCACCTGCCAATGGGCTGCCTGGCACCTGCTAAAAGCTGCAAACTGGCAGAATGATTGCAATAGTGACAACATTATTGCTCGCTGACTTTGACACTGTGTGTCCGATATATCACGAAATTTGCTTGAGAAAAATGGTTGTGAGCATGCTGAAGTAGCGTTGCTACCGAGACCCGTGGAGCCTGACGACATCACACGCCGACACAGCCTACGTTGCAGGTTGTGTGGCAGATCGCGGGACAGGGGGATATGGGACAGATCTGACCAGAAACGCAAGGGGCGTCGGGGCCGCAAGGAATGTGGTCGCCGAGCTGATCAACTGCTGGCCCGCAGCTCTTGAGAGGGGATGTTTTCCCGTATGCCACGACACAGAAAGGACCTGCGCACACCAGATACATGGTTTCAGTGTCGTAACGACCAACAGGGTGAGCTTCAGCATGCGGCGCAGCACTGCATCACACTTACATCCTTGCAAAGAAGCAGGGATGCCAATCTGCCCACAGCCAGCGAAAGGAAGAGGAATGTTGTAGCTGTGGAAATCGCAAGTCGCCTGAGCGTTGATGCCTGCAAGCAGATAATTCGCGAGCGTCAACCTCTGCCACAGACAACAAAAGGTCGACTGAGTCGATCAGCAATGTGAGAAACAGGGCATTTCCGAGGTCAGCATGTTGGTACTTTGTAAACGCAACGGCACCGGCAGTCGAAAGACATGGGTGCAAGCTTACTGCAGAGCGCCGTCAAGCACAGAAGAGCCACTAGGATGGTCTTGGTTGCCATTTTGCTTGCGAGACTGCGAGAGTATTTCAGTTCAACTGGGTGTTTGTAGCTGTTGCGCGTCACTGTGCGACCTGCGCATTAAGTAGGCCCGTCCCTGATCTGCAGAGGGCAAAGCGGGAAACATGTGACCGTTTCGATGTTTTGTGAGTTGCATGAGTAAGGCAGGACGTGATAATCATACCACTGCCAAGCTGCAGTACTTTAGGCTGATTAATGCAAAGCTACAATGCGATTTTTCTATGTTTTTAGCGCCATTGCTGTGAGGGACACGCATCTTGTGTCGCCTAGGTCGCACCCGCACATCTGCATGTGATGAGGAATGGTCACTTTACACATGTTTTTGCTCAACGGTCAGTCAGGCAAGCATAAGCATTTCCCGCTGCGAGTCTTGCTGTGGTCCCTCTGATAAGCAGGGTCGCGGCAATCCTACAACTCAAGGGGTCTGCCGGCCATTCAATGGTTGATCACATCTTTGCCCAGATTCGGTTTTATCTTCAGGCACAAAATCATGTTAACTTACACAAGATTGCTCGTGTATGAGTCATGTGACTATAGTCGCCGTTGACAATGCTCTAGTATGCTGGTCAGCAATGTCACAAGCATCAAGCACGGTGCTTATTGAGGACTAACGACTCTGATCCCTTTTCCAGAAAATATGAATAGTCAGGACTACCCTGATTAAATAAAGTCACCTGGTGTGTGAGTCATGTGAAGGCTTTTGCACTTTTTGGCATGTACATACTCAGGTCACCCACATGCTCAAAACCTTGAGCATCTGTCATCTTTTGCATTTTACAGGCTGTGTCATGGTCTAGTCACTTGTCACAACAAGGTAGATAGAAGTTGATCAAGAAATGTAGCATTGCTTCAAAAACTTTTCAATTCTGAATTCGAAAAAGAAGCATAAGCCAAAGCAGGGATATCAAAGAGGGTTTTGACAGTAATTACTGTCAACTTATAAGTTAATGGTGTAACACCACCAGACCACCCCCTGCAGACCCCACCACCAGCTGCTGCCCAAAGCTTCCCAGCCTTTGGAGACTCCTATACAGGCAATGTAGACATCTTGTAACAATTATTCTATCCAGTTTTGCTGTGGCTGCAGCTGTGGCCGCGCCTGTTGCTGTTGCTGCTGATGCTGCTTCTTGCCGTTGATGCTGCTACTTGTGCTGCATTTACGCTGATTGCTACTGCTGTCCCTGGAGTCGGCTTGTCGCTGTAGCTGCTGTGGTTGCATGTCATTCTCCTGCTGTGGCTGCAGCCAGTGGTCCCTGCTGCTGCTGATGCAATTGGGCTTGTTGCCGCTGCTGCTGCTGCGCCTGCCCTTGTTGCTGCTGCTGCTGCTGCTGCTGCTGATGCAGCGAGTGTGAATTTTGCTGCATGTCTTGACGGGGAACAATGCTGTACTCCAGGCTGTCAAGGCTGCTGTAAGCATATGAGATCAATGCTTGCAATTCTCCTGCCGTGAACTTCTTGGCAAAGACCTCTGAGGTGATGTGACTGGTGTCTTGAGGGTCACCATGCCTTTCTGCCTTGCTGGCATCTGCGGACAGCATCAAGAATGGAGAAAAGAAAAAGTCTGCACCAACAAGCAACACAAGCGGAACCTCTGCGAGTGCAAAGCAGGGACTATACATGGTGACAGACTGTGACGCATGAGCTTGGGAAGTTTGAAGACAAAGTGAAAACTTCGATGACATGCACGGTGTGAAGCTTAGCCAAAGACCTGATTACGGCCGTGTTGCATGAAGGAGGATGGCTCAAAGCAGTGGGCGTACCTTGCTCCGTGTCTTGCTGCATCAAGGCATCGCACTGACTTAGCATCACATGCTTCTTTGGCAAGTCAAGCTTCTCTGCTAGAGCAGTTGCCTGCAGTGCACGTGGTCCATAGCTCAGAACCAAGCACACTGCAAATGGAGCTGCAATGCTTGCATATGGCTCAAGACCTACCTGCTGTACGGGGATCCCTTGCAGCTGCCCTGCAAAGACTCTGAGGGTGCTTGTTGCACCTTGCAAGAGACCCCACTCATAACCAGTTGCACAACCCTGTTTAAAGCCTGCAGATGTGGGTGTCTTGCTCACTTCTGCCTATTGTCGAATGTTGGAGTGTGTAATTGGCATGCAGCGTTCTAGTCAGCATATGCTGCCATACCTGCATCGAAGCCTTGCTGTATGGTTCGCTCTTTGCCTTGATCCAAGCCTTCTCGGTAGCCAGCCTGTACAATCAGTCGGTTTCACGCTGACAAATCCGCCGTGGTGGCAGCTAGAAACCTGACAGCTACGTTGTAATGTTGCTCTCTCCTGAAGTTCCACTCACGAGCTAGCTCGTCCTTCTGCCCCGGGCTCCCCTCATCGTCCCAGTCTTCAGACATGCTTGCAGACTGCACGTACTGTGTTGTGCGCTACACTTGCAGACTGCACATCTCGTGCTGTGCGCTACAGCTGCAACGACTGCCAAATGGACTCGCTATGGCTGTCAGATCAAGGCTTCATGATTCTGCGCTGACAACGACCCAAACAAAGACAGACTGTGCATGCAAATGACATGCATGTCATGTGCCATTGCATGCATGCAAGATTTGCTGAAAATCGCGCATAGATGGCATGTTTCGAAACAAGATCTGAACATGCACAACAGAGCTGTGATCAATCTCTATACCAGGCATGATGATTCAGGACTTGTTTGAAAGGACTTTGTGCAGTCGTGATTGGAGGTATGTAATGATGATTTTCAGTGTCAGGGAAAGTCAGTACTTTCAGACATGCAGTTTGCAGCGCTTACATGCAAGCTGCATGATGCAGCCCATAGCAACAGCAAACTTCATGGTCACTTTTCAATTTCGGACAGCATCCCACGCAAGCTGCGGACTGACAACGAAAGGCAGCGCAAACAAAGCATCTGATACATACTACACACTCTACCGCACACCATTGAAGACAGTATCAATCATAGGGAACGAGCAAAACAGAATCATGTTGCTCTGCTGTCTGACGCCAACACATCATGGCATTTGGAACTCATCTATTGCATATAAAAGGACTGGGAATAGCAGCAACACCCTGCAACATGTACGATCATGGAAGGAGAATGTCAAAGGAACACACCGGAAAAAAAGGCCAAACAGCTGCCTTGCTCAGCTGCAAAGTTCAGTGCAATAAGGACATCAAGCAATCACTGGGACTATGTGACTTTGAGAATCGCTTGACCTGCTTTTTCACCCATCAAATGCTGCACTGATGTCAAGTGCGGAATGTCAGCTGCCATGGTTTGAATGCCCAGGCAGCAGCTGCGACTGTGCCTCAATAACCCCTTGTGTCTGAGCTTTTGCACAGAGTATGCATATCTGCATGTGTACAATCAGCTGCAACTAGCACTTGTGACTGCTGAACAACAAGTAAGTGCCGAAAGGTCTTAATGGAGCTGATTGATCATCAGAGGAAGCTCCTTTTGAGCCGCTGTCCCATGAGTGCATGCTGTTCTGGGGCATTTCACTGGACTACAATGGACTGTTGCAAGACTAATCATGGCTGTCAGGAGAAATTCTGCGCTGATTGCGGCGCTCGTACCAATTCAAGAAACACCGCATACTGTGCACCATGGTGAAGTAGAGGATCGCCTCAACAATCACAATGCCGAAGAGCTGCAACCTGAAGGTCTGTGAGAAGTTGAAGAAGCCGAACTGGCGGGACACAAACTCTGAGCTATCAAGAAGCGCCACGTACAACAGAACGACACACGTCACAATCACCAGCAGCAGCAACTTGCTGTTCCAGAAGGGCCTACACCACTTGCGGGTGTTGATGGCGAGGCCAAATAATGGCGCCACCAGATGCTGATCTGCTTCAAGCCACTGCTGGGACGACACTGGATTCTGCAGTCAACACATCCTGGTTTCAGAGCCCTGCCAAAACGTGAGGATGGTCATGGTGTGAACAAATGGTGTGCTTCAAGTCACTGCTGAGCCGACACTGGGTTCTGCAGTCAAAATGTCCAGCTTTCAGAGCCCTGCAAAAAGCTCAAAAACTGTATGGCGCTGACGCATGGTCTGCTTCAAGCCAGTGCTGGGACAACACTGGATTCTTCAGTCAACAGATTCTGGATTTGAGAGCCCTGCTGAAAGCTAATGGCGTTGTAATGTGGACACATGATCTGCTTCAAGTCACTGCTTGGATGACACTGGATTTTGCAGTCAACATGTCTTGGGTACAGGGCTGCTAGAGCGTGATATTGGTCATGTACACAATGCATGAGTACCGGGTGTTTGTACTGCATGCATAGCATCATACAAAAGTGCATGTGTTGTTGACCTCAAGAGAAAAGGTACCAATACGCTAGTGCCAGTGCCGCTTATTCAATAATACCGCCTGCTGAGGCGCACACCATTTTTTGTTCTATGTGCTGCTTGCAGGCATGCCCACGACATCTGACCCATTTGCTACTTCCAGGGCCAGATGGCAAGGAACACAACAATTATGGTGGCTAACAGTCTTTGTTCAAAAGAAGCGTACAGTATGCTTTCACATGCGCAACAGCAAGGGAAAGATAAAGGACAGATGCAGGAGCTCACCCATTCACTGATGCCAGTGCCTCCTGTGAACCAAGGCCTGGTGTGAAGGAACAAAGCGCTCATGGTATGTGCTTGCAAAAGAGCAGCCATGGTAGCCAGCAGTTTCCAGTGAACAGAAGAAGAGCAAAGAAGAGAGAAGACTGGAAAGGCAGAAAATAAAATGCAAGAGCTCACCCATTTACTGGTGCCAGTTCCTCCTGTGAACCAAGGCCTGGTGCTGAGGAACACAGCGTTCATGGTATGTGCTGCTTGCAAGCGTATAGCCATGGCAGGCAACAGATTGCAGTGAACAGAACAAGAGAGGCAGAAGAAAAGAGAGAAGACATAGAAAGACAGACAACAAAATGTAAGAGCTCACCCATGTGCTGGTCCCAGTTCCTCCTGTGAACCAAGGCCTGGTGTGAAGGAACAAAGCGCTCATGGTATGTGCTTGCAAAAGAGCAGCCATGGTAGCCAGCAGTTTCCAGTGAACAGAAGAAGAGCAAAGAAGAGAGAAGACTGGAAAGGCAGAAAATAAAATGCAAGAGCTCACCCATTTACTGGTGCCAGTTCCTCCTGTGAACCAAGGCCTGGTGCTGAGGAACACAGCGTTCATGGTATGTGCTGCTTGCAAGCGTATAGCCATGGCAGGCAACAGATTGCAGTGAACAGAACAAGAGAAGCAGAAGAAAAGAGAGAAGACATAGAAAGACAGACAACAAAATGTAAGAGCTCACCCATGTGCTGGTCCCAGTTCCTCCTGTGAACCAAGGCCTGGTGCTGAGGAACACAGCGTTCATGGTATGTGCTGCTTGCAAGAGAGCAGCCATGGTGGCCAACAGCGCTAGGCCCGGAAGTGTGCTGATGAGGGGCCGCGGTTTATGCCTGTTCATGGTGTCAAGAGGCGCCACTAAGCACGCTGAAAGGCAGATTGCCATAGCCTGAGCATCAATGGTTTGCAACTGCAGCACAGACACAGCACAAGTGAAATTGATGCACAGAACAGCTGCTGATGAGGGGCACTGGTTTGTGCCTGTTGATGTCGTCAAGAGGCGCCACTAAGCACGCTGAAAGGCAGATTGCCATAGCCTGAGCATCAATGGTTTGCAACTGCAGCACAGACGCAGCACAAGTGAAATTGATGCACAGAAGAGCTGCTGATGGGGGGCAATGCTTTGTGCCTGTTCATGGTGTCAAAGGACGCCACCAAGCAAGCAGACACGCAGATTGCCATGGCTTGAGCATAAGCAGTTGTCAGCTGCAGCACAAGCACAGCGCAACTGGACAGAAGAAGAAGAAAGGAAGACATTGGAGAGCACTCATGATGGCAAGCATCACAAGCGGACCCTCTATAAGTAAATGCAACACAGGATGAAGTTAGGGTGTTCAGGGTTTAGGGTTGAACCATAAATTTAGTCAAGGGCGGATGTGCACCCTGATTCAGAAATCAGCTGTCCAAGCAAAAGCACAGATTTGCTCATTGTGATTCAGCGGCATCAAGTCTATGCCCTCTTTAGGAGGTAGCAGCTGCATCAGTGACTAGCTTGTGCAACAGTGAGGTCACAGAGAGTTTTGAGCCACTAGGGACATTGTAACTTGATGGGTTTTTGAAGTTGCTGCCATGCTTGAGAGTGCTGAGCCATCACAGAAGAAGCTGGGCCCCTTGAGCTTGCCTAGCATGGGTTGTGAATGCATGCATGAATGAATGCATGAATGAATGCATGCATGAACGAGTTCATGAATGAATTGATGGAAGAATGAAAGTATGAGTTGACAAATGACAGTGTCAATGCGCCAATGGGGCTGTTTACATACCGCCATGCTGGAGAATGACGACCCATCCAGGAAGAAGCTGGTAGCAGTTGCCTCGGCCACAATGCACTCGTATATCACCAAATACTGCAGCCAGCAACTGTAAGCTTCTAACATTTTTGTTGTTTGAGATACACGCATGCAAATAATTGCCATTAGAACGACCGTGCAAAACAGTTACTCGCAGGATTGCAGCACATGCTGATCATTTGAATCCATTAGAAAACACTCATAAAGACACTGTGAATACCATCAATCCTTGGCAATGCCTCATGTATGCCTTGACTTCTGACCCTGCCAGAATAATTTTCTTCCTATGACAGAGACTAAGACCGCACAGCCTCAATTACACCAGCTGCTGAATTCTTCACACACCATGCCATACAGTGCGCATGCAGCAAAAATTCTGCCATGATCGTACCACTCATGGTAATCAGAAACATGTGCAGATGCTTACATGAATAAAGCAGTCCGCTGCTGATGATGCAGCACCACAGCCATTTGATGTGACTCAGACATACATTCCAAAGAAAAACGCTAAATTTGTACAGTTGGCAGACATTTCCTTGATGTATAGAACAGGCAGCACAGAGTGCTCAATGTTGTGCATTGACTGGACGTATGCATGCAAGGTAGCTGCTGTCCAACAAGGCGAGCAAGTTAGCATGATTGTGCAAGCATACCTTGAACAGGGACGACATCATGGCATGGGATGCTTTGCCAACCCTGACGAAACTGCACACACCTGCAACAGCATGAAACCATTTGTTTGCATGACTGCTGACATGGCAGCTGTCTTGGCTGATGGCTTCAGACCTGTGATTGCAAGATGGCTAATGCAGCATTGGCATCAGCCGACGGGCTGTCAATGGTACAGGTCTGTGGCTGTCTGATTGACTGCAGAAGAGGTGTGAATGCATGACGGCTGATATAGCAGTGGCGTCAGCAAGAGACTGCTGAAATGTATGCTTGTGGCAGAAACCTGTGGCTGTTGACATGTGATTGCATGATGACTGATACAGCAGTGGCATTAGTAACAGACTGCTGAGGACAGTGTTTACAACACAGGTCTGTGGTTGTCTGGCTTACTGTAGAAGACATGAGATTGTGTGATGGCTGACACAGCAGTGGCGTCAGCAAGAGACTGCTGAAATGTATGCTTGTGGCAGAAACCTGTGGCTGTTGACATGTGATTGCATGATGACTGATACAGCAGTG
>BDIU01000119.1:91598-152356 GCA_002118135.1 Trebouxia sp. TZW2008
TGATTGCATGATGACTGATACAGCAGTGGCATTAGTAACAGACTGCTGAGGACAGTGTTTACATCACAGGTCTGTGGTTGTCTGGCTTACTGTAGAAGACATGAGATTGTATGATGGCTGACACAGCAGTGGCGTCAGCAAGAGACTGCTGAAGACCACACTTGCGACAGAAGTTTTGGGTGTTGACTTGTGATTGCATGATGGCTGATACAACAGTGGCATCAGTAAGAGACTGCTGAACATTATGCTTGTGGTGAGGATCTCAGACTGCATGTATTGTAGGGCAAAGGCGTACGCAGTCACTGAGTTGAAAGAGCTGATCATCTGATGCTGAAGGAAGGTGGCTTGCATGCGCATCTCAATCAATTTATTGATGCCTTGATGACTATAAATGGTCCAAATTAGGATAGGACCAGTTTGGTTGGAGACGATTGATTGCTCCAGTACGTACCTAGCTGGGCCTGCTGAGCCTGTCTAGAAGGCGTTCTGGATGATACCGATGCCGGAAGTCAAATACAGATGACACGAACATTGAAAGCTCGTTGCGTTAGTTACTGGCAGCCTCTGATGGAACAAGGCAAGTCTGAGAAAATGCAGGGAACTGTTGATCACAGTGTGTTCATGGACATTGATTCTGTGGTGAAAGCTGCAGTCAATGTCCATGAACACGCAGCTGAATGATCCTCATCCTCTGCATAGGTCCTCAGCAGCAAACAACGGCAAACAAGCAAATGGCAAACAAGATGCACAGGGAGCAATATGCAAAGGCAGCTGACGTGCTTCAAACCCTGATCAGCATCACCATGCAAGAAGAAGAAGGAGGAGGAAAAAGAAGAAGATGCCGCGTAATGACCAAGAACAGCTGACCTGCCACAGAGCCGTGGAAATCCCATCAGTCTGTCAAGCAAATGAATAACAGAGAAAGAAAAAAAGAGATTGATTTTCCCCCCCAAAAAACAGACTGAGTGATTTTTCATCAGCATGCAGCAGACCTAAGCAACTCAAGATGGACAGGCGGCATTCTGGCTCAGAAACTGTCTGTTTGGCAATCAACAGACAAGATTAAGTACTCTTGTCAGCAGAGGCATCAGTGCTGACTGCCATGTTGTTTTACTCTTGGCTTTAAGAACTTGACCATTATGCATGGGGACGGTCCTTTCATTGTTTTTGTGTTGACATTGCATGTGGCGTGATTGGAAAGTACTGAAGGTAGCAACAAAGGCAAGCGCAGGTTTGATGTTGACAACAGGCGTAACATGTGGCAGCATTTCCATTGTCTGGGCAGCAGACCTGCCACAGAGCCATGGATTGTGGACAGTGCTGCAGCAATGACTGCAGCTTTTGCCCCAATAGCCATACACAGTTGAGCATCGCCGTTGGCAACTCAAGACAATTGAGGTGCAAAGACAGCTTTTTGGGCTGCCTTTGGAAGCAACAGCTCCCAGTTTGTGCCTGATGCGCACAAGATGCATAAGAGGGTGGGGAGCAGACCTGCGACAGAGCCATGAATGGTGGACAGTGCTGCAGCAATGAATGCGTCTGTTGTCCCAACAGCCTACACATTTGAGCATCACCTTGTGGCAACTCAAGACATTTCAGATGCAAAGACAGCTTTTTGGGCTGTCTTTGGAAGCAACAGCTCCCAGTTTGTGTTTGATGCGCACAAGATGAATAAGAGGGTGGGGAGCAGACCTGCGACAGAGCCATGAGTGGTGGACAGCGCTGCAGCAATGACTGCATCTGTCGCCCCAATGGCCATGCCCACATCAGCTGCTGAGAGAGCTGCCAAGTCGTTGATGCCATCACCACAGAACATGGTCATCATTCCCAGCCCCTGCAATATGCAGTGTAGCTGAAAACACTGACCAGAAGGATTTCAAGCACTGGCGATGACAGAGCTGCCAGGTCATTGATGCCGTAGCCACAGAACATGGTCATCATCCCCCAGCCCTGCAATATGCAGACAAGAAGTCAGAGCCGAACATCAAACGCCTTGGTGATGGAAGATCTTAGGCATGCCGTTCATGTTGATGGGGTCACATCAGGACTGTGAGGGAGCATAAAAATACAGTGTGACTGTCTGTTACAGATGTTAGGCAACGAGGGTCAACAAGACATGGAAGACATGTACAATATCTGAACAATCTCAGCTAGCCAGCAAACATTCAAGCTTGGTTACCATGACAACCTGAAATTTGGAAGGTGAAAGATATGACAATCAAGCATTGACAGTGTCACAGCCCAGTGTAAAAAGACGTGCAGATGCATGCTTTGTACCCATGTGATATGCATGACATAACGGAAGCACCTAGGTACACCAGCATCAAATGCAATAAGCAGCTTGAACAGCAGTCATGGTCATCATCAGCTCATATAGATAGGCAGGAACACTGGCAAGGGCATACCGGTATGAAGCGTGGGCGTCCATTGAACAGCTGATGGATGCCATGAACGCTCAGCAGATTCATGACTTGGCCTTTCTGATGCGGCTGCATGCGAGAGAACACCACTGCATTGCGCATGACCGTTTCCAGTAAGGATAAGTCATGATGCTGCAGCATGTGTTCAAAGGCATTGCCAGTCACAGCACATTGCACCTGCCCCTCTGCTAGGGCTGTGAGTGCGTTGGAGGCCTCTAAGGTCTCATGACTCATGGTCAGGAACCTGAGACCCTCCCAGGAGGGCTCAGGGGCGGCAGGGGGGATGGAGATGGAGAGGGGGATGGCAGGGCGGCCGCTGGGTGACAAGACGAGGTGTGGGGCTGAGGCGGGGGGCACTTCTTCTTCTACTGATGGTTTCGGAGTATGGCCGAGGAAGAAGGTGCCAAGCCGTGCCAAACCAGTGGCGTGGAAGCGCTGTGTGGACGAGTGATGACTGGTGCTGTCCGCTGCATTGGTAGACTGAGCTGTGAAGAGACTCAACAGCCTTGACTTGACTCTGCTGAGTCCAGATGTGGTCGGCTGAACACGCTGTGCACGCTCCGGCTGAGTTTGACCTTCTGCAGGGTCCTGAGCTTCCAGCCAATCTGGCAACCCAGACTTGAGGCTTGCAACCTGACTGGGGTCTTTTTGAAGCTCAGCGTGCTCAGCATGGTCATGCTGTGCATGATGTGAGGGGGCATCAACCTGGAGGCGGAATCGTGACTTTGTCTTCCTAGGACGCATGTGCTGCCTGTGATGACCATCACTCTGATTGTCTACACCAGTGGGGGACGGTTGCTGCTGACCAGTAGACAGTGACTCTGTGGGACGAAGCAAGGGAAGCTCTTGACTGTGCTGCTGGCTAGATGCTAAACTTTGACTTGGCAGCTGATGAGTGCCTGAAAGCTGGTTTGTCAAAGCTGACTTCATTGCCAGAGCATCATGCAATGTTGGCAGTGTGTGCTGATTGCTCAACTGCTTGAAGCTTCTGCCAGTGGATAGCATAAGCTCAGACTGGCTCTGGCTAAACCAGTCAGAGGGTGCTGTCTGAAGCCGGTCAGCAAACACATCCTGCTCAGCTGGAACATCTGGATGAGCCTGCTGCAGATCAGGATCATTCCCAAGATCCATGCTTGCTGGCTGATCTTCTTGAGTCATTGGCAGTTGCCTCAGAGAGGCAGCTCGCAAGGCAATTTTAGCAGCAGCTGTGAGGGGCGAGTTCATGGCTGACAGCTCAGTTCGTAACTCAGGTAAGCCTATGGTGTCTATGACCACCACTTTCCCTTGCAGTGGGATCATGCCAACATCCCTGGCCACTGCAATGGCTGTGTGGTGGTAGTCACCCGTGATCATCATTGTCCGCATGCCACCTCTGCAGAAGCAGTGACCACTTCAGCAACCACCTGAGTGAGGATCGTCCTTTGTTGAATGATGCACGAGTTATGCCAGTTGGTCAAACCCTGCAATTACATGCCATTACACCCAACGCACTGATTTACAAGATGAGCTGCAAACAAGTGCCCTTTTGACTTTGACAAGTGTGTTTGAGTGGTGCAGATGCAGCATGCTTACGCTCACACTCATATCACAGTGATGCAGTCAGGATGCCTGCAGCTCAAAAAGCACAAATGACAAAGACACTACAGCTGCACAGGCAACGACAATTCTTACTCATCTTGCACTTCAGTGATCGTTGCCTTAGAGTCCTCCCTGATGCTGTTGGTGGTGACTACCAAGCTCAGCAGTTCCATGTTGGTTGCACAGCCCTCAATCTGATGCTGTGTCATGCGTGACAGATCCAGCTTGTTTACGTTGGGAATGACACCTGCTGCAACAGCCAGCAGACGAAAGCTTCTGGCGCTGTAGTCATCCATCACCTGCGCAGTCATTACACTCGTGTGATTTGGGAGCTCTTGTGCTGATGCTGTGTCATGCCTGACAAGACCAGCTTGTTTACATCGGGGATTGCACCTGCTGCAACAGCCAGCAGCGGAAAGCTTCTGGCTGAAGTCATCTGAAGTCATCCATCACCTGCTCAGTCACACAGCACTCATGTGGTTGGGGAGCTCTCATGGTGATGTAGTATGACATGTGGTAAACACAAAGTGCCTACATTGGGAATGACCCCTGCTGCAATGACCAGCAGCTGCAAGCTTAGTCCTCCATCACACACGCATTTACTGCAGTTGCGTGGTTTGGGATGCCTTCCGATGCCTTCAGGGCTCACGCAGTGTGTATGCATGTGGCACAAGCCTCATGTCACCACAGGACAATCGGGCCATGTGTTTTGCAAAGCCAGGTGCATTTGCAGAACTATGTTGTTATGCTGTTGACTTCGCATTGTTATGGTGTCACACCGTTGACTTTGTATGAATCTGGAGCATGGCTTGTTGTCAACATTTCAGCTGGAGGTGGCAGCTCAGCAAACAGGCAAGGCCTGCAGTGCTAAATGCCGCTGTAAAAATTATCAGTGACAGCAATTGGTTAAACTTTCTAGTACATGTGCTAGGTGTGTGTGGTCCAAGTCTTGTCTCGCCAGGCTGGCTTGTTCTGAGCATCACGGTAAGGATTGGCCTGCTGAGCCTGTTTAGCCCGCGTTTACAATGAAAGAATGAATGAATCACGGTAAGGATGGTTGGGCTTGAACATCAGACAAAGCAATGTCCTTCCAACTTAATGCTGCTGCAGTGTCAAACTTGCCTCATCAAAGTTCTGAGGAACGCTAGAGGGATCCACTAGGCTCCTGATGACTGCAGGGGCACCCCTCAGAAACAACAGGGCTGACCCCAGGGGGGTCTCACTTGAGCCCACCACTGCTCCAGACCTGAGCGTTTGTGAGCTGAACTCCAGAACCCTCCTGATGGTCAACTTGCTCATGTGAGTTGTGGACTTTGAAGCAGAGCGTTTTGGCAACACCACCGTCTGCCTGTCCTGTGAAAAGACCGAGTCAGTTAGTCAGTTAGTTCAGCTTTCAGTGAGCATTTTGGCAACACTACTGCCTGCCTGTCTTGCAGCAAAGCTGTCAGTCAGTCATTCAGTCAGTCCAGCTTTGAGTGAGCATTTTGGCAACATCACTGTCTGCCTGTCCTGCAGAAAAGCTGTCAGTCAGTTGGCCAGTCATTCAGTCAGCTGGTCAATCAGCCAGTCGGTCAGACAGCCAGTCGAACAGCCAGTCAATCAGTCAGTCAGCCGGTCAGCTAGTCAGTCATGCCAGTAACATCCTGGACAGATGACAGATGACAAGTCAAACACTTGGCAGGAAATTTTCCTGGCTTTCTGATGAAGCCTGGCTAATTGACTCACCAGGAAACGAGCTTCCACCATTCTGAACAGGGCTCGCTCCAAATCATGCCCAGCAACGGTTGACTTGTCGATCATGTTCAGGCTGTGGCACGTTGCTACTGCCTGTTTGAGGCGTTCGCTCCACAGCATGGCGCTCTGCTGCATGGCTGTGAATGCGCCCGTTTCAACAGGCAGCATGCCATGAAGCTTGGCCTGCACAGATTAATCTCATCAATTGGCTGCTTCAGCAAGAAACAAGCAAGACAGGTAGCATGCCATGCAGTTTGGCCTGCACGTATCAAGCACCACTTCAGCGATAAGAAATGCAAGCAAGCAAGCAAGCTAACAGCAGACAAAGAAAGCAACAACGCAACAAACAAAGCAACAAATAAACAAGCCAGCAAACATGCAAGCTGTCCAGCAAGCAAGCAATCTATTGCAGCTGTGATATAGATCAACCAACCAACCAGACAATAGCTCATCAACCACACAACCATGCATCACCGAAACATGCATGACTTACTGTGCTATGGGTGAGGGTCCCAGTCTTGTCAAAGCACACACAGTCAATGGCCGCTCCCCGCTTGAGCACTTCAGGGAACATCAGCAGGATCCCATTCCTCTTCAGCCTCCAACGGGCCACCACACCCACCAGCAGCATCACGGTGGGGAGCCCGGGGGGTGCAGCGTATGTGAGTGTGTCAAGAAGCCTCATGACTACGTCCCAGGGGGTTTGGGAGCGCTCGCTAGCTTTGATCAGGTAAGGTATCAGCAGCAGCAGCTGAAGCAACAATGCAAAGGCGTACAGCCTCACAACATCCTGCATGCAAGAAGAGGTTGCAATTAACTGGAACAAAACAGTGCATAGGGGAGATAGACAGGCAAGGAATCAGTAGCAGCACCTGCAGCACAAGTGCAACGCGTGCAGTTGCACAATGTTCTGCAAGAAGGATTTGCACCCAGCACCAAGAAAAAACAGTGCACCGGAGATAGACAGATAAGGAATCAGTAGCAGCAGATCAAGCACCAATGCAAAGGTGTAGAGCCTAACAACATTCTTCATGCAGAGAGAAGTTGCACTCAAAACAGGGAAAGTTACACTGCACAGACAAGATAGACAGGTGCAGGACCAGCAGCAGCAGCTGCAGCACTATTGCAAATGCACACAGCCACACGGCGTGCTGCAAGAAAGACTTGCACCCAGCACTGGGGAAGCAACAGCTCACAGGTGAGACACACAGGCAGGGAACCAGCAGCTGAATTACAAGTGCAATGCAAACAGCCTCAGGACATCTTGCGCGCAAGAAGAATTTGCAGTCAGTACCACAAAAGAAACAGTGCACAGGGGAGATAGACAGGTAAGGAAGTAGCAGCAGATGAAGCACCAATGCAAAGTTGTGTAGCCTCACACCCCTGTTGCTTATGCAACACTGCGCATGGCAGTGCAGCAAAATGATGCTGTTTGCAAAGTCACAAGGCTCAGCACAAAGCATAAGTCTGGCGCACAGACAGTGACTTGGACCATACCGGGATGAATGGGTCCTTTTCTTTGGCAGCTTGGGAGGGGGCTACTAACTGCCGCACCATCCGTCCCATGGTGGTATGAAGCCCTGTGCGGCACACCATCACCAACACCTCGTCCTCATTGTTCTCCGGGTTCCACACCTGCTTGCATCCATGACACAAAGCATGACAGCAGTGAATTGGGTTGTTTGGGGAGGGGCTACTAACTGCCGCACCATCCATCCCATGGTGGTGTGAAGCCCCGTGCGGCACACCATCACCAGCATCTCGTCCTCATTATTCTCTGGGTTCCACACCTGCTTGCACCATCACATGCACGACACCGATGTCATGGGGTACAGGGCAAATGTGCGTTGCAGCAGCTGCCAAAGCGTGGTGGTTCAAAAGCATCTTCAGCACACCATCACCAGCACCTGATCCTCCTTATTCTCTGGGTTCTACACCTGCTTGCACCATCACATGCATGACACCAATGTAATCGGATACAGGGCAGATGTGCATTGCATCAGCTGTCAAAGCAGCCTCTGCACGATGGTGTGAAGCCCTGTGCAGCAAATATCTGCAGCAGCTCATCTTCACTGTGTTCTGTGTTCCAGCTGTACCTGCTTGACAGAAGTTGTTTGGGTTGCTTGTGCTTTGTTGGTGGTGAGCAGATGACAATGGCAGTGAGCAATGCAGCAGCAAGCTTGCTAGCTGCTCTGTTAGTAACATGACATACTTTGATGCTCATCAGCCTGGTGCAAGAATACTTGATTATGATACACAGCCTTCTGCCATGCATGCAGATACCATCTTCTTGTCTGCAGTGACGCTATAAATTTGTTGTTGCAAAGGCATGAAGCGCATGACTCAACACCTAGATACCTGCACTGCTGGCAAGCTGATGCAGCTAATTGGGTCTTGCAAGTAATCAAGCATGAGCAGCAGGTGTTGATGTCCCATACCTGTTGCACAATAGTGCCAGCGTATATTGTGGATGACTGGTTCCTGTCAGGATGATAGTCAGCAGCTGCATCTGGAATGAAGCTGCTCTTCCTGACTTGTGCAGCCTACATGACATCGCAAGCCTGTTGCACACCTTGGACGTGGCTTTCACAGTGCAATGCGGGCACAGTATGTTTTGCATGCGCATGACATCAGAAACCCATGTTGCATACCTTGACTGTGGCCTTGACAGTGCCATGCAGGAATAGTGTGGTTTGGAGAAAAGTTGTTGCACATGGATTCAGGCAGACTGCTTGAACTGTGTGGCAGCTGCTTAGCAGACAGTGCTGAGATTTGACCAGCTGAGCTGCGATGAGCTGTGATGAGCTGTGCTGTTCTGTGCTGCCTTATGCTGGTAAAGTTGTGTATTAACATTCAAAAGCTGCAATTGGAAGTGCTGTCAATGTAGACCATGGTGTGCATTCACTACCACTGAGCCTGAGCTGAGTTGCGCTAAGCCACGGCTCACCACGCTGCTGTAATATCTGCTCATGAGCAACCTACTGTGCTTGCTCATTTTGACACTAACATATGCGCCCCCTAGATTGCCTTCACCATTCGCTCCTTGCCACCTGCTGCATGTTGGCATTGCAGCAGCAGTGTCACACATGCAATACCAAAGCATGGAACCAAGTTGCTGGCACCACAGCAGCAGTCAGGAGACTGGCGGCAACTGAGTCCAAAGAAGTAAGGCAAGCAACAGAACATACTTCCCCAGAAAGCATAGCATCATTGACCAGGCACACAGCACGCAGCAGAACCATGTTGCACCTAGCTTGGCACCTTGGCAGCACATGTGCATCAATGAGGACAGCATTGTATGCTGATGATCCCATCAGTCAACATTGCAATCCGTCAAGACAGCAGATTTACCTCCCCAGAAAGCATGGCCTCATTGACCAGGCATGCACCACGCAGCAGCAGCATGTCAAACATGGCCTTGCCACGCTGCAGAACCACAACGTCTCCAGGCACAAGCCGGTGTGAAGAGATCGCTCTGACCCACTTGTCTTGCACCACAGGGATTAAGCAACGCTGGTTCACCAATGCCAGAATCTTGCTGTGCTGCTGAGACAGTGTGATGGTGAGGGTCATGATGGCTGCTACAGAGAAGCTGATGATTAGAATTGGGTAGAAGTAGCGCGCTCTGTAGATCAGGTAAGCCACCTCCAGATTCTGCGTGGAAATAACAAATTGTTATACAGTACATATACATACAGTGTACATGCAATGCATCATTGCATCTCTCATTTGCATGCTCATCTTGACTCGCAGCAACCTTACAATGAAGAAGCGAACTTGTAAGTGAGGCCAATAGCTGCCATTTCTGCATACACTGAAAATGCTTATATCTGGCATTGTGTTTCGACCAGCATGCGTTTGCCCCTACATGCCCTGGCGAAGCTGACTCGCAAGTGAATAAGTAGTGCAAGCCAAGTACACAAAGAACAGGAATACATGATCCAGATGCTGATGCAACTCACACTGGACATCCAAGCAGACAAGCAACAGCAACATGTACATGGCTGCTTGAACGGTGTGCACAAATCTTGAACCAGGCAACAGGTGCTCTATGCTGAGTACTGCTGACTCAAAGCCATCAGCCCGGTGATCCTGAACATCAAGCACATGATGCAAATGTACCTGAATGGCGAAGAAGACCCCAAGTGAGTGCTGTCCTACATCGCGGTACATGACCATGCGCCGCGAGACATGGCGCTTGCTGGTGCCATACAGGCGCAACATGTCCCGCCGCAATTTGTGCTGCTCAAGATTGAAGATACGCCACTCAGCCCCTGCACAGCAAATGCCTCACCTTCGTACAGAGTTGCAATGACTTGAAATTTATGCATCTGCTCATTGTATGTTTTTGAGTACGCACATGTGCTTTGCATGATGTCTGTAAGCCTTCACATCTGTCATGATATAGCGCAGGCCATATCAACAATGCTGCATCAAAGCTGTAAGTCGCCAGATTGGTCTATCCATGCTTCTATATGCTGTACCTACTGTTTCAATGTAATGTAAAGCTTCAGAAGCTCTGTTGATCTCGTATGGCATGTGATCGGGCATGCCTGGCAACTGCTCAAAGCCATCTGTACCTGGCACATACGCTCAAAACCAGAGGAACAGCGGCATGAATACTGCTGTTTCAGTTTGCTGGCACATACACGTAAGATCGGAGAACAAGCCGGATGTCACCTGCTGTTTCAATGTTGCGTAGAGCTTCAAGAGCTCTGCCGATCTGCTGTGGCAGGTGATAGGGCATGCCTAGCATTTGCTCAAAGCCATTTGATTCTGCTACATATGCTAAAGCCAGAGGACCAGCCGCATGTTTCAGTTTGCTGGCGCATACACGTCAGACCAGAGAAACAGTCAGATTTTACCTGCTTTTTCAATGTGGCGTAGGGCTTCAAGAGCCCTGCCGATCTGCTGTGGCAGGTGATAGGGCATGCCTGGAATTGGCTCAAAGCCATGCTTTTCTGGCACATACACATAAGACCGCAGGAACAGCCGAAAGCCACGCAGCTCTTGTGACTCTAACCCAGAGCTTGAGCGGCCCTGCATGGTTTGCAGTACTGATCAGGACAAATGCTGATGCCTGCTCACTTGTTGCTGCGGGCCAGGGTCACATTATGCAGAGTGTTTAGACCTGATACCTCAGGGAGCCTATGTGCGCTGAGGCAAGAACAGAACAGAACCGCCGCATCATAAGCAGCAACATAATCAGCATTGAAATGACATAGGGCACATGCTAGTTCATAACAGCAGCTGGACTGAGCACATGGGGTTGATCCTCAGACCTCTCAGCAATGCTTCATGCAGGTGTGCATCTTGTTGATCATGTCCAACCAAGTAGCATACAAATGCAGAAGATGCAATGCAGTAGGCAGCTCACCAGTGTGCTTTGCAGGATCTGCTTATTTGCCACTGATAGCCTGTGAACCTTCAGGAGCTGCCGCCGACCATCAAGAAGCTGTTTTGCAGCCACAACAGATTGAAGGTCAGACACAGGAAGTATCAGCAGTGTTCTGCTTTTTGCGGTGGTGCCTTGCATTGCATCTTGCAGGAGGCAGGGCATAGACTTTGAGCATCTGTGCAGATGCAGCATTGCCGTGGTATTGCATAAAAAGTTACCCGGACTAGCACATATTGTGCCTGGCTCAAGGAACAGGGATGGAGAAGCTTGGCAGCCTGAAGAGGTGCGAGCCGCCCCAGTGACCATGTCAGGGCTCCAATGAATGGATGGCACACCACATTGTGAACAAGGTTCCCTGAACGGCGCCTATAGCCCAGGCAATTTTGCACAACCTGTAGTGTGATGGCAAAGGTCTCACTGTTTTGATGCGGTGTCTTCGAGGTGCTACGAGCAGCTCTGATTGCTCAAATCCTTGGGCAGTTCGAGCACCTTTTCAGTTTGTTCCGCCTCAGCATTATGGTTCATGGCACAACGCGCTCCTGCGTAACCCTGTAGCTGACATGCATGCTGTGCTCAGGTCTCAATTGGTATTGTCATGTGGCCTGACATTGGTCTGACGCTGTTTCGTTGAGATCAACATCAGCGACACTTCGATAGCGCCAATAGCTGCGGCATGTTGGACCGATCACTCCTGCCGATCGAGTGCATCTTTGCAATATGACTAACTTCCCAAGTCGTCCCAATCTCTCGAGGAACTTCCTGCTAATCAGAGTCATACGTTCCAAAGTTGCAGAAGGCACCTCAGACCTGAGGTGAAATGTCTCTCTCTCGTTCAAGCCTCACATTCACACAGCTCACAAGCTAACGCATCGGACTTCGTTCATATGCTGAATGCATAGTGTTACGCTCTGCAGTATGATATCATATGACGCATGCCATTCAGAAGACGAATTCAACTTAATGCATCTGGCAGGCCAATCCAGACCATGATGGTGACAAGCTGCAGATTGCATTCTGTGGTGATCTGTTGGCACCAGCGGGCTGTGCATGCACATTAGTAAGTCTGCCCCGCTACAAGAACCAAAAGAGCTGTCCAGCCAGTAAAAGGACGGCTGCCCTTGCCATGACCATCAGCATCGTCATAGTTTTCCCACAGATACCCACTTTCCTGGTACACCTTCACCTAAAGCATCAACAGGCACGATGGAAAGCACACTCATCAGCAGTAATGGCACATCGTTGCATTACGTTATGCTTTTTGTCATGTCAATGCATTTATACTTGCCGTTGGTCATAACGAAGGTTTTGACACTGTATATGCAGAAGGAGAGGCAGCAGGGCAGACTGAAGCTCCCTGTTTGACGTGGCTCCAATGATACCCATGCAAATCTGTTGAGCAGTTCTGCAGACTTATGCTTGCCATACATGCCGACTCTGCTGGATCAAACGACTGCATCACCTTTTCTTCAAGCCATCAAGAAGACCCTGGACAGTGACAGCGACAGCAACAGCAACTAGATATATCTGCATGGCTCACCAGATTGCGCAGCAAGTTATCCCTCAGCTCTGTATGAAGCTGTTTCGCTTGACTGGCGTGGGGGCCGTCAGTCGTGCTGTAGAAATGCAGGGCTCTGAGTGCAAGGAAGTTGATGTTGCACCAGATAGGTCCTCGCCAATACGGCCCATCATGCTCAGTGTTGTAGGCATTGTGCATTGAGCTGCTCTTGCTCAACGACCTGGATATCACAACAACACCCCACTGAGTAACATGGAGTGTGCATGGCTGACAGTGGCCATCAGCCATGTTGTAGTGGTGCAGGGCTCTGAGTGCTAGGAAGTTGATGTTGCACCACACAGGTCCTCGCCAGTACAGCCCATCATGCTCAGTGTTGTAGGCGTTGTGCATTGAGCTGCTCTTGCTCAAGGACCTGAATGTTGTGACAACCTTCTGCCCAGCTTTGTGGGCGCTGTGCTTTGAGCTTGCTTTGCTGAGCGAGCTCAAACACGAACAGCCTCACGTTTGGTGTTGCAGGAGCTGTGCGTCAAACTGCTCATGCTCAGGGATCTAAATGACGTGACAATCCCATGCTCAGTGTGGTAGAGATTGCTCATCGAACACTTCAAGGGCATGAAGCATGTGACAAGCACTGTCATTCCTGTCACAATGTGCATTGAGCTGCTCCTGCCTAGTTAATGATGACAACCACAACTTTGATCAGTACGCTCTGGTTTGTAGGCCCTGGGCTTTTGGTCCTTTGTTGTAGGCATTGCGGACAAAATGGCTCTTGTTTGTTGACTTGAGTATTGCACCACACTAAAACTTGACTGCCATGCTTAGCTTTTTGCTACTGCAAGCAAGCTCATGGCAAGAGTTTGTGGACTTGTTGGTGGCTGATGGTCACAGAGTGCCAAAATTGGTGACTACCTTAGCCCAAAGGGTGTCCACAGCAGGTCAGGTTGATGCAGCAGGTGCAGCTGTTGCCCAAGCTCTGGACTGGCAGGGTCCAGGAGTGTCATCAAGAAGGGGAAGAGGCTCACATACCTACAGCAAGGTACCAGACACTCAGATTTCAAGGCCCATGTGAATGCAGTACCACCCAGTAGAACAAGCAAGCAGGTAAAATGTCACATGTGAACACCTGTCCAGCACATGAACTTTAGACCCTTATTATGCATATGCAGACAAGAAGGGGGGGGAGCTAAGGAAGAGGAAGAGCAGACTGACCCAAAGTGAGGTACTAGCCGCAGTTTAGGAGGCTGTGATGACCTCATCAGCTTCCGCTGCAAGGGCCCTTGGACAACACCTTGTGGCGTTCTGTACATCACATGCTGCAGCTTCATGGCATCTGTGTGATTGCCAAAGTCCAGAAACTGCCCAGTGCTCTTGTCACAGTGCAAGTGCTTCAGGCTTGCAGTGTCCTCCAGCAAGCGTGCTGTCTCATCGAAGGGCTTCACCTAATCAAGGGAGCAAACACAAGCTGATTGGGTCTGTATTTAGTCTATCATGTGCTGCAACTGCATGGCGTCTGTGTGATTGCCAAATGTCAGAACTTGTTCATTGCTTTTGTCATAGTGCAATTGCTTCAGGCTTGCAGTGTCCTCCAGCAAGCGAGCTGTCGCATCAAATGGCTTGACCTAAATAAAAGAGCAAACACAGGCCGGCTAGGCGGTTACAGGAGAGTTGTTGTTTATGCCCCTTGATCTTGTTGTAGTGTGAGTGCTTGAATCTTGCAGTGTCTTCCAGCAGGTGGGCTGTCTCATCAAAAGGGTTCACCTACGCAAGACATCAAATATATGCTGGCTCTTTTGTATGCTCCCTTGCGTGCAGTGACCTTGTGTGCCAGACGACTCAACCCATGCTTTCAAGCTCAAAACCTTGAGAGCTCCCCACAATGGAGTGGAAGGTTTGGCAATGGACTGCTTGGATGTGTGATAGAGAGGCCTGGCTTTAAGGCAGTTTGAAATTACTGCCTGTAGCGGCAAGGGCCTGAATGCGGTTGTGACAGCGGTATCTGATTTTGATGCACAGCGTTGTGAGTTCAGCTTTGATTTGCACTACTTTCTACTGTCGCGTGTTGCAGTTGCGTACAAATACCTGGCTGTGAGGCAGTTTGAGGTGGTTGCCTATTGTGGCAAGGGCCCTTGCAGCAAGGGCCATCCAGCAGCGCAGGTCCAAGTGGCGCTCATCCTCAGATGGATGCGACGCCCGTGGGAAGTCGTCCAACCCTGCAGCAACCCCACGCATGTAGCAATCATGAATCCCTTCAGCCCATTTCGCATGCTGAGACCAAGCCAAAGGAGCAAGAACTCAGGGCGCCTTAGCTGATTGTGCACAAATGCAAGCACAGGAAACTCTCTGTGTAAGGACACTTGATGTAAGGACAATCTCGATGTAAGGACAAAGCCATTGGTATGCAAGCACTGAATTCTGACTGCATTCTTCCGAACGGTCTTGATGTAAGGACAGTTTTTGGTGACCAAAGCAGTCGTTACAAAGAGAGTTTACTGTAGACCAGCACCAGAGCTCAAAGTGTATGTTGGGTCTTGTGGCTTAGACTGTTCTGAAACGAGTGCTGGCAGGAGCCAACTGTCAGGCAATGCTGTATGCAGCAATGCAAAAGAGGAGAGAGCATGCGCTACAAGGCTACAATGCATGCACAGTTCAAATTGTTCAGGATAGCACAGGACCGAACTGGTTGAAGACAAGTGCTTGCTCCAGGACGTTCTCCAGCTGGGCCTGCTGAGCCTGTCTAGCACACGCCTAGAATGGATTGAACAAAATGAAGGCTACAAGGCTTACGGACAGGTGAGTATTTTGACAGGTATCTTGACAGGTTGACAGGTGTATCTTGACAGGTGGCTTGACAGGTGCTGCCACACTCACCTGAGGCGAGTGTCTTGGGACTCAGCTCAATGAGGGAATTTGCGTCTTTGCCCTGCCACCGGTAGCATTGAAATTCATGGTTGGGAATTCAGATGAAGCTCATAAGACTTGCAGTGTTGAAGCTTGTATATAGAGATGCAAGTATTGGGTTCAGCTTGATCATCAAATACAGAGTAACAGAACCGTCTGAGGTGAGTGCCCACTAACTACGCACAAACAGCAGCTGTTATCTGGTACAGTGATGACCAGATGACACCACTGGTACTAGGAAGTGAGTACAATGACTGAGGCGAGTGTATCACCTGAGGTGAGAGTCTTAGGGTTGAGCTCAGTGGGGGAGTTGGCATCTCTGCCCCGCCATCGGTAGCTTCCTGGCACAGGCCCGGCCTGGGTGGTATTGAACCAGGTGAACCAAGCTGACAACCTGGGAAATGCTGCACCAACACACAACAAAGTCAGCAGAATGAAAAACAAGTCAAGGACAATGTGTCCTGCACCTGCATGGCATGACTGGCGTTGAAGCAGCTGAACCAGGCTCATAACCTGGGAAGCGCTGCATCAATGCATGGAGTCATGCATACAATGCCAATGACTAAGTTTTCGTTCAACAGCAGTGCATGGCCATACTGACAATGGCTGCATCGCCTGGCTGGAGTCATGAGGCGGAACAGGCTGACAACCTTGAGTTTGCCGCAGGAACATACAAAGTGAGTGGACTGACCAGACAGCTCAACCAAAGGAGGCGCATTGCATGACTAAGGTTTGCACCGGTGAATCAGGCTGACAATCTGGAAAATGGTGCACCGTGTGCTCATCGCGGCAAAAGATGAAAAAGAGGTCGGTCCTGCTTGACCGGTGTCAAAGTGGGTGGGAGAGGTCAATGGCAACACTGCAACTGACTGCACGTTTTGATGCAGCCTTTCCTAGGGTGCCAGCTTGATTCCTCGCAAACGCTGCAACAAAGCAGGCAGGCTGCAACTAAGCATGCAGTCAGCAAAGCTGATGCCATTGACTTGACAACCGGCCAAATGGTGACAGGACTTGCGCCTGCAGTACAGTTGGCCGCAGAACTTCACCATGCTGATTTGGTCTGCATTGCCTGGCTGATGTTGAACCAGGCTGACAACTTTTGAATAGGCTGCAGCAATGTGCAGAATTAGTGAACAGAGTTGGACAATGGATGACAGGCAATGCCACTCTGCTCTGCTATAAACATCTGCACTGACTGTTTGCATCTGACACCAGACTGAGACCCGAGAACATGCTGTTGTGATGCGCAGCACACACATGTCATTGCTGACATCAGACCAGTAGGCCCTAGCATTGCTCAGCAACAGCAGCAATATTGTCAGCACCATCTGCTGCAGTTGTACAGCAGAGTGTAAGCACCTGCTTTCAAAAACTGCTCCTGATGTTGCATCTGCTCAGCAGTTTTGCCTGAGGCGCTGGCTAGCTGAGAGGCCATTTGAGCCAGCACTAGGAAGAGGGTGGGTGGGTTCGCGCTCGTAGGATGCTGCACTACGTACTCACTTGGAACTCTAGATTGCGCTTCAGCACCCAAGATCTGCCCAATCAAAGGTTTTCACATATTGCTCAACAGCATGACATGTAAAGCTAAAGAGCCTGCAACCCAAGACGGGTCTGAACGCAATATGTAGCAGTTGCATGACATGGACTGTTTGGAGGTTGTGCCATTCAGATCAAATACGGTGTAAAAATTTGCGGCATTGCATGCTGGAGTAGCATAGACAGTTGGGCTCAAGCTGAGCAGTTGCAGGCAGGAACATTGCTTTGTGACTATTACTCAACAGCAAGTGCAACTGATGGGCGCATTTCCGAAAACTTGTTGAAACCAGGCTATTACATATGAAAGGAAAAATGGTCAGCCAAATTGCTTCAGCATGATCAATGACGCCTGACTCAAAAAGAAAACTCTAGACATGTTTAGACCCTTGTGGTTTGCTTTCTGATCTCCATGGGTATTTATTTCTCTGTAAGTTTGTATGCATGCACCTGTTCCCTTGCTATCCAGCCCTGTTTGTTCATGAGGTCCAGCCAGTGCGCCACCATGTCACGGCTCATCTCAGGATCCCACTTGCTGATCAGCAGCTGCATCCAGCAGAGCTGAGTCATGTCATGTCATGTCATGTCATCTCATCTCATAAAGTGCTCTGCTGCGCCCACCACGCCATGCAGACACGAATCATGTTCAGGCTTACCTCACTGCTTCCCAACATGAGTGACAAACACAAAATACGCAGTGCAACATGCATGAAGCCATGACATGCAATGCCAGATTCTGCACATCCAAAAATGCCAACAGCATAAAAACTTGCATGCAGCTGGAGCTGGGTCATGCCACGCCATGGACGGCATCAGCTGACCCGTGTAATTGCAGTTGACTGTGATCTCTGAATGTCAGCTTACTTGACGAAATCCTTCGTCCCACAAGAAATCCCTTGGGGAGCAGGATCTGCTAGGCACAGCAGTGAACGATGCTGCTTTAGGGCTAGACCCTGAACCCTGACCATTACCCAAAACTTAGATCATAGGCTCACCTGATGGAAGCCTTCATCCCACAAGAAACCCCTTGGGAAGAAGGATCTGCTAGGTACAGCAGTGAACAGGGCCGTTTTTGGGCTAGGCACTGATTGGCCATTGAGACTGATCTGAGAGCTGCCATAGAAGTAGCCAATCCCGCCCAGCATGTTGCTCAGAGCTGCTTTGGCCACTGCTTGTGTGCCTGCAACAGAAGCATTTTGACTTCAATAGCACACGATTGAAACCAAGGATTGATGACCCAGCATGTTGCTCAGAGCTGCTTCGGCAACTGCTTGTATGCCTGTAGCAGCATGTGCAGTCAGAGCTTTTGCAAGCAAACAGCTGAGATTGGACACCAAAAGTGGAACAGAGGACAGCACATACTGTCAGTAGCCAATCCCGCCCAGCAGGTTGCTCAGAACTGCTGAGAGGGCAACTGCTTGTGTGCTTGCAACATAAAGAGCAGACAGTAGCAGTCAGATAGTGATGTCAGGGAGTGATTGGCGCACAACTGAAGCAGCCAATGCCACCCAGCATGTTGCGCAGAGCCGCTTTGGCCACTGTTGCCAGCATTTGCCAACAACATCTGACAGCAGAAAAGTGAAGTGAGCAAGTGATATTGACGCATGGCTAGCTCACACCTGAACTCAGAATTTGATGTCAAAGTGTTGACAGCACAAACTTCAAGTCAGACAGCAATTCCAGCAAGAGGACAGCGAACTTTTGAAGTAGCTGTGCCCACTCAGCATGTTGCTCGCCGCTTTGGCCACGGCCTGTGCGCTTGCAGCATGTGCACTCAAGAGTTTGCACCTGAAGGTAGGGCTTGAAGGTTACTGTAAACTCTCTTTGTGACGACTGCTTTTGTTACCAAGAAATTTGTCCTTACATTGAATTGTCCTTACTCAGGGGGACCACTGCAGTCAGAATGCAGTGATTGGTAACCAATGGCGTTGTCCTTACATTGAGATTGTCCTTACATTGAGTGTCCTTACAATGAGAGTTTACTGTACCAAACATTGCATAGCATAAAAAGCAATCTTTGCTGAGCTTAGACTTGACCCACGTGCTCTGCTGTATGCAAGGTGTGGAAAGACGTTAGACTCAAGAGAAGACTGCACGTATGAGCAAGCAGCCTTAGCACGACAAGCAAGACAGCAAGAGCAGCAGTGACATACTTTCTGGCAAGCCCCGCATGGAGAGCTGACCAGATGTACAAGCTGGTGCCGATGCCAATAAAATACACACTCCAGCACAGATGCTTGGTTCTGAAAAAATGTGCAAGTGGCCAGAACAGCAGAACAGTAAATGCATTGATAACAGCTCACCTTCCGGCAAGCCTTGACTTGACAGCTGACCAAAAGTGGCTGCAAAGCGCTCATCAAATTCCTGCTCCTTGGTCTCCAGCAGCTGCTGCAGTGGCTTCCCTGCAGCACAGGCAGAAGCTAAGATCAAGTGTCAAAGATCATGATAGTGGCATGAGCAGGCCTTACAATTGCATGCTGAGCTTGAGATACAATTTATGAGTTTGAGTTGCCACATGTTCTCTCAAGTAATGTGTGCCTGCCAAGAAAATCAAGGTGGAGAAACTTTTTAGAAACAAAAAAGGGAACTGCACGTATATTAGGCCTAGTCACAACAGGTCAAACCAGGATTGCTGTCTGCACAAAAAGTTTGACACCTAGCCGCACATGCGATGGCGTTCTGGGCGAGCGCAACTGACCCTTCATGGATTTACTGTCACAACGCAAGATTGACCTGCCTGTGAGTGCTCTCAGCCTTTCAGAGTGGGACTCTGGCCTGGTCTTTTCACTTGGTGAACAGCCAGCACACATGGTAACTGGACCTCCCATAGTCTTCTGTTCAGCGCTTGGGCCGCCCAAAAACGCCACTTCAAAGCTGAATGGCAGTGTGGCTGTTAGCTGAAAGACGGCTCCATTGGCATCTGCTGCGTGTGTGTTTGGAAGCTGGTAGGAAGGACCACCCCTGAGCAATGTATTGAGAAAATTCATATTGCTACCAGGGAGCCCATGAGCAGTGTAATAAGTCAGACCAGAATGGAAGCAAGCAGAATGCAGAAGTAACACATTCAATGTGGTCAACGGGTCTGATAGCATGTGCTCAGGCAATCAAAGTACTGATTCACTCTTGCATGCACTCAAGCATGTGCTCGGATAAGAGGTGGTTGAGGATAGAGGGCAAGTAAGGGTGCTGCATGGCTGCAAATATACATGCGGCCTTGCTCATCACAAGTGAGACGTGCATCGATTGTTTCCTGTTACATGAGCAAGTCATTTGAGTGCGGAACCAAGCGTAAAATTGTAAGAAGCAAACGACGCAATGGCAGGACATGGAAAGGCAGCAGGCAGTACCTACTTTGACCTTTTGGTCTTCTGAGCACCAAGGATTGCTGCACCAGGTCTGTCAGATTGTGCATGTCAGGACTTTTTGTGCCCAGGTGACGCAGCTTAGCCTGACCTGCACTCAGCATCCATCAATCTTTTACAATGGCCCTCAAAAAGCTTGTTTTGGGGGTGTTGGTGTGTCAGGTTGTGCATGTCAGGCGTTTTGACACCCAAAGTGTCGCAGCTTCCCCTGGCCTGCAAAGAACATGCTACCGGATTTGCCATTGGAAGAGTCCTTGTGATTGATCAAGGCCTGTTCCGTCTCCATGAGCCTTCTTCTGGACTCTTTGTTAATGGAAGGGAGCTTGTTCTGCAAAGTTTGTCCTTGAAAACAGGCCTGCCTTGCGTTGAGCATGGGTCATACTACTATATCAGTGGCATTGAGTGTCAAAGGCCTAGCACAGTCACGCAAGCATACAATTATACATTTGATAATGGTCAAGGTAGGAATGGACTGGCTAAGCAATGAAAGATGATGTTCAACACAATTTCTGTTGCTCAGATGCATGCACATGCTTTCAGCTTTGCCACTCAGACTATCAACAACCAAATTGACTGCACATGACAATTGACTGGGCGACTTGGTATGCAGCAATCTATAAGCCTCTGTGCCAACAAAGTGTCTATGCAAGCACTGCGCAAAGATTATGATGTGTGATGCAGCATCAGTGTTGTCCTCTGTGCATGCACAAATGAGGTAAGTAAGAAGAGCAAGACATGACTGCATTTGTGAAACCTGTCGATGCAAATATTTTGTTCAGGCAAGTAAGGAGAGCAAGGCATGACTGGTCTCATCATATTGTTGACACAAGGAACAGAGTGCAATGCACAACTGATCTCATGTCAGCTGTTATTGCCTAAAGGGCACCAAAATTGTATGATTGCACTGCCTTACTGGACGATGTAATATGCATCTGCCAGTCCCCGGCAATTGGATGCTGACCAGAGCTGACTAATGCAGCTTCTTCTTCATTGCTCTGAGCCTTGTGACCGTCATCATGGATCTCCAATCCCCGCTCCTCTTCATCAGCGACATAGAACAGCACTGACAGGCGCTGTGGCTGACTTTCTGAAGAAGAAGAGTCTTTTTCATCATGTGGTGAGGAAGACTGAAGGTTCTGTTCAGCATTCAGCTTGACTGCCCAATCACCGCCGTTACCACAGCCCAAGCACTGCCGTTTTGCCTGCAAGTTTGCACAAGGTCAGGATTGCACCATTTTGTTGAATCTTGATGCCTTCAAGACAGGGTTCTTCTCAGAAGTCAATCTGCGACACACCTGAAATGCTGTCCTTTGCAGCGGCAAAGATGAATACGACTGATGTGACTTTTGAAGTGACTGTGATGAAATCATCACAGCCACAAACAGCTGAACAGGTATGATCTTGAGTCCCCCAGGCGTTTTGCAACATGGTACACAATCAGCCAGGCCTCAGTGGGACAACAGCACAACAAACATAGTGGCTAATGCAAGGCTCAGGTCATCCAGCCATCACTGACTGGGACCACATGCATCTAGACTGTACACTAGAACATGTAATTCATGACCATCACTATGCCTACTGCAAATTACTAAGCAGGTACAAAACATCACAGGGCATGTGCTGCAAGGAATGCTACATACCCAAGAGGTGGTCAGGTGGATGTCTTTGTCATACAGCTCCTGCCGGCCTCACAGACGTGACATGACCGCTGTTACTGGCCTCACAATAGAACTGACACGTGAACAGCTGCAAGACATAATCTGCAGTGTTTCAACGGGAATGCTCAATACCCAAGAGGTGGTCAGGTGGATGTCTTTGTCATAGAGCTTCTGCCGGTCTCAATAACTGACTTGCAAATCAGCAAACAGGTGCATAACCTTGTATTCAATCTATGCGAGGCATGCTACATACCCAAGAGGTGGTGAGGTGAACGTCTCTGTCATACAGCTCCTGCCGGCCAAAGCTTCTGCCATCATGGGCCTCCCAGCCATACTTGCTCAATCCTGCAAGTTTGCCCAACAAATATATATATAATATTTTCACATTGGCATACACACATTGTCACTATGCACTCCAGTACAGACTCTGCCATCATGCGCATCCCAGCCATGTTTGCTCAGTCCTGCAGATTTGCATGCACCCTCTCAAGCAACTGCATACAGCATACTCATGGTTGCATGCAGCATATGAAGCATTCTGTGCTGCCCAGCCATAATTGCTCAGTCTTGCAAAGTTGCATTCAGCGGGTCAAGCATTGGATGCAGCGAGTCAAGCGTCACTTGCTTCATCCTGCAAGCTTGCATGCAGCATGTTGCGCATTGGAGCATTAAGTTGTCTAGTCCTACAAGCTTGCATGCAGCATATTCAGCATCACTTGCTCAGGCCTGCAAGCTGGCATGCAGCGTGATTAGCACTGTATGCAGCATATTCAATGTTGCGTGCAGGTTTTAGGCATTGCATATCGCGGGCTTGCCAACCATACTCGCTCAATTCTGCAGGCTTGCATTCAGTGTGCCAAAAGCTGAAAAGAGCATGTTCAGCACTGCACGCAGCATGTGAAACACTGCATGCAGCGTGCTTAGTCCCCTCGTGAACAGAGCCAGACTTCCACCCATATTGTGCAATGCGCAGCAGAGCTGTGACACACGTGACAAGTTTTGCTGTACATGGTGTATGCAGTGGCACAAAAGCGCAGATCGGGTATTGCAATCTAATGCATGGTGGTCACCGTCTCTCTCCTGCGCGTTGTGTCTGATGTTTTCTGTCGTCTGAGGATCAAACCACATCAGGCCTGCCAGCAGAGACTTTGGAGTCCTCATTCGCATTCCTGCCAGCACACATGCTGCTGACCAGTGACCACAAGAAGTCTGCTTCAAGGGCAGCAGATGCGCGTCGCTGAAAATGCCTTATGGCGTTTGTTGCAACATCACACTTGGAACATGGTGTATAGGGCTGACTCAGAATAGAAGTAATGGACACATTTGTAGCTTACCGAAATATTGACCAGGCCGGTAGGTAGACCACAGCAGATCCTGCGCATGTTGCCCTGAGAACTGGTCTAGCTTTGTCAATTTGGAAGCGGAGAACGGTGCTATTTCTGGGGGTCTTTGGGAATCTGCACACAGCATCAGCCTGGCTTGTCTGGCGTGCTGTGAAGCAAAGCTGCACAAGCTCGTATCGGCACAACCGCTGCTTACATGGTAGAACCGCCGCAAACACAACGGCAGCAGCGGCAAAGATGAACAAAGTCAATCTTCGAGATGAACTCTGAATGTATTGGTATCTGCCCTGCCTGGCATCTGCACGGGATGCGACCTGCGAGGGTTCGGGGGAAGCAGTTGCGTCCTCCGCGTCCATATGCTGACCGGCTTCACGTCATATAGCTATTGTGCTGTACAAAAGCTGGGCGGCAGGCGGGCCAGACGTGCTCAGACTGATCAGGTCGACGTGCGTTGCGAAAATCGAGTAACGGAAGACCGACAAAGTCGACTAGTCTATGCTGCGGCGGTTTGTGTTGACCTATTACGCGCAGCACTATCGCACGATGCTGAGACCGGAAACAGGGCTATTGATTGAGCATGCGCAGAAGCAGGTCGAGGTCATTTGCGATGGTCTCGGAGCATGCACAAAAGAAGTGCGATGCCTTGCAGTGCGATGCCTTGCAGGCTTGCAGCGACTGTAGCGTCATTTTGTATACACCACCCGCTGCTGGTCAAACCTGGACCGGGAGGGTAGCCCAGGCGTAGCAGGTCAAAGTGAGTCTCATTGGGATTTGTCAATCCTGACTCACTCGACGCTGCAATCACAGTCAAGCTCATATCAAGTCAAGCTATCGAACACATAGCACCAGCAGTGATGCTCTTTCACCTGCTTTCCTTGCTGATCAACTGAGACTCCAAGCTTAGCCTGTGGCGAGCAAGCGTTGCCATCATTCCAAACACACAGGTCCAGCTGCAAACAGACTGCCGTTTGTCCACAATACAGGTAGCAGCTGTCCTGCTGTTGGTCTGGTAGTGAAGTGAGCGGCAAGCTAGCTTTAACAAGTGCAGAACGTCCCTGGGACTGCTTTCGCCCATACAGTAAACTCTCTTTGTGACAAGTGCTCTGGTTGCCAAGAAATTTGTCCTTGCATTGATTTGTCCTTACTCAGAGGGACCACTGCACTCAAAATGCAGTGATTGGTCACCAATGGCGTCGTTCTTACATCAAGTGTCCTTACAAAGAGAATATACTGCATTTGCAATGCAGAGTTGGTGTCAGTGTGCAATTTGAAGAAAGCCAAGTTGGCCAAGCGGAGTGTTTGTCAACAGCATTTTCAGATAGTCATCACCGTAGTCTGAACTATGCTGAGCCTTGCACAGAAAGGCCAGTCTTCGGGTGAAGCTTTTCAAACAAGTCTGAACTATGCTGAGCCTTGCACAGAAAGCCCAGTCTTTGAGTGAAGCTTTTCAAACAAGACAATAAAGTCAGCTTGATGCAGATTGGATGTCATTGTCTGCGCACCTTTGGGTGATGAGGTAAGTGTGCTGCATGGCCTACAGAAACAGGGTGAGGCAAAGACGCGTGTCACCTACCGCGCATCACGCGGGCACAGCTGTCAAACGAAGCAATGATGCAGCTGAACTCATTTTCTCAAAGAATGAGCTTTGTGCCCCTTGCGTGATACACAAGTCTCGTGAAGCTCTACACTTCAGAATGCTGCACAATGACCCTGCACTACATGTCTTGCTGTGACAGTGAATGAAACTGCGAGCCTAAGGTCTTCATCAGATTCTGCAGCTGCATAATCACTGAGCCAAATGATGTCATCACGCACTGATGTCTTTGTGGACATAGCAATCTCGAGGCAGAGTCAAACTTACTATGATTTTCAACAGCTGTTCAGGGTAGCTGGCTGTTTGACAGTATACTTCTTAGACTGTAGCTTGTGCATGAAGTTCAAAGCCAGTTGGTGGTGAGTAGTCTGTCTTGCATGTATGAATAGGTACATGTATGCAGCTCATGTAGCATCAACAGATGGATGCATTCCAGGTCGTACAGATTTATAATATAGATATTATGTGGATGAGCAGGCTACTGTACATGGCATCTTGCATGCTTATTATATAATTATGGCTAAAGCTGTCTGGTGTGCACACATGCATAGGCCACAACAGTACGACACAATGATTGCTTGAAGGCGTCTGAGGTGAGGCTCATACGCAGTGTAGGGATCAGCTTGCAACACCAAGAGGTCTGCATGACCTAGACAAGCTTGAATGCCACGTTGCATGCGTCAAAGATACTTTTTGCAGCATGCAACTCGACACTGAGATTTGCCTCGAAGTACAGCCTGAACAGCTGGCACTGATATGCCGGCTGTGCACGGTGTCTTCGAAATAAAATTGGCAATCATGCCCGCTGCTGCATCTTGCGAGACTTCAGTTTTGACAATTCAAAAAGCAATTTCACGTTACCAAATTGATTAGTCATGGCAAAGCGACACCTGTAACTTGTTCCGGAGCTGGCCGAAACAACTTCGGCACCAGAGCTGCAGTAGCAGCTTCGCGCTCAAGCTCGCCGTTTCGAACACAGCTGGCAGAAATGGCGAGCCGAATTTGCGGATCTACGTGGACCCGCTCACATGATGCAAATCGTGCTGTTATGCAAAGGTCGTTCCTGATACCTAGCAACATCCCCACAGAACTTGCAGTCAACACTGCCAACCGGTTCCCGCTGCAAGTAGCAAGATCGCAACTTAACCGCTTGCACTCGAAATCATCAAGCAAGTTGTATCATCAGCAGGCCTCCTCGCAAAGCGGCGTTTACCATCGGCACACCTCACTGCGACATGTGTTGAGTGCTCAGCGCTGTCGCTTATTTCGCTGTCAGAGACAGACCTAGTGCACCGACCGATGATTGCAAGTCCGATGCTTGGCATAGCAGTCTGTCTCTTGAGCATGGTTCTCAATTCAGGTGATACTCGCGCCCGTCTTTGATCAATGTCTGCATCACGACGTACCGCGCCGCTGAAGACTGACTGCGTTTGTGCGTTTGCTCACATTGCATTCGCATGGTGTTGTGCTTTTGTTGAATCAAACTAGCCAATCATGCCTTGACGCAAGCTTAGCTTAAATTGTGCTGCTGTACACAAGTGGTGTACATGCCACCTGCTTGCCAGTTCACTCCACACTGCAATGTGCATCAGGACTGAATGTTGTCTGTGCACCATTCACCTCACAGCAACTGACATTGCTCATGCAGGCGTACAAGCTGAATCTCTTCACAGACGTATACTCGGCAGCGCCTGTGCTGTGACATATGGGCAATGTGGCGGTATCACTTGCACAAACGGTCAGACAACCTGCAGTGACTCAGCCTACAGTTGCTGCCCTGCTGAATTCAGCTGTCAGCGGCAGAACCAGTGGTATTGGCAGTGCTTGCCGGGAGGCCCCTCAAACACCCCGCCAGCTGAAGCTAACCCCGCCCAGACCCCGGTCAGCACCCCCACACAGACCCCAGCTAGCACCCCCACACAGACACCAGCTAGCACTCCCATACAGACCTCAGTCAGCAACCCCATACAGACTCCAATTGGCACCCTCACACTGTCAGGTACGAGATCAAGATTCTCTTGAAGGCTAGCCAGTCTCAGATACAGTACGTTTTTGCGCTGGGCGCTGCACCAGGGCATACAAATACAAAGCATACTGTGCACCAGCAACAGCGTCTTTGTGCAATTACTGTGTAGCCATGTGCATAGCTGTTCATAAAGGCAGGACTCTTGTTGCCTTTGCCCATAGCCTTTGTGCGTGAGACTGTGCGTACATGATTGCGGCTGCACATGCCTGCACTCGCACACTTGGTTGACAACTTTCACAATGCCACATAAGTTCACTTGCACTCCTATGGCTAGATCACATGAGCAACTACAGGCATGACAGGATCAGCACATGTTTGCACCAAGACCATGTCTGACAATGTCATGTTACGGGAGAAAATTACTTCAACCCCATCTCTTGAAAACATGTGTTGAAGGCATTTTTGTTTCATATGCAGGCAGCAGTCCATTTCCTCCAATGGCGTATGAATCCCATGTTGCCACCGTGCCGTCCAGTCAATGCCAAGTAGTGGATGACAACTCCCAATACCCAAATGGGCTGCAATGCCAAGGCAGTATGTCCTTCCCTGCCTGCTGTTCAGGCTCTGAATGCAATGTCTACCAATATTGGCACCCTGACTGGATCAACACTGCCTGGTCGTCACAATCACCAGGCGCTGGCCTGGCAGGATCTGATGGAGCATGCTATAAGGACTTCCTTTTGGGCTGTTGTCCGCCAGTACTCATAGGATGATGGGATGAATTCTAGGGTTTAGGTCTGATGGAGCAATTTTCTTTTGGGCTGATGTCCGTCGGTGCCCACAGCATGATGGGTTTGAGTGTAGGGTTTAGGTTCTGATGAAGCATGCCATACGAATTTCCTGTGGGCTGCTGTCCGCCTGTGCCGATAGGATGATGGGTTGGGGTTCAGAATTCAGGATTTGACCAACAGCATGATGTCAGCACTGTAGTAACGACTGTATATACTGCATGAATAAGTTTGGAGGTACTCGTAGGCACTTGTTTGACTATGAGTTCATGACGCTTTGAAGAACTGTTGTGACTGAAGTTCTGTGAACCGAATGTCAGTCTTGTATAAGGGCTGCCAGAGTGTTGGCTTAGACCAGGGGCAGCATGTACCTCTAGTAAGTTTTGGGCTGCAATTGATTTCATGAACTTCCTTTTGTGCAGTCCAGATTTGAGTTAGCTTTTTGTGGGCTTCTTCTTTCAGCATCAGGGGTGGGCTTGGTGCGTTGTCTTGCAGCACTGACCAACACATGAGATTCGCGTTCTTTTGATTTGATGGGCTGCTTGATTGTCTTTGAAGTATCTTGATCTTTTTGCTGTCTAAACATAGCTTCGACTTGGCTTCTACGTTTAGACACCAGAACAAGCTAGGTTTGACACACATCAGGATTGACTTAGGATCTGTGATAAGACATCAGAACAAGCTAGATTTGACACAACTCTAGGATTGATATGAAAGCTGTTTGACACAAACTTTCTGATAGATCTCCTGCGTTGCAATGCAGACCCAGCACTGGATTGTGACAAAGTCAGCTCTTTGACTGTGTGACTAGCTTTGACTTACAGACATTTTGCCGAGAAGGCAGACCTGGCTGGTCATACTTCAGGCTGCCCACACAATGATGCACAGTTGACATGCAAGATCTGTGCAGCATAGACGTTGTGCATCTGTTCATTCTGCAAATATGCCTGCTGCTTGTTACCACAATGGACAGGACAAAGGAAGGCTGTGAATCTTGCCAGCCATCAACTTATCAAGGTTTAGCATTTCCATGCAGGCTGCATGATAATGTATCCTGCAGCCTCTGCAAATGCTGTATTGCACTGCTGGCAGCTTTTGTCAACATGCTGCAGCAGGCCCACAAGATGTCACGGTGACAATGGCGACTGTTGAGTCAACAGCAGATCAAAAATTGTACAAGTTACACAAACTCATGTAGCGTAAGTGTAGCAAGTCAATTGAGCTATTGTTGTCGTATCAATGTACAAGTATATCAAATGCTTTGGTCTAGCAATACTCAAGCCAGATGCCTCACAACAAACAGTTGTCACGATACATGTCGATAACGCAACGCCTACTCAACAAGTTCTATGTATGCTGCAGCCATGTTTGGCACGTAACAGCACTCAATCATATTTAATTCACCCTAAACATCATGATGAAATTTGGCATGTCAGCCAATGAAGAAGAAAAGCAGTAGTAATGCCAAGCTTCAGTCATCCTGGTGACCCTTAGCTGGATCAAGAAACATCCTTGGTCTGTGTCTGTCACAGCTCCAGCAGTACACACAGGCCTCAGAGCCAGTGATCAGGCTGGCAGCCTGAGTGAGGTGAACAGAGACCCTCAGTTTCTGGCAGTCACACATTCAGTATGGCAGGGTTGCTGAGCGAGCCATTCCCTCCCCTTCTTGCATAGGAAAGTCATCATCTGTCCTTCGCTGCAACTGCCGCTGTACCTTTGACAGCAAGCTGCGCCTGCTCTTGTTGCGCTTGCCTGCCACTGGGCTCTTGCGCCCTGCTGGCACATTCCCAAAGACTGCACCAGTCTGCAAGCCACAAAAGCGTGAAGCAGGGTTGACTGTCAGCAACATACTTTTTGTGAATGCAGCAGCCTGGTACATTGCATGCAGCAATTCAAGTCTTGTTGTTTTGTCAGACCACTTTTTATGCCTCTGTGAGAAGACTGGTACTGTCTGCAAAGCATGGTCTGCTTGGGTTGTGCATGAAGGGCTCTGGCGTGCATGGGCATGCTTTGCTAGGCTTGCAATACCTGCAGCATGTCTTCTTCTTTGATGCTGGACTGATTGCTGCCGCCACTGCTCTCATTGATGCGGTCCAGCTGTGGTTTGCGCCGCGTAGAAGAACCCTTCAGGGCTGAGGGCCGTTTGGGAGCTGCCCCAGGGCCCTGGCTGCCCTTCCAGGGTCTTTGGCGAGGGCTGTCTGGCGAAGTGCCCTCGCCAGCCTCTTCATCTTCTGTTGTTGAGGCAGCGCCACTGACTACGTCAGAGTCTAAGGGCTCCTCCTGCGGCAAGAGTGAAGAAGAAGATTGGTCAAAACAGGCAGAGTCATTGAAAGAAAAGGAGAGGAAAGCACATTCAACCGACGCTCCAAGTGTTTGCCTAGGATGGGTGGCAAGCAGTATAAATGTTTGGGGGTTTGGAGTCAGTTCTGTCAAGAACATAACAGCACATCAAATGCATATGCTGTTGTAGATGAGGAGGCGCTTGAGCCTGACAGCAACATAGCACTGCAACATCAGCAAATAAAGACTTTAGTGTCAGGCGAAGATTGCTGACACTAGCAGACCAGTGCAGCATCAGCAAACTTGTTCTTCTGGGTGAGGAGGCGCTCTAGCCTGTGTTCCTTGTGTGCAATCAATCCCTCTCCCTCATCAATACAGCATCAAGAACAGATTCATTAGAGGCAAGTAAAGTGTGGTCAAGCAGGTGCCAGTCCAGTGTGACCAATGCAACATCAGGGAAGATATGCATTTATCTGATGTACCTTACAAAATTTGTCAGCAACATACCAGTGTATCATCAGTAAACATGGTTTTATGTGTGAAGATGCGCTCTACACTGTGCTTCTTGACGGCAACAACTCCTTCTATCTTACCCACGCACCCAACGCACTGAATGCAACAGCAATGAAAGTATCCTTTTGTCTCATGTACCATGAGTTTCTGATCAAAGACCATACCGGTGCATCATCAGCAAATATGCTCTTCTGTGTGAGGAGGCGCTCCAGCCTGTGCTCCTTGTGCGCAATGACCCCTTCAGCCTCATCAATGCACCCAATGTCCTGCTCCAAGGCAGCTCTGGTCAAAGCCCTTTCCAGCTCCTTCCTGCATGCCTTGCCCTGATTCTCCACCTGCATTGAAGGAAATGTCTTTGTCACACACGTATCTGTGATGCTTGACATGCTTCTTGTGTCCAATGACCCCCTCTACATCGTCAATGCACCCAATGTCCTGCTCCAAGGCAGCTCTGGTCGAAGCCCTTTCCAGCTCCTTCCTGCATGCTTTGCCCTGGTTCTCCACCTACAGTGAACAGCAGAAGGTTCGATGAAAAAAGTTATGTGGTTTGCTGATGTGCGCTGCCCAATCAATGCAGCCAATGTCCTGCTCTAGTGCAGCTCTGGTAAAAGCCCTTTCCAGCTCCTTTGTGCATGCCTTGCCCTGATTCTCCACCTGCATTGCAGAGAATCACGCTTGCCAGGAACAACAGTATGTCCTGATCACACTTGCGTTGTCATTGCAAAGCTGATACGACACTGCAGATGCTGACATCTGTTTGACAAATGACTTAATCATAGAATCTGCTGCTGACAGCCCAAAGCAACAGTGCTGTTGAGATGCTTTGCCTCAGGGCTCAGCTTACTGGGTTAGTAATGGAGGGGTCAAGCTCGCTGCTAACTCCAGAGGGTGCTTCCTCCAGGATTTCCTCTTCTTCTGCTTGCTCCTCTTCTGCTTCGTCCAGGTCAGCACTGGAGGCAGGAGGGTCAAAGGGGCTGGCCATGCGGCGACCCCACCTGCGGCCCCCTTGCTGCCTGATGGGTCGCAGGGGGGTCAGAGCCTCCCTTGAGGAGATGTACTTGGTGGCTGACAGCTCGTCGTCTTGTTCAGAGTCCTGCAATAGGGTGTTCCGACAGTTGACCTGCTGTTGCTGATGGTTGACATCATTACTTGAAAGGCAATATGAGAGAGAGTTTTAGCCAGCCAACAAGGCTGATTGCATGTGCCACACAGTGGCAATGACTATATGTTCATGAGGCTCAGGCAGTCTACGACAAAGTGATGACATATGTGCTGACAGCCTTTCCCCTGTGTTTTGCATGAGAGAGCACAGCATGATAATGCCACGGGAAAGATTCTGTAGCAGGTGTGAGCTTCTGAATCAACTCCAAGCCTGCCGCCAGCAAAATTGTCGAGCACGTGAGGCTGAGATTGCATGCAGATTTGCCTGGTCATAAACTAAGTGCCATGTTCAGCACTTTGACAAGGCATGTGGAACAGGCTGTGCATGTCAGCACATGCACATCATGTAGCCTTTAGCAAGACAAGACTTGCGCCATATCTTTCTAATGTGTCATCAACTTGAAACATTCACATTATGTCATGATACTGTAGCTTGTGTGCATAGTATGTTTCTGTTGCAGCATACCTCTTCAGGTGGTTGCATGTCACCCAAAACCCTTGAGGCGTACTGGCGTAACCTAAAGGCAGGACCCTTCTGCCGTGTCAGCTCAACCCTCTCCACATACCCTGGCAGCCGACGTACCCTGGCCTCCACCATATCTTGCCTGCAATCACCTTGATAGACTGTACAGGGTATCCTTCTTGATCAAACTGTTCAAAATGGTCATGCCTGCTAAGGAACATGCACATTGTGATACCAGCATGCAAGCAGTCAAGCAGGGTCATGCCTATTTGTGAAACATGCACATAACGAACAGCAGCGTGTGAGGAGTCAAGCAGGGCATGCCTATTGAAGACCATGCGCATGGTGATTGCAGCCTTGAAGGGCTCAGAAATTGCACCAGACAATACTGCACTCCCCAAACAACACTGTGCATGACATGCATGAAAATGCGCACAAGCAGTCCAGCAGGGTCTTGCCTGTTGAGGCCCATGCACGTTGATGTAACATGCAGACGCTCAGGACAGACCATCATTGCACTGCACATACATGTGAGCGCTGATGACGTGCACAAGTGCTATGCAAAAGGGCAAGCAGTCCCGTGCCTGTTGAAGACCATGCGCATGGTGGCAGCAGCCTTTGTGGGCGCAAAGGGCTTCCAGAACACGCCGGCGAGCACAGCAGGCAAAGCGCGGTGCAGGCAAAAATGAGTCATTGCTGAAAATGCAAATTGTAAGTATGCTTATACCAGCATGTAAGCAGGGTCTTGCCTGTTGAAGACCATGCGCATGGTGGCGGCGGCCTTGGTGGGCACAAAGGACTCCCAGAAGACGCCAGCCAGCACAGCAGGCAAAGCGCGGTGCAGGCGGTGCGCTCTGGGCCAGCTCAGCATCTCCACATACCTCTTCGGCCTCCCAGTGTCATAGTCAAACGCCTGCACAGCACAACAGGTCTGAACCTATTCATGGTGGCAGCGGCCTTGCTGGGGACAGTGGACTCCTGGGATATGCAGCCTAGCACAGCAGGCAAAGCGCGGTGCAGGTGGTGCGCTCTGGGCCAGCTCAGCATCTCACCATACCTCTTTGGCCTCCCAGTGTCATAGTCAAACGCCTGCACAGACACACTTGCAGTCTCCAGTCGACACTTTTGCATGCCACAATTACATGCAAACTGCGCATAATCTATGCTGGGCGATGCCAGATCAATCAGCTGTGCATACACTGACTCATGTTGCAGAGCTGACATGCATGCATAGTCTGAACCAGACCCGGCAAGCACAATTCCTTAGGCCTGCTGCTGTGATTCTATTTCAGGGCGCACCAGTCGCGCCATATTCTGTATGCTATATCAGGCTGTTGCCAACACAGAAGTTTCACTCGAGCTGGCCCTTTGTGAGGCGAGTCAATGAGAATCCCTACCAGGGCCATGTTCCACATGCTGTGGTCGTTCATGACATCCTTGCAGGTCGTGCCAAGGCGGGCAGCCATGTAGAGGCCCGTGTTACGCAGGCAGCTGAAGGCCGCCCCAAGCAGTGCTGCGGGCCGCAACACCAACTCCCCAGCCACCACATGCTTGTCCCCAGGCTGCATCTGCAACAAATGCAACATCCTTAAGTGCAGGTCATGAGACTGGAGTCTGCAGTGCACATTGCTGAGCTGCATCTGCAATCAGATAGCAACCTCTGATAGGTACAGCCCAGTGTTGCGCAGGCGGCTGAAGGCTGCCCCTAGCAAGGCTGCCGGCCGCAGCACCAGCTCCCCAGCCACCACATGCTTGTCCCCGGGCTGCAGCTACAACATCCACACACCCTGAGAGATTCCTACTTTGCCCATCACCAGGCTGTGTTTGCAACAGAAAGGCCTCTCATGTACGCAGAACAGTGTGTGAGACTGAGGGCCGGCCCCAGCAAGGCTGCCGGCCGCAGCACAAGCTCTCCTGCCACCACATGCATGTCCTCTGGCTGCATCTGCAACATCCACACACAATGACACATTCCTACTTTGCCCCTCACCAGGCTGCCTTTGCAACAGACAGGACGCTCATGTATGCAGGACAGTGTGTGAGACTGAAGGCCGCCCCTAGCAAGGCTGCAGGGCGCAAAAGCAGCTCTCCTGCCACCACGTGTTTGTCCCCAGGCTGCATCTGCAGACACACACACTGACACATTCCTATTTTCCCCATCATCAGACTGCCTTTGCAACAGACAGGAATCTCATGTATGCAGGACAGTGTGTAAGACTGGAGGTTGCCTCCAGCAGGGCTGCTAAACGCAACAGCAACTTCCCAGCCAGTACACGCTTGTCTGCAGGCTGCATCAGCACTAGCAAACAAACTGCACTAGGAACATGTGTATGGTGACAAAAACATCCACGACCCAGATGATGATGTTGATGAATGCATGATTTTGAATCACGTGAAGAACTGGAAAGCCTGGCAAGGATCACAGGAGGAGAGTGGGAACAAAGATGAATGCAATGCCGCAGATTATGTACATGGCAATTCAAACTATAAAGTGCATGCTGTTCAGTGACAGCTTGATGCAGATGGGTATCAAATGCTTCTACTGCAGCGAGGGTCAGGATTCAATGGCTGCTTGGAGTTACCTGAAAGGCTAGGAAACGGTTGGCAGGGCAAGGTACAGAGGAAGGCAATGCACATTGAAGAGCAACTGTCAAAAGCTAGGGCATAAGTCACCTGAAGGGCTGGGAAGCGCTTCGCGAGGTACATGACTCCAGGAGACCAGCTCTTGAAGGCTCTGATCAGCACCTTGGCGGCCAGCCAGCAGTTGAGAGCCTGCATGCCCGTGCCCACCAGGCACCGCGCTATGTGTCCCAAACTCAAAGGCTCATACATCTTCTGCTGATACACTCTGATCATGAGACCTAGATGTCGCTGGCAGGTGTTGATAGGGTTTGGCACAGACAGGTAGTTGACCACACGCTGCTGCCAGTAGTCTTTGGACCCTCCTTGACGCGCCAAGCTGTGGTAGAAGCTGGTGAGGCCGGGACTCTCAAAGGTGGTCACCCTTAGAATGTCCTTGAAGAAGATAGCACTGCAGGCCGCCGTAAAGCCTCCCAGGCTGTGCCCTGCATTAGTGCAATCATTCATTTCTTACTTTCATTGTGGCCTCCATTCTGCATACATGTGTCTGACATTCAGCATTCAAGTCGTAACACTCATGAACTCATTCTGTGACGCCGCCAACATATCCACTCACTTGCTGGACACAAGAGCACTTGCTGAGTCAGGACCCTTGAGCTTTTTTGTTATTTCACTCACCTGAGCAGAAGAAGCCCCATTGTATGCCAGGATGCTGCCTTTCCAACTGATCTATCGCCAATCAATTGTGGCAGCAATTGCTTAAAGAGTATCTAAAAAGAAGTGAGGTACCTGTGCAAAAGAATCCCCACTGGACACCAGGATACTGCCTTTGCAGCTGAGCCATCTCCAGCCTTATGTGCTTCACAGCACGCGCAGCAAAGTACAGATCCCGGTTGGCATTCCTCCAGACATCAATGTCAGCTGCAAAGTTGCTGCGCTTGGTCAGCACTGTGCCTCTAAAGCAGAAGACTGCTGCAGCCACCTGCACAGCTGTCATGCAGCCTTCAAACTATACTGGTGGGGCAGCAACAAGTGCACCGCCGTATACTCTGTGCATGCACAACATTGCTTCATATGGCGTGTCATTCCCAGATTTGCTGCACTCAGTCAACGTTGTGCCTGAAACGTCGTAGCCACCTGCTCAGCTGTCATGCAGCCTTCAGGCAATACTCTTGGGCTGTACAAGCACACCACTGCTTTGCTATGAGTCATGTCATGCTCAAGTTTGCTGCAGTCAATCAGCATCGCGCTGAAAATTTCTGTACTTAGTCAGCACTGTGCCTCTGAAGCAGAAGACTGCGGCAGCTGCCTGCACAGCTGTCATTCACCCTTCAAACAACTTGTTTGGGTGGCAGCGAGATGACAATCAACTGTGACTTGCAACAGTGCTGTTGTGCTCAGTGACGTATGCCGTGAAGATGTCAGGCTCAGAGCACATGGAACACATTGAAACATGCAGTTCAGTTGATTGTATGTGAGTACGATGGTCTTTGTAATGGGCAGTGATGCACTAAGCAGTCCGGCCCTGTCATTGCATCTGCACTTGTGGAAATGCTATAGCGGGACAAAGTCCTGATGAGTACCTTCTGTCTTGGAGTTATGCTCTGAACCTTGGATACAAAGGTGGTCATGCCCAGGCCGACAGCCCCATCCTCAATCTGAGCAATGGCTCTTAAGCCTCCTGTAGAACACATGATGTACATGAGTACATAACGCAGCGGTAAATTCTCCTTGGCTAGACACTTGATGTAAAGACAATCTTGATGCAAGGACAATGCATTTGGGAAGCAATTGCTGTATTCTGACTGCAAGGGTAACTCTCAGTAGGGAAAATGTATGTAAGGACAACCTTATCAGTACCGAAAGCAGTCGTTGCAAAGAGAAGTCACCGTACAAATGATGGCCTTTATATCAACAATAACAACAATGTCAGCAGCAATCAGAGCCATGATGACAACAAATGTCACATTCTAGCACAGGCGTTAAGTGCATGTGACCAGATTAGAGCAATTTTACTGTACATCCTATGACTATAGTAAAGACACAAACACACATTAGGGAAATGAAAAGAAATGCCTGACTTGTTGGCACATTCCAGCACAGATGCTAAGTGTATTGGCTGAATTTGGTATTGCTGTACTTGATATCAGAGACTTAGACACAAATGAAAGAAAAGAAACCCCTGGCCTATTGGCACATCCGACACAGATGCTAAGTGTATGTGGCTGAAATCAGTATTGCTGTACTTGATATCAAAGACTGAAACACAAATAAGATAAATGCCTGACCTGTCGGCACATGCCAGCGCTTGGACAGCTTCTCCAGCTCAATCTGAGCTGGCAGCATATCTCGCTGGGTCCCCTCCCCTTGCTTCTCCCCGTAACCCCCAGCGCTGCACAGCGCCAGCTGTGCATCTGTGGGTGACACCAGGGCCTGCAATGCCTCCCTGCACCAATCATGCTACCTTTCATGACAACGTCTACAAGTCTTAGCTCTCAAAGGGTGGTGCAAAAAGGGATGCTGCTATTTGCTGAATGTTTCTGCCATGCTTCTCCCCATACCCTCCAGCGCTGCGCAATGCTGACTGTGCATTTGTGGGTGACACTAGAGCCTACAAAGCCTCCCTACATCAACCAAAGCCCTTGTGAAGGCAGTCTGTGTGAGTCTGTGACATGTGTGATGTGCGCAGAGCGTTTTATTGCTGTGTCCCATTGTTTCCCTCCTTGCTGCTCACCATAACCCCCAGCGCTGCACACTGCCAGCTGTGCATCTGTGGGTGACACCAGGGCCTGCAATGCATCCCTACAGTGGTCAACACCCTTGTCAAGACACTGTTCTGAAGTCCCTTGACTTTGGAGAATGGTTCAACAGAAGCTGTTCATTGCTGTGCTCTGCTTCACTTTCTGATGCTTCTCTCTGTATCCTCAGCGCTACACAATGCCAGCTATGCATCAGTGGGTGACACCAGGGCCTTGCAAGGCCTCCCTGCAACACTCAGAAGCCTCCTTGACACTCTTAAAAACAATGTCTTTTGTGAGCTTCAGGCACTCTTACAAACAATGTCTTGTGTGAGCTTCAGGCAAAGTGAACATCAACGAAGAGTACAGTGACATAGAGCAGCGTTGCATTGAAGTGAACCTTGTGCGTGCAGACTTTGTGCATGCTCAGATGCGTGGCTGGAACCATAGAGATGATCAGAGCATTTCACACTGCTTGACTTAGCTGCGTCACTGCGACAGCTGTGACTGTGAGCAGTGTGCACTGCAAAACGCTGGGAGGCTTGGAGCGGCCAGTGCGACGGATGTAGTCGCATTTGGGGGGCAGTCAGGCTGGCAAGATCAGCAGAGAGTGGTGTCTGACGTGCTATGCTTCCAAAGCACGACGATCATGCTTTGTCCTGTCAACCCTTCTTTGCTGAGGTGCCTTGTTTGCAAAGCAGCAGCAAGGTGTATTCTTGTGTGCAGTACAGTGGCAAGCGAGTTTGCAGATTGGATCGCAGACAAATGCTAGGCAACATGTGCTTGGCAAATAATGCATCGACATGATGCAGACAGAACTCAGGCGCACCTGTCTACTGGCTGTGCTGGAGCTACTTTAGGGGAGTTGAGCACTTCCTGCTCATCATCTGACAAATCAGCTGCGCCAAATTCGTCCAGAGCAGCGTAGCGACGCAGGACCAAGTGAGCATTGGACAAGCCTGGTTGAATGCTCAAGTGACCAGGTTTGAACCCCTTGACTGGTTTCCTAGGCCTGGTCGTATGTCTGAGACTCTCGTCGCCAGAGCCATCTTCAGAAGTGCCTGGTGAAAATTTGACTGATTTGTTGCGCTTGGGAGCTGCGTGCTGCATTTAGCCAAGCTACACTGCGCACAGCATGCTGGGTTGAGCTGTCCGGGTTTTTCAGAGCTGAAAAGCTGAGCCGCACCGCCGGGCCACGGTGAAGCAGCCCGAGACAGGGTCAAAGGGACATGCCACAGGCTGGATTGCAAAGACTGCTGCGAGGCTTGCGAGCCAGCAGACGCGAGTACAAAGCTGCCCTGGGATGGTCTTGTGCCCTCAGCCCCTAAAAACCTCGGCAATTCAAACGCACACGCTGACAACAGCACTCGGAACAGTCAACTGTACAGCTTGTTCAACGACAGTTCGTTGCGCAATGCTGCAGGTGCAACCAGGATAAAAGCTCGGTGATCTAGATCACAAGAAAGTCGTTGAGCTCTTCGCGCTGAGCGTGTGCTCGCAGAAGATGCGACTTCAAGCTGTATGTTGCATGTGTTCCTCACTGCAGGTATTCGGAACATGCGCTGTCCAGCCACGTGCGTCATGTCTTGCATGCTGCGCGTGCCTACGCCGTAAGTTTACTATGAACAGCTCCGGAACCAGACCGGAATTGCTGCCCTTTTTGTCTGGACCGGCTGACAAGCAACTAGCTGGTCAGTTCACAGCTGTGAAGCCCACGGCCTGGCAATTGGATGCAGTCAACGTTATGAGGTCGGGCCTTTCAACGCGAGAGTTTGACATCAAGCTTTAACATATTGTTTGCTGCATTGTCTCTTCTCTGGCGATACCAGTAATATCATGTCATCATGCCAAGGTGTGGAGCATGATAATCAGTGTATAGATGAGATGAGCTGTCATTATTTGACTTGTTTGCAAAATTCCAGACTGAGTGTGAAGAATCATATTGCAGCGTAAGTCAGCACAATTGGCTTGCCCAGATGTTTTGTAAAAGAAATACACAATCACTGTAGCACTGTCAATTAATCAAGGCAAGAGTTGGCAAAAGCAGGGTGCAGGTCGTAAAGTATCGTCTGCTTTGAAAGAAGCATGTACATTGATGTGTTCTGGTCTATCAACGATAAACATGAGTCAAGTATCCAGCCCCAACGAGTCATCAATCACAGCTTGATGATGTACAACACAAAAACAAGGCATATCAAATCAACATCAGAAAACTTTGACGTCAATTGATGCCTTGCAGATCAGCCCTGGATGAGATCAAATTGCACCACACACATTATGTTGTCCTCTCAACACACAAGCAAACAGACACTTTGCAATCTCTGTAAAGATCCCTAAGATGGTGTAAATTAAAGGAAGTCTGTAAACAAAACCCAGTAGTCAGTCAGAAAGTATACACCCGCACGCTCTCAATCAGCTTGTTGCCTGAATCTTGATTATGCAACATGACAACAAGCATATTTCACTGCTTTGAGTGCATAGCCACCTGATGAGGCTGTGCAAATATCTATTTGTAACACGCCTAACTAGAGGCAAATCTGAAAGCGTTGGGAGGCCACACGCTGTACTGAGAGCGTGCCCTGCCGCCATTGCTGCTGTTGGTCAAAACTCAAGCTGGTGCTGCTGACATCAATCAGACAGGACGCATCTCCTGCTATGTCTTCTTGGAGGAATCAACTCGCTGGCCAGCCATTGTGACCCCTGGGGGTCGGCCCAAGGGCGCTCTGCCTACCCCAGCTGATGTACTAGAGCCTGATCTGTGGTCAGTATCACCATATCTGAAGGAGTGCCGCCGCCGCAGCAGCTGGGGTTCACTTGCGTCAGCTTCAAGGTCTTGGCTATGCTGCCGAGCTCTCAACTCATCCGAAGGCATCGCTGCAGCTGCAAACAAGAATGAATTAACTCAAGTCTAAGCACTTGTGAAAAGGGTAATCATCTGAGGTGTGCCAGTCTGCAGCAAAGAGCATCACAGCAACACCAGGGTTGGGCACCAAGGGGAGTCAGTTTTTGACCAACATCCATCATCAGAAGCATGCGCGCCGTGCAATCAGTCACCCAGTGCACACTGCAGCCAAAAGCAAAGTTCCTGACCTTGATTCTGCTCTGTACCCTGCTGCAGCTCTGGTACACTCAGACTGCTACTGGGATCTTGACTTGAACTCAGCACATCCTGTTGCCTTGAATCTGCTGATGCATTCGCCTGCGGATTCTGTACCAACAGGCGGTGCTCACTGAGCTGTGACAGTGCTCTCTCAAGGCCAATGAGCAGCTCAGCCTGTTGCAGTGACTGTTGGTGCACTAGTCTAGACGTTGCTTCCAGTTCTGCTGACAAAGCAGTTGACTCTGCTGAGCCTGGCTGCAACCGTGAAGCACCAGCTGCTGCATCAGTGCCTGCAGTACTCATGCCCGAAGCTGCTGCAGCAGCTGGTGAAACTGCAGCTACTGTATCAGCGTCTGCAATTCTCATGCCTGAAGCTGCAGCGCTTGTGATTCGTGCACCTGCTTGAGAAGCTTGTGCTGCTGCTGAAGTGTCAGCAGCTGCTGTTGTCACTGAGCTCCTTCTGGACATGTGTCTTGCTGGAGTTGCAGCACGTTGCTGTGGAGCAGCTTGTGCTGATGCTGAATTATCATCGGCTGCTGTTCTGACTGAACTCCGCCTGGACATATGTCTTGCAGAGGTTGTTGCAGCAGTCAGGTGTGGCGACGCATCAGCATCCTTCTGATGCCAGAAGTCAAACAGCCGCTGGCCCTTGGGCGTAGGAACAGGCTGAGGTGCAGGATTGGGAGTTGAACCTGGGACCTCAGTGTTGTCACTGGGCGTTCTTGAGGGGACTGCAGAGGGTATAGCAAGGGCAGCAGGGCGTTTCTTGGCTGCCATACTTTGCTGTACCTCGAGTGCTGCCTGAGCTGCAGACTGCTCTTTTTGCTCTGCAGGTGGGCCTTCTAGGCTTGAGTCATCAGCTTCTGATGGCAAAGCTGGTTTCAGAGCTGCCCAGTCTACCCACTGCGGCAGAGCTTCTTCTTCGCTGTCATCATTGACACTGCTGTTGCCATCATACTCTGCATTGTCTAGAGGGGCATAGACAGCTTCAGCAGCAGTTGCCACGTTATTCCCGGGCTGAGAACTGAGACCCAGAGTCTGATTGAGCCACTCAGGTAGGTAACTCGCATCACGCGGCAGAGCTCTTCTTCTACTGGGCGGCGTTGCCTGTTGCTCTTCTTCTGACGCATGAGCCTCAAGCATAGCATAGCCAGGCTGTCTAGGAAGGGATAAAGCGCCTCTGAGAGCAGACACAAGCTTTTCACCCAGGCTGGGGCGTCGTGCTGGGGGCCCTAAGGGCCCAATGCTGCTGCCCTTGCTGGAAGCCTGACTAAGCCCTGACAAATGCACGCTGTCAGCATCTAGCGGCGTGTCAGCTGACTGTGCCTGCTGAGGCTGCGCTGAGGTGTTGAGGGCTTGTGCTGAGTCAACTGCCGCTCTTGCAGCAGAGTCTGACTCTTGCATCTTCTGAGCAGCCCTCTTCAGCATTGCAGCCAGGGAAGATCCCTTGGCAGTGCCCTTCAGTTGCCCTTCAGACTGACTGGGCTGCCTTTCAGGCTGCCCATTGACCATATTTGATGGGCCAGCAGCTGCAGCAGAGTCTGAGTCCTGCATCTTCTGGGCAGCTTTCTTCAGAATTGCAGCCAGGGACTGTTTCCCATTGGAAGCTGCCTTTGGCTGCCCTTGAGACTGCCCATTTGGTCGCCCATCGTTGCTAGCAAGTGAGCTAGCAGCAGCAGCAGCAGAGTCTGCCTCCTGCATCTTTTGGGCAGTTTTCTTGAGAAGGGCACCCAAGGCCTTCTTCCCATTGGCAGCTGCCTTTGGCTGCCCTTCAGGCTGCCCACTGGTTTGCCCATCAGAGCCAGCAGCTGCAGCTGATGCTGCTTGTGCTGCTGCCTCTGCCTTGGCTTGGTTGACTGCTCGCCTCATAAGGGCTGCTAGCCCAGGCTTGGCACTGCTGTCAGATTGCACAGAGCTCTGCAGATCCAAGTGACTAGTCATATATATGCTGATGTTGCGTGCACTTTTGACGAACAGCAGTGGTCTTCACAACGCACCATCAAGGTGAATGTGTCCTTGATGGACATGCATGCGCCATCAGCTTGTATGCAACGAAGGTCTGCACTAAGGGAGGCAGCATGCAACACTCCATGCTCATGTCACAGGCTACAGCATCTTGCATCACTGGCTTCAAGGACAGAAGCGGCACACCAGTGCTATAGCAATAGCTAAACGAGTTTAGACAGCAATATACTTGGCATTTACCATGCTGCTTGGTATTTGCTTACCCTCATGGACTTGAGCCTGGCCAAAGGGTTGCCAGAGAACATGCGCGCCAGAATGCTTTTGGTGCGGGTCACTTTCTGCACCTTCATCTGCTCCATGGCCTGCTTGAAGACGCCTGCCAGGTTGTCACCTCGGGTCTGCTGAGCCTTGAAGTAGCTCTCAGGCCAGTCATGCAACAGCCCACCAAACCTGCATTCAGTCACTGACACAGTGAGCTAAGATTGTCTTGGGCTTGAAGTCATGCATGCACTTGTTCATTCATGTCTTGTTTTGGTATGAAACGCTTGTTGGACCTTTGCCTGCTCCATGGCCTGCTTGAAGACACCTGCCAGGTTGTGACCCCGGGTCTGCTGGGCCTTGAAGTAGCTGTCACGCGAGTCGTGCAGCAGGCCATCAGACCTGCATTCATTCCCTTGCACTGTGAGTCAATCACCATGATAACTTGAATTTGCTCTTGAAGCACTGCGTGCAGTTGCTCTGAGTCAGTTTCTGGACCTTCATCTGCTCCATGCTCTGCTTGAAGACGCCTGCCAGGTTGTCACCTTGGGTTTGCTGGGCCTTGAAGAAGCTCTGAGGCCAGTTGTGCAACAGCCCACCAAACCTGCAATCATTAATTCGCTCAGTCAGTCACACATCATTTTGCTCTATACTTCATTCTTTCTTGCACTTTGTGAAGTGCACACTCTTTGAGTCCCTCATTCACCTTGCATGTATAGTCCGTTTGATATTGAGGAGCCTGTGGTCAACAAAATGTCACACACTGCATATCATCAGTCGCATTTATGTGATTTAGTGTCTGCCTGTCAATCCTCACATAATCGTCAGCCAGCTCACAGAAATCATGATCACTCAAAGTCAGACGCATGTCAAAAGCTTGCAATGCATAAGTGCATGCAAAGCGCTTCTTGACGTCCTCATGCATGTGCAGAGAGTATAACAGTCCATGCTGTCATGTTGACAATGTGACATGCTATTGGTCAATAACCTCACAGGTAGGGAGAGTATGACAGCGTTAAGGTCCTGCAGGTCTGGGGGAGGACCATCTTACACACAAATGATGATCACAACATAAGGATTTGCTGGCCGCGCAAGGAAGAAACCCAGAAAGGACACAGCAACTACAGAGAGTATGACAGCGCTAAGGTCCTGCAGGTCTAGGGGGAGATCATGGTACACACAAATGACAATTACAAGAGAAAGATTCTCAACTGCACGATAAAAAGAATTGTTGGCTGTGCAAACGAGATAACAAGGAACAATAAAGCATGTACCTGGAGAGTATGACAGCGCTAAGGTCTTGCAGGTCTGGTGGAGGGCCGTCTAGGTGCAGCGCCGTCCTGTGGATCACCTCTCCCAGCAGCCGCTGCACCTCATGGCTGTCCAGATGCTCGTCCAGGGAGTGCACATGAATGCCCAGTATGCCCTGCCTCTGTCTCTCCTGTAAAAGCAAGAAACAGCTCTAGCAAGATTGCAGCAGCATATGTACCTTTCCGCAAAACTTCAGGACACTAGCATCACTGTCACTGTTGCATGTGAAGCTTGACAGTGAGTGTCTCTTGATGGCCTCTAAGTTTTGCCCACACATTGGTCTTGATGTTGCCAGGGGGCAGTGAATAACAGCATACGAGGCTTGATTGATGTTGCAAGAGGGCCGTGTGACTGACAAAATGCAACCTTTGACTGATCTAGCAAGAGGGGTAGTGTGAATGACAAGATACAAACCTTGATAGTGAGTGTCTCTTGTTGTCCTCTCAGCCTTGCCCACACATTGGTCTTCATCTTGCGCGGGGCAGCTTTTTGAAACAGCCCTGCCAGAAGGGCATTGCTGGGCGCCCCTGCCAGCCTTTGGCTCTGCTCCTTGAACAGCACTGCCAGATCATTGTGAATGCCCACCACATGCTTCTGACCAGCGGCAGACTCTCTGAAGGAAGACACTATGATGACCCTCAGGAACCTGCAGACCGTTCAGATGTTGTCAATAGCTTCAGATGACACACGCCAAGCGCTGTGGATGCCCACCACATGCTTCTGACCAGCAGCAGACTCTTTAAAGGAGGACATTATGATGACTGTCAGAAACCCGCAGATCATCTGGAAATCAAACCTAAAACAACAACAATCACAAATTGGCATTGCAATGACAACATGGATGATGGCAAATCAGCTCACAACAACAGCAACAGCAGCAGTAGCAGCATCAGCAGCAGTAACAGCAGCAGCGATGACAACAACCTCGACCTGTTGCCAGTAGAGCTTGCAGAGGCCACTCAGTATACAAGTGTCTCCCATAAGGGCTGCAGGGTGGCTCATTGGTAGAGGATAAAGGTGATGGGTGGCAAGAACCTCCTCCTTTGCATAGCACACATAATGCTCAACAGCACTGGGACAGAAAGGCATTGCAGTCACCCATTGATCCTGGCTGACGAACGTCACTGTGAAGGAGCTCATAATCAGGAATGCAAATTGCATCATTCTCAAGATTAGCAAACGAAGGTAGTACAGGAAGGCTCACCAGTAAAGGATGAGGATGGAGGTGATGGGTGGCAAGAAGTACCAGAAGTAGGCTTCAGACCGGTACAGCCAGTTCATCTGCATGGACCCTGTTGTTGTCACCCCCAAGTCTTGGTTGTAAGGGGCCACCTGCTGTGTGAAGAACACCTGAAAGTAGCCTGCAGCACATCGGCAATGGCTTGTGTGATGTACTGCTGCATGCATAATTGCATTGCTGTGATGCAAACATCCATTGCTTGCAAGCTATTGCAATCGCAGCTAGGGTGAGGTCTCTGGTGAGGGAAGGTCACGTGACATTTGGACGTGGGTGACGGTGAATACGCTGCTGCTGCTTGAAATCATATGCAGCATGCGGCACATCCCGGACTGTAACATTGACTGCACAGTTAAATGATTGATCAACTGTTTGACAGACTAATTTCTTGCTTGCTTGCTTGTCTGGTTGATAGCTTGGTTGTTTGGCTAGCTTGGTTGTTTGGCTAGCTTGGTTGTTTGGCTAGCTGATCAAGTCATTGATTGATTGCCTGACTCTTTGGCTTTGCAGCTTCAGGGCAATTGCAGGAGCAATGCAAGCATAAGCAGAAGTTGCATCTCTTGATCTGTAGCACACAGAACAGATCACCTGAAATGGAGTCTGGTAAGCTGGTCATGGTGGACTCAAAGTCTCCAAACAGCACATGACCCATCACAGCTACCAGCAACGCCACAGCCAGTATTGTGTAGCCCACATCCAGGATCCACGGCAACGCCTACAGCCACAGGATGAAGTTGACATTGGCAGTTGGGCAGTGCTTGCAGTTAGGCAAGCCTGCCCGCTTCACAATTGCTAACTGCAGCTCCGTCTTCTCAACACAGCCACCAACAATGCCACAGCTAGTATTGTGTAGCTCACATCCAGAATCCATGGTCACGCCTGCAGCCAAGACAAAAGCACTTGGACACTTTCGGCATGCTTCATCGTTGCTGTCTGCTCAGGCATATTTATTCATGATTTGGGCAAGGCGTTCATTGTGGACTCAAGGTCTCCAAACAGTTGGTGGCCCAATGCAGCCACCAACCATGCCACATGTATTGTGTAGCCACATCCAGGATGCATGGCAATGCCTGCATTCCAGGCAGAAGAATTTCGTCATAGTTTGCATGTCCAGCGCCATGGCATCTAGACGCATGCGTTGTACTTCATGACTACCTGCAACCCACGTTCATTCACAGCCATCAGCAACGCCAAAGCCAACATTCCATATCCACATCCAAAAGTCACAGTCAAGCCCACACCTAAGGCAACCTTGATGGTTGTCTTGGTCAGGATGGAAAGGTGCTGCTGGGCAGACGGAATCTTGATTTGCGGAAGAGCAGTTGCAGCCTTGTCATTGTTTAAGTCAAGATTAGCAACAAGCTCAAGCAGGTGAGTGTCTGTGAGGAAGCACACCTTGATGGTTGTCTTAGTCAGGATGGAAAGGCGCTTTTGGGCAGACAATATCTTGATGAGCCGCAAGATGAGCAGCTGCAGCGTGATTCCCTGGAGCGTGGTAAACAGCGTGATCTGGTTGGACATGGTGTCTACTGCAGAGTAGACAGCCGCCATGCTGTCCAGGCCTGTCTCCACGTCAGGTAAGGTCCAGCGCCCTGGCCCTCCGGGCACTTCAGCATAGAAGTCCAGGGCAGATGCTGCATGAGCACGAGGATTAGACCCAGCAATAGCTACAAGGCATCACTCATTATGAGTAATTGCCGGGCATCAATTCAATCACCGCGTGATAAAATCAGAGAGAGGCAGTTGTGTGTAGCCTTTGCGTAGCTGGCTGTGCATGCCACGCTGAGAGCATGTCTGACAAGGTCACATACTGCATGATGCATGACAGGTGTTGCTGCTGATGATTGCAAAACAAATGCTCCCAGCCATGGTATTGAATTCCAGGACTGCTTGGTTGCCAAAGTCACGACCTACCATTGTGCACTGTAGGAGCCTTCTTGGGCAGCAGCAAACGAGCCTGAGCCGCTCCAAGAGAGTCATACACCTCATATGTGTTTTGCGGCTGAAAGTCCACCAGCCTCTCAATAAAGACGCTGTAGGTGATGAGGCAGATGAGCATGGCGGTCAGTACGCTGATATCATACAGCACCCAGGTCTCTCCAAGAGCATCCTGCATGATGGCAAAAGATCTTGATGATGGTGTTTTTTACTACTGTGCAACATATGACAACAAAGGGCAAAGCTGCAGTGATGAGGCAGATGAGCATGGCGGTCAACACGTTCATGTCATACAGCACCCACGTCTCTCCAAGAGCGTCCTGCATGATGTTGTACGGCGTGAACGATGGTGCTGTTGACCACTAGGCAATGCATGACGACCAATGCCAGGATGGTGGCAGTGTTGCTCGAGCATGACATGCATGACACTGTACAGCTGACTTGACTAGTGACCCGTCAAGCCTCACGATGCGAATTCAGGTTTGTGGAATGCCTTTGAACTGCAAGCTTTGGGTCTGAATGCATACGGCCATATCACGACATGTCTGAAACATACCACTGAAACCTATCATCATATCATCCTAGAAGACATGATTGACAGCAACAACAAGAGCTTCACCAGCACAATCTTCCAGATGGAGGTGGCTTTCTGCACTCTGCCCCAAATGGCAAACCCCACAGCGGCCCCTTGGGCTGCTGTCAGCAGCACCAGCAGAATGAAGGCAGCCAGAATGGTCCTGTCACTCTTGTTGCTGGTGGATCCCAGTGTCACATCAGGCACAGCTTGGAAGTGTGTGACCACACTGATTGAACCTGCATCGCCCCATGTGAAATCCACTCTGGCATACCTGCAACCCGCACGCTATCTTTGCTTCTTTACTATCACCACGTACATGGAATATAGCCCATTTTATTCTGTCACTGTGATTGCTGGTAGACCCTAGTGTCACATCAGGCACAGCTTAAAAGTGGGTCACCACATTGATGGAGCCTGAGGCACCATGTGAAGTCCACCGCAGCACACCTGCAACATACTCATCTGGTTCTTCAGCTAGCTAATCAAGTGTGCCCAGGACATACAAAATTTCAGCTAGCTAATCAACTGTGCAGAGCATGAACAGCTTGAAGTCACAACGTGCAATCTCATAGACGGCAGTGCTGACTTTGCTGCCTTACAACAAAGCCGGCTTAGTGCTTGAAGCTTGATATAATGCATGTGACCATGACAAACAGCAACGAGTATAACACGTCCATGATGATAACCAACTTTGAGGAGACATTTCTCAACCGTACACCTTGAGCTCTGACTTGAGGTCAGCAGCCGCAGCGTCAATGTATCCGCATTTGCAGTCAAACAGACTTGACTTTGACGACCGTTTGCTTTTGGCAATTATTTCTTACCCATAGATCTTGAGCTCTGAGTTGAGAGTCAGTAGCCGCAGCGTCAATGTAGCCGTGTTTGCATCAAGGTAGACCCCATCTGTCAGGACTGCCATCAACCTCTGAGAGTTATTCTGACTCAGCCTGTTGTCAAAGACAGCTGGGAAGCCCATTTCAAACCCTGGCATGCCTCTGGGGTGAAACCCAAAAGGCGTGCCGATATGAGGCTGAATGTCTGAGTCTGAGGAGGTGTTGTAGAAATCACCTGCACCAAGGGAAGCTGTACTAAGAGAAATGTGCGCTGTCAGCAGGGTGCAAGTGAGCAACAGAGCGGATGCCCATACTTCTGCGTCAGAGATGCATCAACAATACAGCGGGATAGTTGTGATTGTTTGCTGCAAGCTCATGGGGAAAAGGCTTGCTTCTGCTGCCAGAAAACTTGCTAATGATGCTCACCTACACTGCGTCTAACAGCAGGCTTCTTTAGCACCAGAGATGCTTGCAGGTCCAAGTTTACTGCACATGATATGAGCGAGTGCCCGTATATCTGACTGCTGCACATACAAAGCAGCATTTATAGGTCAACTGTCAACTTTGCAAGTGGACCATCTATGATCAGGCTGCTGTTGTACACACAAGTGGGTCTTGCAGAAACATAGCATCGACCTTATGCGGGCAAATTGCACAAGGGTGTGTAAATGACTTACCTATGCTCAGACTGCTGTCGTACACAGGTGAGTCTTGCAGAAACACAGCATCAACCCCATAAGGCGACAGGCCTCCAGTGGATGCCATTGGATTCACCACAATTTCCCCAGTTGCGTCATCATACACTGTAGCTGTATATGTGCATTTGGTCTGAAACTTGGAGAAGCGGCTGTCACAGTTTTTACTGACTGTGTTCTGTGTGGTCTGCATGAGCAGCCCACCAACCACTTGATTTCCATTCCAGCCTGCAGTGCAAACCATCCTCAGTTCCATACACTGCCCTCAGAAGCAGTCAACTGCACTCAGATGCAGGTTTGGGCACAAAACTGCATGGGCAAAGTCCATAGCCTCTGGTTGATAGCAACATCCGCAGCGCAATCACCAGACTGCCTGAATCTCATGGACAAATAGTCATTGCCATGGTGTGGCACATGCAATCAGCCTTGTTAGCTGGCTGAGGCATGTATTATTACTCTCTCTTTAGCCAGTGGACCGCCACATGTGTTGCTGAATGTGAGACCATGCCCATGTTGTATGTGATGCACAGCAGCACTCTGCATGTGTTTGTTTAGCTCTGCTTGCCAAAGCGCTTGCACTGGCGGTAAATGCAATGAGTGATGCAGCAGTGCTGGGTGACAAAGCTTGGTCGACTTGACAAGCCCGTATGAAGCACTGATCTTACCTATAACACGGGATAGCTGCTGCTGTTCATAGGCGGCGTCTGAAGAGTTGGTGTAGTTGTACGCATTGGTGCTGTTGGCCTGGACTGTGACCACAGCTGCAGTGTAGTTCAGCGCCAACTGCATACAAGGCAATCCATTCTTGATCGCTGCACCCAGAACAAATGGGCTTGAAGACACAGCGCAGCTACTGTCAGCTGCTGTCATCAGTGCTTGTGTCTAGCAGAGGAAAAATGCAGCACGATGGAACAGCAGTCAGTAACTCTTTGCTGGTGTGCGCTTGTGGTGGGCATCTCTTTTTCCTCAAAATGGTTTGCATAGGTATCAAACCAGATGACATGTTGCTGAGGAAAAGCAGCACAAACTTGGTCAAGACTGTACAGTAAAGCAGACGTCAAACAGGACTGCCTGTGTGCTGAGCATAACACAGCTGGCAGAAGGTGTGGCACATTGGTTCAAACAGCTTTGGTCACACGCTGTGCTGTGCAACACAGAAGGCAGAGATGTTTCATCTGGTGGCTGCTGAAGCTGCAGATATCATAGCATACAATATACAAGCAGAGGACAGCCAAAGTCACTGAGGTTCTGTCGTCGGCACCGTCAGAGGACACAAAACAACTGCTGATAACGCAAGCACAACATGGAATGCAGTACAGAAGCAGAGATCAGACAACGTACTGAGGTGCCGTCAGTGGCACTGCATGGAGTTGACAGCAAGCGCCGCCTGCTGTCAGAAACACCATCAATCTCAGCCGTCACATTGTCAGCCGCGACCCTAAACTCGACCCTTAAGTCACCCGTGACCTCTCTGTCACACCCTGCTGTCAGGCTTAGTGAGGCGCTTGAAGAAGAAGTACTCGTCAGGGAGGAAGTGGATGAGGAAGACGAGTTAGTAATGGAGGCTGTCACGTCTGCTTTGAAGGTATTGTAGATGTTAGTCATGATGAAGACTGATTGCTGCAGCAGGCACCAAAGATAGGTCAGTTGATTCAATGACTGACTAACTGACTGCTTGATTGATTGATGGATGGGTTTCTTGACTGATGGGTGGGTGGATGGATGGATGGATGGATTGATTGATTGATTGGTTGACTGACGGACTAAATAATTGCTTGAAACAAAGACATTCTCTAGTAGTCTTGACAGATGCACTGTGTTGCACTTCCTATACTTGAATCTCAGGCTCTGTTCTGATAGGACGCTGTTCTGACAAGAATATATAGACAGGCACTACTGATGCTGGCTTCACTTTTCACTTGCTTCACTGCTGACCAAGGTCAACAGCATGTTTGATACCATGTCTACAACTTTGTTGTATGTGATACCAATAAGCTTCAGTGCCCTGTTCCAATCAACACATGTATCTGAAAAGCAATTTCTGTAGACCTTTCTACAAGACAGAGATCTGCAAAGGAGCTGATGTGCTACCTGAACATAGGCTGAGTAGTCATCTATCAGCTCTTCATAGTCACCCTTGACAGTGGTGTAGGGCACAATCCAGGGTGGGTTTACTCCAACAGACATGGCCGCTTCCATCTCATAAAGCTCTGCTTGAATGCAGGACAGATTTGCCAGCAAGCCTACAAGTCGCAAACACAAGTGTTGGCATGTCAAACGCAATGTGCAGAAGACTAAGCAGGGCAAAGTTGCAGGCCAAGTAGCATGTGTTCCACCTGAGAGCAGTGGAGAAGTGTTGTCCAATGCAGCAGCATGACAGTCGTTGGCTCTTCAAGTGAGCTGCGCACTGCCTGTGCTATCAGCTGCTGCTATCCAGTCAAAGCAACAACAGTGCACGTGCTACATGTTAAGTGCTACTGAGCCTACACTGTTTGACACGCACTTCACCTGAGAGCGCAAGGGAAGTGTTGTCCACAGCAGCAGTAGTCAAGTTGTAGCTGGTGAGCTGTGCACCGCCTGTGCTGCTAGCGCTGCTGCTGTCCACTGCTGCTAGGCTCAAGTTCAGGGCACTGTTCAAGCTAGAGCTGACCATTGTGGAGTTCATCACCAAATCTGCAGGTGGACCACCACGTTTATTCTGGCTGTTTTGTAACATGAAATTAGGCTAATTCAGGCATGTTCTCTTCAGCAGGAGACACCAGCAGCATGCCGATGCAGGCAAACAGGTGTGACTTGCAGTTTCAGTATTGCTGGTAGCTACTGTTGCAGCAATTGTGCGGTCATGCACAAAGGTCAGCTTGTGAAGGTTGTGAAGAACTCACTGCTGCTGGATTGCAGAAGCCTCCGCCTGCCGGACGCAACAGCCCCTGGAGCAACCCCTGACACAGCCCCTGAGATGTGGAGCTCAGCAGTCATGCTCAAAGTCAGCAGCGCTGAATCTGAGCTGATCATTGTTGACGAGTCCTGGTCAACTTGAATGACTGTAAGAGAAACAGGTGCCCAGGTCAGATTCTGAGCCGCTGCTGCTGCTGTCAAATTGGGTGCACTACCAAACTCTGCAGCAACAAAGTCCACAATACGCATTTGCTGATTGAGCAGCACAAATTGCGTTTATTCTATGCAAAACAGCGTGCAGCATGGCAAAGCACAGCATGAATGTGGAGTGCAGCGCTCAAAGCATAACACAACAAAGAGGGCAGCACAGCACAGCACAGCACGGAGCCCAGCACAGCACAGCACATAGCCCAGCACATCAGTAAGCCGGGTGAGAGCACAGCAACTCAACTCAGTGCTGCTCACTCACCTGATATGAGTCCAGCTGTCACAGCAGTGCTCAAAATGCTGAAGTCTGCAGTCAGAATGTCACTCTGGGCCTGGGCAGCGTTCAGATCGGTAGCAGGCACCACAAAGGGAAGAGTGAAGGTAATGCTGTACTGCTGCTGCACTTGTACAAGCCTCCAGGCTGATGCCAATTGGGCATAGCTGTCTTTTGCCCTGCATAGATATGCACACTTTAAATTTTGCTCTGGGCCTGAGCAGCGTCCAGGTGAGCATCAGGCACAACAAAAGCAAGAGTGAAGGTGATGATTTACTGCTGCTGCACCTGTGCAAGCCTCCAGGCTGATGCCAGCTGGGCGTAGCTGTCCTTTGCCCTGCAAAGAATGCACAATCAGAATCTCACTCTGGGCCTGAGCAGCGTTCAGGTGAGCATCAAGCACAACAAAAGCAAGAGTGAAGGTGATGCTGTACTGCTGTTACATGCATACCAGCCTCCAGGCTGATGCCAAGTGGGCATAGCTGTCTTTTGCCCTGTGCAGCAAACACCTGCTTTGTACTGTGTCCCCAGAAAGACTTTGTTCTGGATTGTTTGGAGGCTCTCCAAACACAGAACTGGCTCCATATGCATCTATTAGGGTTCTGGAACCTCACAATCTGAGGAAATGCTGCTGATGATAACAACAGCCGCAAGTACACCGCTGGTGTCTTGTGGGTGAGTCCTCACTGAGGAATTGCAGTTGGCATGAGTGTGAGCACATGCAAGCTGCTGCAGAGTTTAATGCAAGGCACAGCCTCTGTGCAAAACTGCAGCAAAGGTCTGGTAGTGCTTGAGCACTGCTTGGGGTTGAAGAGAAGAAAGTCTGTGCTGGTGGCCTCCATACCACCGTGAACATACGCAGCTGAAGGGTGCTCTACAGGATGTTTACAGAAGCAGGTGGTGGGCACTGACAATTCAGCAATGCCCACAGTAGATTTGTAAGCAACAATGTACAACACTCACAAATTCAGATGCATTTGACATACATACATGTGACAACTTGGTCAGCCCCTCATGTCTTCTGTCACCTCAGACTCTGGCACAAGCAAATGATTGGGAGCAACGTCAAAAGCATGCAAGCTCACAGCCATGAATGCTACCGACTGCCAGATGGTTACCTGTACAGATACAGGTACGATCCCGGCAGACACAGCCCAGCTGCTGCATAGGTGATGTCACAGGCTGAGCACACAGTGCCATTTGGGCAAGGAGTCACGTCCACTGCCACAATGCTGCTGGAGATGTCCCGGCCTGTGCTGTCTAGAGCAATCGCACCGCAATCCTGCATAATGCAATACGCCTCACAATGGGTCTTGACACATGGCACCATTTGCACATGTAGCTTTGGCACAATGAACAGGACCACATAACACTGAAGCGGCTGTGCATTGTGTTGCATGGTAGACATCAATATTGCTTGCAGCGTGTGTAGTGACATCGAGGTACACAAAGGTCAGTAAGGTTTGCAGCACGTTGTGTGAGACAGAGGCACACCGTTGAATTGGTCGAGCTTGTGCAAGGCAGCAGCGGCACTGACGTCGCCACACCATACCCTGTTGTGACACTGGACAGGTTGCCATAAGCAGTGAAGGTCACCCCTGGCGGACCTTGCACCAATGCGTCCCTGCAGCGTATCATGAGCATGATCATCATCATCATCACCATCATTTGCAGTACGCTCTCAGGTCTTGGTGGTGCTCACTCCATCTGTCAAGATGCTCAAGGCTGACATAAGCAGTGGCCATCCTTCTGGGAGGGCACTGCATTAGCGCATCCCCAGACACCATTCTGTTTGACCTGCAGACTGTCAAGATACTGGCAGCTGTGACATGAGGTCTCGCCAGCCTTCACATCGGGAGCAGCTTTAGCAATCAGAGGCAACAGCAAGCCTCACAGAAAGATCAAAGCAGGCACGCATGCTTGCTGATGGCAGGAGCGATCAGTCTGACTTGGCATTGCACATGCTGAGAGACTGCAGACACCCTGGAATTGGTATACCTAAGTACTAGACACCTGTAATGCATGCAGCCAGCCTTGCCCTTGGGCGCAGAACCAGCAAACTGCATCTGCATGCTGGCAGCATCCATCATATGCAGCAAGTCAGGCAAGTAATTTGGCGTTGTACGCACAGGGAGACTGCAGAGCTGACCTGAGATCACAAGCAACTGCACTGCAGGTCCCATCAGAACAAAGGTATTGCCCAGAGTCACACGGGTTGATGATGCTGATGGTGCGTGTGACACTGGCGTTCAGGCTAGGAATGGAGTAGTCAAACACCATCAAGGTGACATTGAAAGTTGTCCCCACAACTTCAGAGGTGTTGACGGCACATGACTTGATTCCTTGACTGGCAAAAGAATAGCCTGCAAGCAACAAGTGTGGTGATCAGACATTGAGCTGTCATCTGCTGCTCAGGGCTGTGTACACATGTCAACCCTCGTCCTAGCAGCTCATGGGTTGTGCTATGCTGTTGCATAACGTTGAATGCGGTTCTGTTGCGCGCTTGTTAGTTTCAAGTCAGACAGCTGCAGCTGTTGCTCAGTGTGCAGATCTGAGTGCTGCATCAAATACATGCAGCAGCTGCAACGAAGGCATACAAGCATTCATCCTTGCATGTCTTAGCAATGCACTGTCTTTTATAATAATTTGATATGTTGTTGAACAGCAGCAATGGCAGCATTATTGGCTCACCTGGACAAGACGTTGCCAGACAAGACGCAGGTGGGCAGGCAAGTATCCTGCTGGTCAGATTGCCATCTTGAGCGCTTGTTGCAGTAGCACCTAGCTCACAAAGCACCCCTGCAAACACACAGCAGGTTCTGCACTTGTCAGGTCAAGTGTGTTTTTAGTGTGGGATGCGTTTCACAGACAGACAAGTCATGTAAATCACAGCAACAGCAGGCTTTGCATTTGTCAGGAAAAAGGTATTCTTGGCATGAGGTGCAGTTCAGAGACAGACAAGCCAGATCAGTCACAGCAAACGCAGGCTGGCAATAGTCTGCAGCCGTTTGCCGGCTTGGCGCGCACATAATCAGCACAGTGTGCACATGAGACAGTACGGCTACTGTCCTACCTGCTGTTGGAGCTTGCCCGTCTTTGCACGCAACATAACTGTGGCCCTGCAGCATATCACATGTTTGGCGTGTCCAGCAATCCATGATTTGCATCAACCAGTGATGATCATGGGAGGCAGGTCCAAGTATTTAGCAACGATGCCAAGAGCAGTCAAAGCATCAGTGCATTTGACCCTTGACATGTTCTGGCACTGACATGCTGACCTGACTTGTAGCACCAGTCCTTAGTCAACTTTGGCCAATTGCGCAACACACAGCAAGCAGCGTGATTGATACAATCGTCAACTTTTTCAAGAATTGCAGCATATGAGGCAGGCACAATTGCCATAGTCAAAGCAGTCTTTTGCAGGTTGCATTTGCATGGCATCCAAACTTAACAAATGCTTTGGACACAGTCAGAATGTGATGAGGCAGGTCTGGGGCATACCTGCTTGACTTGTATCAAGCCTGTCAGGTAGGTGCTGTTAGTCAGGGTAATCACTGGGGGGCTGTTTGGTGTTAGTGCTAGTGCAGTACTCCCAATGCAGAGACCGCTCTTGCTGCAAGAAACCTGCAGATGCACCAATCATCACCTGACACCTGTGCTGTCCACGACTTGGTTTTTGCGCAGTGTGCTGAGTAGATACTGCCTCTCCCACAGACGCACTCTGATATGATTGTTATTATCTCTTGATATAATGATACTGCTATCACAGTTGCCATTGTGACATCTTGCAGGCTGCATACTATCACCCACATACTATTGATGACAGGTGAGTCTGGCAGCTTGTCACAAGGAGCAATACCTTGCGGGAGATATTCCTAGATTTGGCAATGACTGCAACTAGAAGGATGTCAAAACGGCAGTTTGCATGTTGGCAGCGCTAGACTGCCAGTGTTGACATGTCAAATGTTGCTCCATATAGCAAGACCCTGGACACCACTGTCAACAAACAGTGTGAAGGTGATACAATACTACTTAGCATGCTGTGCAAACACTCAACTGGCCATCTCCACTGCATGCTAGATTGCATTATGTGCAAGAAAAGCACAGACGGGACCTTGCATGCTGCAGGCATGTGCTCCCGAGATGCCTTGTGATAAGCGGGCCAACAAACTGCAAGCAATGCTGACAATGCTGCATACTGGTTTGCCGAACACAAACAGGATCCTAGAGCTGCTCTGCTATTGCAAGGTCTTAACAGCCTTTCCAGACCTGGATTCGTGATGCACGATGTGCTTCCTATTGCGTGTTGAGTCAAAGCAGAATTATGGCAGGGTGTACATGTTCTGACACTTTGTTATGACTCAAGCATAAGGATTATACCTTATTGGAGCACAGACTCTCCCCAACAGGGCACACAGGCTCAACCACGAGCTTGCGACTGACAGTGGCTGACATATTCTGGCTGTTGGTCACGCTGAAGACAATGCTGTACACACCTGCGACCTTCATGTTGTAACTGCAGGCATTGATGCCTGTGCTTGAAAACAAATACCTGCAGCAAGCCAAAGTGCTTGTTTGCATGCTGATTTGGAGAGATTGCATGTCAGCTCAGCGCCTTCAGATGCAGCTGAACATGGTCAAGTGAAGACTGCTGCAGGCCTGATTTGCGAGTTGGTATATGTACAGGTTGACAACAATATAAAGACACGGAGGACAAGGACCAATCTCCCTGCACATCGTTGAATTTGAATAAAGCCATTCATTGCAGAAAGTGTTGCAAATTTGGCTGAAGAGCAACACAGCTTGGAGAGAGATCTTCAGCATTGCATTGTCAAAAAGGGTTGCATGCTTGCTAGAACAACAATGAAGGGGGTTTCAACGGTGGTCAATTCAGACCAAACACGGGCAAGGAAAGTATTGATCACAGCTTACTTTGCAGAAGCAGTAGAACAGGCCTGAACTCTGGGCGTCAGGACGCCATCTAAAGAATCTGAAGCTGAGCAGCCCCTGCACACAAAGGTGATGTTCAAAGTTCAACGTATGCTGGGCCTGCTGCGCTTTGGCAGCAATTTTGACGCCCTACAGCTGTGTTGACAGCTTGTATGTCGCATGTACTGCGTCTTGGAAGCAGTCAACTACAAGAATGTGACAAGATATGCTGAGGCAGCAGCCGAGGTCAGGCAAGCAAGGTATTGCGCGGCAGTGTCAGGAGTGTGTTACAACATAGTGTGTATACGGAGCTGCAGTCATCTTCCAGATAGGCAAGACTGCAACAGCTCCTGCAGTTGGGTATGAGAAGGACCTCACCTGTCACAGATCACATTGGTGACTTGAGACTCAGGGCAAGCTAAATACGAGGAGCCCTGAGTCACCCCCAAAACAGCCTGCCCAATCAACTTGATAGTTGGGTACGTCGCTGTGCTGACAGTCGTTGCTGCAGTCTGTATGCAAAGGCCAGAGCTGGTACTGCAGAATAGCGAGCCATCACTAGCAGTGCACGTTTTGGTGGGCGCTTTGCAGGCCACTATCACTTCTCTCAGCCCCTGAGTAGCTGCGTTGCCAGCTGCATCAGTGACGTCATATGTGATAATGTAGGGGTTGGAGGCGGAAGTTGGGGCTGTTGTGGCAACAGCCCCAATGCCAAAGGTGGACAGCCGGCTGGTGATGTCACCATCAACATTGTCCGTTGCTGTCGCGCCTAGGTCCACATATGGGGTTCCTAGCAAACAATAACGATGATCACAATTCTTACAGGTTCAAGCACATGTGCTAGGGGCATGGCATACATTTTGTCCCTGCCACAGACAAAATCAGCATGACACAGACAATTTCAGTTGTTTGTTGACGGTCACAGCCTCAAGATGCTCTAGACTGGATCCAACAGATTTGCAGCTAAGACTTTAGATGCTTGTGCCAACATTGAAGGGAGGCTGAAAGAGCTCTGTCTGGCTAGAGACGTTCTGATGCTGGCAAGAGTATAATTGCCCACGGGACGAGGGACAGCAGGGCATGCAGTAGTGAACATCACCAAGCTCTCACCACTTGGCGATGGACACACTAAGGGACAGAAAATCACACAATGTTTGGGGTTCAGTGCAGAACAGGCAGACAAGGGTCATAGCTACACACAACACAAGGGTGTGGCAAACAAACAGTACAAGTGAGGCATAACCAGAAGAGCAGCACATGACTGCATACAGAGGGATGAACAAGCAGAGAAGCAGCATACCAACATATACTGTAGTCACAACCAGAATTTGGCCACTGGGTGTGGTGGCATTGACACTGAAGGAATTCAACAGGACTGTGACGACTGGGGGAGTGGTGTCAGCAAGCACAGTGTTGGCACTTGCTGACGCACAGACAGACGATGCTGCCAAACACACAGAGTATACTGAACACCTGCAATGCAGCAGCAGCAAATCGCAATGTCAGCGCCTTGACGCGATGTGAGATGCATACAGAAGACCTGTTGCTCAAGGGCGACATTTGACAAACTCTGTCTGAGTGTCTTGGTGTAAGTTTGCTGGCATTTTGGACAGATGCTACTGGGAAAAGGATGCTCCTAGCCTGCCTTTGATCAACATTGACATTAAGTACAAGCATGCACTACCCAAAGGCAATGCTGAGTGTTTTGAGCCAAAGTGAACACTGTACTAACTCACGCAATAGCGCTGATCAGGCCTGTACTACAAGTCAGTGGATTGCTGCTTCAGCAGATGCTAGATGCTCAAGTGGGATGCTCAGTAAACAGAAACAAGGCTGTATCCCATCTGACTATTTGTAGATGGCTGAGGTGCTTGATGCACAAACAGGCACACTTTTTTTGACAGGTAGCGCAGCCTAAGAGAACTGGACTACAAAACCCATGCTCTGCGTACCTGCAAGTTGCTGTACAGAAGTGCTCTGGGCTGACACAAGGACTGACCACTCTGACAGTTCTGGTGGCAGTTGCAACATTCCCAGCAGCATCTTGTGCAGTGTATGTGACAGTATAAGAAGCAGCCTGCATAAGGGCCGCCTGGTCAGAGGATTGCGCAGTTTGCCTGTCATGAGCATCGATGCTCAGCATATGCTTGTCACAAGTCAGGCATGCAGCGTCCCAAAAGCAGAATGTGTGACAGCTTAGTGCAGCCAAAAGGTTGATTAGACAGTTGTGACTAAGCACAGCAGAAGCAGCAGGACCCAAGTTTGCTGCAGGGTCACAAAAGGATGAGCGTACACTGCAAATGTGTGCAGTTATGTCTTATTTGTCGATGCTGCCAAGAATGGCAGAAATGCACTGCATGGACACTTTTGCTTGCAGGGTTCTGTGGACAAGATGAATAACAGCTAAAGGCATGCAAACTACTAACATTCAGCAAGGCGTAGAGGGCACTAACATGCAGGGCATGGAGAGCAAGCTAGGTGCTCACCACCATTGTGTTTATGGCACTGACGCCTGTAACAGTGATACTGGTGATTATGCCATCAACAGCATCATATGCAGTGGCACCAGGATCACTGTATGCTTGGCCCTGCATTAGACATCACTTCAACCAAATGCACATGAACAGTTTGACCCATGAAAGCAAGCTGCACACTGCATGCTGCAGCACACGGCACAGCAAGGACATCCGTCTATGAGGAGAGCAGCAACAGGCAGCACCTAAATGCTAAGGGATGATAGGATATCTTGAAAGATACACAAGCACTGAGCACATTTACTTTGGCATGTCTGCAGACACTCCTTTGTTCATGATATGAAAGCACTGAGCGGATACATAGGCACTGGGCAGGCAGTACCTGTGTCACCCTGTATGGGTTTGAGCCAACCACAGTGATCACTGGTGGCACTGTGTCAGGTGGCGCAGCAAGTGTAGCAAAAGTGTTAGTGACATTGACTGCTGGCACCAGAATCTGCCCAGGTGGTGGTGGGGGAGACGGTGGGGGTGGAGATGGGGGC
>BDIU01000120.1:0-81473 GCA_002118135.1 Trebouxia sp. TZW2008
AATGTGAACCTTGCTACATTCTGTATCAGCCTGTGCTAAATTTCCGATTGTCACACACATTGTCTGTGTGTTGCATGTTTGTACCGCATGGCATGGGTAGTCCGCACAATGTGAACCTTGCTGCATCATGCATCAGCCTGCGCTGCAGTGTACAATGATTACATACAATGGTGTCACAGGCAAGTCGGTCCATTTCTCAGAACAGCAGCTCATGGACTGTTCCTGGGATTACGCCGGTAACTCCGCCTGTGATGGCGGAGAGTACGACGGCGCGCTTGACTACTTGATAGATGCCGGAGGTGCGGTGCCGGATCAGCAGTATCAATACCTGGGCCAAGATGGGTGGTGTACAGACAGAAACCACTCAGACAGACACGTCAGCAATCTGACGACATTCAAGGTGCCATCATCATGGATGTTACCATCTACATGTTGTCTGATGGGTGATGTACAAACAGAAACCGCTCAGACAGACACGTCAGCAATCTGACGACTTTCAAGGTGCCAGCATTGTGATTGTTACCATTCTTGGCACAGAAAGGGAAACAGAACACATAGAAAATGGCTATGCCGCGAGGCGTCTTAAGAAGGCCTCTGATACACTACAACGTCCTGACGCTGCTCTGATAGAGCCGGAAGGAGCAGCTGCTAAAAATCTCTAGGGACAGTTGCATTGGCTACCCAAGGCACTGCTGCTCTACATGATTGTGAGCTTCTGTAACCCTGCCAGATGCGTGTGGAAGCAACAGGGTGCTGTCAGACAGCTCTGTCCAGTCACACCAGTTGACGATATGTCTTGTTGCACTGTCGTAGCTTATATGCATGTGGAAGCAACAAGTTGCTGTCAGACAGCTCTGTCCAGTCACATCAGCAATTTGACAGTATGCAAGGTGTCATCGCATTGTCATGGCTTACGTGCCTGCTAGTAAGTTTCCATGACCCTGCCAGGTGCATGCAGCAGCAGTGCATTGCGTGTCGTCAGCTGTGCACTCAAGTTGCAACCTCACAGCTTTGAGGTGTTGTTGTCATTGCCATCATCATGGAGTTGATTCGCCAGGCTCTTGTATGGGTACAGGGATATGTATTTGTGCCAGAAGGCGATGAGGAAGCCCTGAAGGAAGCTGTTTACTCAAGGGGTCCCCTGGCAGTCTCTCTGGATGCTGGCCACCGCTCATTCAGATTCTACTCCCATGGTGAGCCTTCTGTCACGGTTCTGCAGGTTTTGCTCCTTGTGGCAGGAGTCATAGCATTGAAACTTTACTATGTACTTGGTTGGAAAGCTACATGTGCTGTTGCATGACTCTCATATGGGAGGACTAACAGGCATGCTGTGGCATGACCAGCCGTCACATGACATGGTGAGTTCATGTTGCACGTTGTGTTGCTCTCAGTAGCTACATAGCTGGTATTGCTGAGCCTGTCTAGCACCCGTTTTGGATGAATTATTCAATGAACGCAATGTCATGCTATTTGTGTCGACACATGGCTGCAAAGTTGAATCGTTCAATGCAGTGCTCAAAATGGCAGACTGCCTGTCATACTCAATGTAGATGAGGATCTCAGTCATCTGCATGGGAGGTGTCATTCTTTATGAGTGTGCCCAAGGAGCCAAATTGCTCTGCACCATGTGTGTGGAAGTGTATTTCGCTTTGTTCCAGTGGTTGCAGGTGTTTACAACAAACTGAACTGCGTGTGGAAGGCAGCCAGTACACAAAGTGTCTTTGAGCCAGTTGATATGGAGTACTACAATGAATCCTCTTTGAAAGAGTTGCTTTGGTTTCCCAAGGCAATGGTCCTCATATCAACCTGCCCTTACTCAGAGATGCCACCGCATTCAGAATGCAGTGCTTGGTTACCAATTGCGCTGTCCTTACATCAGGAGTGTCCTGACATCCAGTGTCCTTACAAAGAGACGTTACTGTACTGTATGCAGGTGTGTACAAGGAGCCAGCTTGCCTGTGGAAGGCAGATGAGCTGGACCATGCCGTGACCCTGGTGGGGTATGGTACTGACCCCCAGGGAGAAGATTACTGGCTCATTAAGTAAGCACATATCTCTTTTCACAAGTTGAAAATCAGACGTCTGTACAAAGATGCTCAACACAAGCCTGCCTGGCGAGACAGGACTTGGGCCACACGCACCTAGCACATGTGCTGGCATGTGTTCTTATTCTTACTATTGCCCATCATTGTCAATGACTTTGAAAGCATGAGCTGCACCAGCAAGAAGAAGTTTGGCTCATCAAGGCAGCCTTATCATTACCTGTGAGAAGGCCTACTGTGCTCTGCTTGTGCGGTGCTGATGGCCACGGTTGAATTTGGACTTTTTTGCTCGGTATTTTTGAATGAAAGGTGAGTTTTGATGCCAGCTGACCTGCATGCCAGCTGACCTGCATGAAATCAGATGTTCTCTGTTGCATTGCCTCAAATCAGGGACAGCCTCAAGGAGCTCTCATGTCATGTGCAACATCAGTAGCAGTTCATTGCAGCCTCTGCTTGCGCTTTTGGTGCCCAGACACTGGACTTCTGAGCAAACTTTGGTGGCTTGCAGGAACTCATGGTCCACTCACTGGGGAGACGGAGGTTATGTCGCAATCTCCCGCAAGCATCATGCCTGTGGCATTACAACTTCCCCTATGTACGCTATTCTGGATCAGGACCAATGAGGAGACTATGTTCAGTCAAGCAGTCCTATCTTGCCTTGCAAATTTGCCTTTAGGCATTTCATCAAAACATCAGGCCGAGATATGATCATGATACGTTTATACGCATCTCTGTCCACTATAATATGCCCATCATGCCCTGCCCCATACGGATGCCCTTTGCCTATCATGTCCTGCCCAATATGCATGCCCTTTGCCTTTGTATAGTATCACAGTATCATAGCGGCTTCACAATGCGCACCGTGTATTGTAGGAGCAGAAGTGAAGACATCCGTTTTTGCTGCTTGTTGTGCTGTTAGTTGTACAAACTGTACACATATGAAGGCAGCACACAGCAATCATATAGGCAACTTGTTGAGCCTGCAGGCAAAATTTATGTTGCTTCTGCTGCAATGGTAACAGGCCTGACTCAACAGCCTAGCTTGCGTCACATGAAGCTGTATGTAGCTTGCTGATCACACCAGTTCTTCGAGCAGTGTTAGTTAGCGCCCTGCAAGGCCTGTACAATTATTGTACACTGCAATACAAGCAGCTGCTATTTGCTCAGCCACCTTGATGAACTTCAAGGCTCCTGCATCTCCCCAAAACGTATGCGCCTGCTGTATAAGCGAGAGGAATTACACGCTTTAGCCAACCAACAAGTCTGCTCGCATGCTGTCGAGGCTCCCGTCTTGAAATGATTGAATGTATGCTTTGATATTTCTGTGTTGTCCGTCGCAACAGCACCTTCCCTCTTAACGACATAGACCGCACACGTGCGCTGCGGGTCTAGCTTCTGTTGATCACTAACCCGAGTCGGCTCAGCGTGAAGACCCGGGTTCAACGCCCACAACCGCGACTTTTGCCTTTTGGGCAATTGTATCCACTTTTGCTTTTAGGGCAATTGCGCACAGTAGACAAGTCACTTCACATGAGCCGGAACTAGCCGTCCTTGCGGAAAATTGGAAATCTCATCGACACCGAGATCGCTCAGTCGCTGGCAGGTCTCCAGGCGCGCATGCCGGAGTCACAGAATACACCATGGCGAAGGCCAGGTGACATGGTAATTGAAAAGACTTTGCCATGCACCACGATTTGATCATGTACCAGTATGCATACTATAAGCCAGAACAGGTGACACAAACCGGGCATGTCAATCAGATGCAGCTTGGGAAGCTGGGATCTCAAAGTACAGGATTCATCTAATTAGGAAGGCTGAAGTAAGTCAAGAGCATGACATTCATTGCACTTCAGTTCTTGTCACTCAAACATGTGCACCACAGTATCGCAGAAGCTCCAGGAGCATCATATGCCATATGGACGCATCCATATGCATGCATGCACACTGATCAATGGCTTGATGCAAGTCACGCAGCTGCTGCTTTTGTTGCTTCCTCTGCTTCTTCCACTGGGATGTCTATGCTACCTAGTATGCTGTCTGTTATGGCTGACACTCCTTCCTTGATGAGTACAACCAAGTCTCCTGCAATTCAGCCGCAGATCAGCAGCAGGCAGCCTTCTGACCCTGACATCAATGTATTTCAAAACATGCAGTTTTGATGCATTTGCGTGACTACTGCCCAGCACTAAAAAATGCAAACCGCCAGCATGTCATTTGACCTGACTGCACTTATGTTCTGCATAGCACAGCCTCTGAAAAGGAATGCAGATATGCATGTACTGTTGATTGCCTGACTTACAACCATTCGAATCAGATAGCAGGCTGCCAAAACTGCACTGTAATCTGTCTCGTTGTTGGCTTATTTGGTTGCATGGAATGTGCATGACGGCTGAGCACGTGCCAGAGCTTGCGTCTACTTGTGACGACTATCTGATGACAACAAAATCATGATCAGTCAATAACAAGGCAGCCATGCATGTAAAAGCGGGCAAACCAGCTTCTAGGGAATCGCCCTTGTCAACACCCACGTGCCGCACCAAGCCATCACAAGGCGACTGCACTGCTGTCTCCATCTTCATGGCAGACAGCACTGCCAGCTTCTGCCCAGCTTTCACCAGTGACCCTGCAAATTAGAAAGATCAGAATGAAGATGGTCTAAACCAGTTTGTTTGCAGACAGACATCATGATCACATGATGACTTGAGTGAGCCATGTTGAAGGGACCTCAGCAGGTGAGTCACAAAACTTGTGGTTGTCCCTGCTTTGTTATCACGCCCAATGCCTAACTCAGTCCTATGCAAAACACAAAAGCGCTACCTGGGGTGGCAGCGACTTCAAGCAGATCTCCAGCCATGGCCGCTCTCACTGAGCCAAGCACATCTGGGTCAGCCTGTTCTCATGCTTGAAAGGCTGGCATGGAATATTAGACTGTACCTGGCTTGGCAATGACTTCAACTACTTCTTCAGCCATTGGCGCTCCCACTGACCCTAAGACATCTGGGTTAACCTTCTCTTGCCAGGAGGTTTATTGATGGGCACTCACCCGAAAAGATCCAAAGATAATTCAAAGTAACCCAGAGTAGACCCAGAAGGTTGAATAAAAAGTGAGACAGTAGCATGTTTTCTCGACAGAATACATTGAAGTTTAGAGTTTACCTGGCTTGGCAGTGACTTCAATGACTTCGCCAGCCATGGGCGCTCCTACTGAGCCCAACACATCTGGGTCAGCCTTTTCCCTGGCAGCTTTTCTGACAGGCCCACCAGACTCAGTTTGGTCTGTGCGGTCAACTATCTCTACTGTCCTGGGAACTCCATTGGTTTCAAAGAACACCTCCCTGCAAAACACGAAACACGAAAACAGGAACCAGTGAGAACGTCTTTTTTCCTGGATTTTTCCAAATATTGTTACCTGGATCATCAGCCCGCGCACAAGAAATGAGGTCATACACATGTGGTAAACATAAGGTATCAGGACTACGGGGCAGCAATTGTGCTAACGCTATTCGGCTGCAATGCTGTAATGGCCCAATGACTTACATCTAGCTTGACAACACATAAACAGTTCAAGGCTCTTGACTGAACATGACAATACATATGAAGCCAAGATAGCAGCTGGGGTTGGGGGGCGGGGGGGGGGTTAGTACCTGGTGCCATTGGGCTGCAGTTCTCCCATGGCCCTGTACTTGATGTGCGTGATGTTGCCCTTGCTGATCTCCACCTCCACCTCTTCGTCTTCGTCCAGGGGCACCAGGAAGGCTCGTGTGGGAATGGCCTCTGTGAACTTGCTGTACTTGCCCTGCCAGTTCCTGCACACCAGATGAAACTACATTCATGACCATTTCAAACCCCCCTTTTCCTCTGCTTTTCTTCCTCTTCTTCACCACCTTTGCCCTTCTTCTTCATCAGTACCAATGGCCTGTGTGAACTTGCTGTACTTGTCCTGCCAGTTCCTGTACACCAGGTGGAATTGAAGTCAATGTCATTATAGGGTTCCTTTCTTCTGCTTCTGCTTATCCTTGACGGCAAAGCTCTTCTTCGCCAACATGATTCTTTACCGTTCATCTTCTTTGCCGATGCTTGCTTGTTCTTGATCGGCAAGAAATGGCCTCTGTGAACTTGCTGCACTTGCCCTGCTACTTCCTGCACATCAGGTGCAATCGAAGTCATTATCATGATGGGGTTCCTTCCTTCTGCTTCTGCTTATCCTTGATGGCAACGCTCTTCTTCGCCAACACCATTCTCTGACAGCAACCTTCTTCACCAACGCTTGGTTCTTCTTTATTGGCAAGGAATGAATGGCCTCTGTACAGATGCTGCACTTGCCCTGCCAGTTCCTGCACACCAGGTGAATTTGAAATCATTGTCACATAGGCTTCTTTCCTCGGCTTCTGCTTATCCCTGATGGCAACACTCTTCTTCCCCAAAACCACATTTCACTGTTGATCTTCTTTGCCAACGCTTGCTTCTTCCTCATCAGCAAGGAATGGCCTCTATAGAGTTGCTGTACTTGCCCTGCCAAATTCTGCACACCAGGTCGACTTGCTTTCCACCCCTCACTTTGATGCTCAGCAAAATTTGGGATGACCGCCCTGGCAGGTTTGGGCTGCCTGTAGTGACTGCGCTTTGTTGACACTGCATCTGGCAACAATGTGTGTCACACAGATGAGGAAGCCATATAGCCTCTTATTGAAAGCTTCGAGTCCTGGCTTTGTATGTGTTGACAGCTTGCAATGCTGGTGTGCCATCATTGCCGCTCAAAGCTAGGTGGTTCAAACAATCTGCCAGACATAGCATGCATAGCAGCAGAAACATGATGTCCAGTATCAGTGCCTACTTAAACTTGTCAAAGATACAGCATGCATAGCAGCAGAAACATACAGTGCAATATCAGTGCTTACTTGAACTTGCCAAAGACCTCGGGTTACATCGCAGAGGACATCACATCTCGGCGGGTGATGCTGTTCTTGCCGGCAGACAGAACGCACTGCAGTCTCACATTTTGGTTTTACTCAGGTGTTGCTCCAGGGATGTGTCAAGCATGGGTACTGGTCCAAAAGTGGTACAGGCTACCAGCAAGCAGAAATGGCAAGGCTTACTTGAACTCATCAAAGACTTGGGGGTACATGGCAGACGACATCACGTCTCGGTAGCTGATGCTGTTCTTGCCATGCTTCTCCTTCAGGTCATTCTCCAGCTGTCTCAAGTTCACTGGTGCCAGCTTTGCGCCTGGCCGACCCTGCGGAAGAATCGATTGTAGCTGCCATCACACTCTTGTTTGGCATGCTTTGCTTGTTTTGTTCAGTGCTTGTTCAAGGATGTGTGTTGAAACTGTCAGAGTGACGGTGCTTCTCCTTCAGGTCCTTTCCAGCTGCCACAAACCTACTGATGCCAGCTTGGCACCCGGTTGATCCTGCACACCAACCAAGCATAGCTTTCACAACTGATGTCACTTGTTGACTTTCCCAGAAATAAAGTACGCTTTTGCAATGCTGGTAGAACGACAGTGCTTTCCCTTCAGGTCCATCTTCAGTTGCGTAGGATTCAATTATGCCAGCTCGGCACCAGGTTGACCCTGCATGTCAGAAATTAACGTCTTCAGCCTTTTGCAGTGCTGTCTGTGCTCCTGTTGGCATGTGTTCTTCAGATGCCGCAGATTCACTGATGCCAGCTGAGCTTGACACCTGTTCTCCCCTGCACGTCAACCCTGTTTGGCCACTCTGCCTGTGTCCCTAAGTTGAGTTGAAAAGACAGCAGACTGGTTGTGCGAGGCTGCCAGAGTGATGGTGCCTCTCCTTGTGAACTATCTCCAGCTGCCTTAAATTCACAGTTGCCAACTTAGCACCTGGTTGTCCCTGCATACCAACCCAGTTTGTCAAAGACACTTCCTCTGTTAAGCTTTTCTCCCGTTTGACATTGACCAAGCAAAAAGGATTTTTGCCGTGCTCTCACAATGACAGTGCATTCCTTAGTAAAAACTTAATTCCTCTGTTGAGCTTGTCTGCTTTTCTCCCTGTGGACATTACCCAAGCAAAGGTTTTTGCAATGCTCCCACAATGTCAATGCTTCACTTTCAGGTCCATCTCCAGCTTGGCACTTGGCCGACCCTGCATACCAGCAAGATTTGCATTCTGGCTTGTTTGACTCAACCCCTGGTGACTTGAAGAAAACCTTGAATTTTGTCATGCTGTCAGAGTGACAGTCAAAAGCACTTTTTCTTCAGGGCATTCTCAAGCTGCCTCAGGTTCACTGATGCCAGCTTTGCACCTGGCCAACCCGGTATGCCATTGCCAAACTCATTTTGAAGAGACGACTTCTGCAATGCCATGATGCTGCTGGACTGACAGTGCTTTTGCATCACGTATGAGTCGTAGCATATTCTTCTTCGCATGACTATATGTACCATCATGGTAAAACATAATTGATCATACCACTTCAGACCAGGCCATTACGCTTTGACTGTACTGCACAAGGTGCGAAGTGTGTCTCAATCTTTGGCTTGTCCTTGATGACTCGTGAGGTGAGGGGCTCTGGGAACCTATTGAATCTTTGTTTTGTCTTTCACTGACTTTCAGCAAAGACCAAGGCGAGGAAAAGCGGACCTCAATTTTGGGCTTGTCCTTGATGACTCGTGAGGTGAGGGGCTCTGGGAAGCCCCCTGCTGGCTGCCCCAAATCCCCTTGGAGAAAGCTCACCACACTGCAATCAGACAATTGACACCAGTCAGCACACATGGCTGGTACGTGGTCTGAGGCTTTCCTTTGATTGAACTCATGGTTCTGAACAAGGCATTTGCTTGTAATGAATGGCTTGATTTCTAGCGATTCTATAGCGCAACATGGCACAGGGTCAGTGGCGCAGCAGATTGAGGCACAAGGCATCAAAGTTTGACACAGGACAGACTCACGGGGCAGCACAACACAGCGATGCACTACTCAATTCAGTGTGAAGAAATGTCTCAGTGTTGTTTGTCAACTGCAGCCAGGCCCTGCAGAACAGTATGGCACAGACAGCTTTGCACCCTGCTGCATAGCACAGCACAGGACAGCACAGCACAGCACGGCACAGCAAAGCACAGCACGGCACAGCCTAGAGCAGCACAGCACAGCACAGCGCAGCAACTCAACTGACCTGCCTGGCAAGTTCAAGCTGCCAGCCTTCTCCACTAGCTTTACATCGTCCAGGTCATTCTGCACCATGAACTGCGCCAGGTCCCCAACAACTTTGCTGCTTGGTGTCACCTGTAAGTACATGTCTTGTTCTGTACATCTTGAGCAGCACAGCATGGTACTGGGCAGCACGTCACAGCAAAGCATGAAGCAGCAAAGCACAGGTCGAGCATCATTCTCAACGCAACTGCACACATCACAGATGCAAAGTGAGACAAAGCATAGCTCAGCATGACAAGGCGTGACATCAATACAAGTCTGGGATCTTCAAGCAATGTAGTGCAGCGGAGTTGCAACTGTGCTAGCTGCATCATGGTATGTACAACAGCAGTGCATCAGAAAGCAGTGCAGCTGATTCTGTATCTGCTGCTTGCGGCAAGCTGACCTTGACAATGTCTCCTAGGGCTCTGTTGGCTTGTGCATAGGCAGCCTTCACCTTCTCCCACTGCTCCCCCAACCCCAGAGACAGCGACTGCACCACAACCAGCCATTCAATATGACAGAGAGTACCTATCACTACAAACACTGCTCTCAGGGCTCTGTTGGCTTGTGCATAGGCAGCCTTCACCTTCTCCCACTGCTCCCCCCACCCCAGAGACAGCAACGGCACCATAGGGACACATTCAGGTGGTACAGACAGTACATTTGCACTAAGACCACTGCTCCCAGGGGTCTATTGGCTTGTGCATAGGCAGCCTTCACCTTCTTCTACTGCTCCCCGAAACCCAAGAGACAGTGACCGCACCACCACAACATATTCAGTTGGTACAGACAGCACGTGTTCAATACGCTTACTACTCCACCGACCCCAGAGTCAGGGACTACGCTAGCAAAACATCCAGACAGTACAATTTGCTGAGCAGTTACAAGTTTACAATATGCAGGATACTTGAGAGCAACCAAGGCACCGTGACTGCGCCACACCAACACCTCCAGACAGTACAGATTCTCTATGTTCACTGCTTTCCCAATCCAAGAGACAAAGAATGCACGACAACAATGCAGACAAAATGTCACTGTCGCTACTGCTCCCCCACCCCGAGAGACAGCGACTGCACAACTGCAAAGCATTCAGACAAGCAGACAAGACATTTGCACTACGCTCACTGCTCCCCTGACCCCACAGACAACAACTGCACAACAGCAAAGCATTCAGACAGTACACATTCTCTACTTGAACATGCAGAGTGCTTCACACAGCCAAAGAGACAGTGATCTCACCACAGCAGTGAAATTTGTGCAGGGTGCACAGGGAAGCAAATTGTAACACTTGTGTGTAGTGAGCAGATTGGGGGTTGCTGCAATGAGAACATGAAGTCAGTACGCAGAAGCCACCTGAGACTTGCAATTGGCGCACTGCCCGCAAAACTGATGCATGTCTGAGCTGAAACTCAAGGCCGGCATGCAGAATTACATACAGAGACAGGCCAGAACAGCCTAGAAGATGAAGACAACTAGCATCCAGATGACACCTGAAATTTAAGGTTGGTGTATTGCCCGCCAGGCATCTCATGTTGGTACACATCTGAGCTAGCACTGCGCACATCTGACTCGTATGGCGCATACAACCCCCTTGTCTGCTCCCAGAATGTGTTTAGCCTGTATAAGTCCATATATACAGGTAAGTACGATATCCACTGCAGTGCTGAGAGATAAAACAACACGCGCCTGATGTGTGGTGCATGACAGTCAATTGGCTAGTCATAGAGCATGGTGCACAATTGCCGTGATATTTACAGATCAGCAACAAGAAAGAAGAAGGCATGACAGATTGCAAAGCATAGGAAGCACTTGTCTTGGAAGGGAACAACAAGGAAGCAGAAAGTCAACAGACAGCACGACACGCAAACATGAGAAGTGGTGCTGACCTGGAAGCCAAAATGGGTCGACGCCAGTGCTGATGGGGGGGTTGACTGTTTAGCAATCTTTTGATCAAAACATCAAGTCTAGACTCCTGATTGGAGTTTTCAAAACAGATGTGCCTGTTGCACCACACCAAGAGCAAGAAAGGCAAGCACACAGCTAACCAGCAAACACGCACAACCAGACATAACAAAAAGACACATGACCTGGCAAGCTGAACAAGTTTGGTGCCAGTGTCCAAATCTGTGCCATGAGGAGACTCAACCAGATGCTTCAGCAGCAAGTTTATCAGCAGTGCACCACAACACAGAAGGCAGACAAGGTGTTCACCTGGCAAGCTGCACTGGGTGAGTCGGCCAGAGCTGCTAGAAACAGCTGCAGCAGCAACAGGACCCCCCACACACAAAAGAACAGGCGCTCACCTGGCAAGCTGTTTTGGGTTCATGTCAGCGCCTTCCAATTCAGTCAGAGACATATACTGATGCAGGAGAGAGAAAAGTTGCTTGCCTAGCAAGCTGGTTGGGGTTGCTGCCAGTGTTCTGATCTGTGCCACTGAGCAAGTTGACCAAGGGCTTCAGAAACAGATGCAGCAGCGTTTGACCATCACACAGAAAGAACAAGGTGTTCACCTGGCAAGCTGTGCTGAGTGGCCAGTTGGAAGAGTGCATTGCTGCTTCACGCAGCAAAAACATAGGTGCTCACCTAGCAAGCTGGTTTGGGTTGATGCCAGTGTCCAGATCTGTGCCATTCAGGGAGTTGACCAAAGCTCCAAGGGAGGACTGTGATGCGGCACCTGACATGCTATCCATGCAGTGCGATGATTCCTCACAGAACAAGAACAAGAACTTCACCTGGCGAGCTGAGCTGGGTTGATGCCAGTGTCCAGATCTGTGCCATTCAGGGAGTTGACCAAAGCTCCCAAGGACGGTTGTGATGTGGCACCTGACATACTGTCCATACAGCAGTCAATGATGTCAGCCCCCGCTTCTGCACAGGCTAGCTGCGTGGCAACGCCTGTGCCTGCTGTGTCGTGGGTGTGCACGTGTATTGGCATGTCAGGAAACTGTTTCCTACATGGGCACAGGGAGTGTGAATGTCTGCAGTTGATGATGTCAGTCTGCGCTTCTGCAACGGCCAGCTGTGTGGCGAAGCCTGTGCCTGCTGTGTCATGGGTGTGCACATGTATGCGCGTGTCAGGGAACTGTTTCCTGCATGAAAAGAGGCTTGGTGTGAAGGGAGTTGCTGTTTGACATGGTATTGAGCTGTAGCTGTGTTGTAATGCCTGTGCCTGCTGTGTCGTGGGTGTGCACATGTATGGGCATGTCAGGGAACTGTTTCCTGCATGGGCACAGCGAGCGTGAGCGTTTGCAGTTGTCAATATCAGCCCCCGCTTCTGCACATGCTAGCTGCGTTGCCATGCCTGTGCCTGCTGAGTTGTGGGTGTGCACGTGTATGGGCATGTCAGGAAACTGTTTCCTGCATGCACAGCAATGTGGTCTGGCAAACAATTGCTGACTGACGTGGTGTTGAGCTCTAATTGTACGGCAACACCTATGCATGCTGTGTCATGGGCACTGAAAATGTGACATTTGCAGTCAATGATATCAGCTCCTGTTTTTGCGCAGGCTAGCTGTGTGACAACACCTGTGCCTGCTGTGCGATGGGTGTGCACATGTGTTGGCGTATTGGGGTCTGTTTCCTGTACGCAGAGGGACTGTGTGTGGACAGTGAGGTGTTGTAATGTTGCTGTTGTAATGTTGCTGTTGTAATGTTATGTTGCGCTAGCTGTGTGATGCAGTATCGCTATGTGTCATGGTGCCTGTGACAGCTGCGTCGTGAACATGGGGTTGCTTCAGCATGTCAGGAAGTATACCTTGCATGCACAGAGATTGTAAACATCTGCCAAAAACAGCACGCGCATTGGCATGCCACAAAGCATTCATGCATAGACATCACAAAGAAACAGCACAACTATTGTCTGCATGCTCAAGGACTGTGAATGTCAATGCAGCAGGAATGGTATGCAGACCTGCGGGCGCCAATCAGCATGGTGGCTGCTTGCGGTCACAACAGACCAGCCAATCATGTCATTGCCAACTGGTGACAATATATATGTTGCAATCAATATTCTAAGTCTAATCTAAGAACAAAGTGCAGCAGATGGAATCAGCAGACCTGAGGGCGCCGATGAGCATGGTGCCTGCTTGGGGCTTCAATAAGTCAGCCCTGTCCTTGATGCCCAAGGTGTATGTGAGCTTGCAGAATTTGGGGATTCATTGCGTTAACAGAGTAGCAGGCAGTGTCTGCAGACCTGAGGGCGCCAATGAGCATGGTGGCTGCTCGGGGCTTCAAGAGACCAGCCATATCCTTGATGCCCAAGGTATGGACACCGTGCCCCACTAGCTCATCCGCCAGCTTCAAGTAGTACTCCAAGTCATACTGCGCCAAAATGACGGGCATTACAGAGCAAGTGCACTTCCTCTGTGAAGCAGATGCATTGCAGGTATCAGTCAGGTCAAGGACTCCCATCAGCTGATTGGACAGCTTCAAGTAGCACTCTAGTTAATCCTGCGTCACAAAATTTGTTACCCTACATCTGTCACCTTCAAGAGCAAGCACATCCGCCTCTTGACAGAACTTACAACAAACACTCTGATGTTATCAAAACCAGGCCGAGACAAGGATGATCGTGAGTTTGGCAAAGCAGCAAGTTTGTTGTTGGCATTGTATCTTGTCTTTACCCATGCTAAACTCTTTTGCAGCATGGCAAATGGTCTATCAACATTGGTATCTTGAAGACAGAACGAAAGAGTTAAGAATTGAGTAAGCACCTTTCTCTTGCTGGAGTTTGAGACATGTCCAGTATAGCAGATGGTCCCTTCAGCCACTCCACCACCATCGTAGACAGAGACTAACCCCAAAAATTTGATTCCAGGACCAGGACATTGTTCAAGTGACTGGATGCGCACCTTTCTTTTGCTGGGGTTTGAGACATCTCCAGTGTAGCAAATGGTCCCTTCAGCCACTCCACCACCTTTGTAGACAGAGTCAATCCCAAACTTGAGGTTGTCTACATAGTTCAGGGAATCAAAAATTCGGAAGATGTCCACTCCTGCCACTCGAGCTTCCTTGACAAAGGCGTTTACTACATTGTCGGCATACGAGGTGTAGCCCACAGCATTCACGCCCCTCAATAGCATCTGCATCAGATCAGTACTCAAATCAAGGACAAGCGGAGGTGATGCAGGGTTCTCTTGTGCAATGAACACGCTGGCGTGTTACCACATCTGCTGCAAATGCATGGCACAGACTAGGTGAACAGCATGTGATCTGTAGGCCATAGCATCCACGCCCCTCAACAGCATCCGCATGAATAAGATTGAGGTCAGAATTGGGATGTATGCATCAATTACATTGTCAGCATATGAGGTACAGTCCACAGCATTCACATCCCTTAAAAGCATCTGCATTAATAAGGCTGTGGTCATGATTCAGACAAAGGTGTTGATCGCATTGTTGGCATATAAGGTGTAGCCACAGCATTCATGGCCCTCGGAGCATCCGTATCATGTCAGAATGCACATCAAAGCTCAGAAGAGGCAAAACCAGTGCAGGAGTACTATTGCATGACTGAAACAAGGTGTGGATCTACCTCAGATCCACAAGAACCTGGTCACAACCATAGAACCCAAAAACATGCACACCTGGAAAGGGATGTTTGGGATGCGCTCTCGTAGCAGCTCCAGCCGGCGCCAGGGGCATTCATGCAGGAAGCGCAGGGCCACATCAAAAGTGGCCCCGCCCCACACCTCCAGTGAGGCAGCCTTCCTCAAGATGTGGGATGTTGCGCTTGCAGCCTTCAGCATGTCGTGCGTGCGCATGCGCGTTGCCAGCAGACTCTGATGGGCATCTCGCCTGCATATGACAATTCATTGCAAATTTCCTTGACTGCTTGAACCTGTGACCAGATCTCACTCAAGGCCATGTGTGCACATGCGCATTGCCAGCAGGCTCTGATGTGCATCTTGCCTGCATATTGTAGGCTTTCGAACAAGCGTTCAAACTTATTGAAAGCATGGGCTGCGCAGGCCTCCGCACAATGTGTTCATGCAGGTCTGTTGCCGAATACGGCCATCTTGCCAGTAACTTGTATTCCTTTGGGCAGACCTCCCTGAAATCTTGCAGACATTAACAAGCTATGCACTTGCCCACACCTGAACAGCAGGTGTGGGATCACCTGACACATCAGAGATCATCTGAGATCAGTTGATGCCTTACACCCAAAACCAAACATGCACCAAAGCCTAGTGTCAACATCGCTTTGCATTGAGTCTTTGAGACTTACATGGCGGTGGCTGTGATCAAGGCTCCGTCGTGCTGCCTCATGGCTTGTCAGCAGCCTTCCCACAGTTACATTACAGTCGAAGGTCTCTTACCAGACAGTCTCTTCCAATGTCACAGCCCAACCCCTAGTGTCGACAACACAAGTCATTTCAGAAGATCAACAAGCGGGGCCTCACATGGTGGTGTCTGTGATCAAAGCGCCCTTATGCTTCCTGATGGCTTGCGCCCACTTGTCTGGCCCCTCCTTCAGCAGGGTATCCCTCCAGCCTGGGGGGGCCTGGCTGCCCATCCCCTGCACATGGGGGGTGGGAGGGGTGATATGGGAGGGGGGGTTGCCTACTGCTCCAGGGTGTGATGGCCCATTCACCACCTGCAATCAGCAACTTCACCGCTTTTGAGGAGAAGGCCCAGTTGCTCTCCGTGAAGAAGAAACAGCTTAGGACTTTGCGTGCTGACTGACTCAGGTAGACCACAATTGTGTTGGGGGCTCACCAAATCTGCCAATGGGTTCAGCGTTCCCAAGTTGGGCTGGCTGCAATTTTTTGTATGTCAAAACGCAAATGGCGCAATATAACTGCCAAGCAGCATGCCTCATGCCTCATGTCTCATGTCCATGATGCATTACGCATTTGCCGTGCAGCTTTCAGACTGGATGTCATGACTCATCAAGTGTGCCAAGAAGTTCAGCACTCCTGATGACTGACTTGCTGCATTTTGATGGAAGGCACTTGGGCATGACTGCTTAGCAAAACAGCATGAACCTAAGCAGACGACATGACTTGATAATTTTTTTCTGGGCAGCTCTCAACAATTGAGTTGAGATGCATTTGCTTGTCTTTGACAATGGCAGCGTTAATGCAATAGCACCTGTCGGAATTTGCTGTACTAGTTGCTGCTAGGATTGAGTTGTGTGGCTCACCAAGTCTGCCAAGTAATTCAGCACTCCAGATGACTGACTCCCTGCGTCTTGGTGGAAGTCAAACAGCTGTGGGTTCTCTTCAATGAAAGAAGTTGTCGCCATGCCAGTCAAGAACTCTGGATGCCGCAAGACATTCTCCAGGAACAGAATGTTGGTCTTGACGCCTCTGATCTGGAACTCATACAGTGCACGCTGCATCTTCTGGATTGCATGAATGTAGCTGTTGGACCTGACAATGACCTTCACGCAGGCAACAAGAAGCTGCTGAGAAGTCGCACAGAAGCTGTACAAATCTTTATGCAACTTGTGTTGTCTGTTTGTTGCCTGATAACTTTGGCAGCATGCATTGCTGCAAAATTTATGCACCTGCATGCACATTTCTGCATGCTGCATAACTCAAAAAAATCAAGTTTGAGAAGTTCCCAGCAGACACCCTTGTTATATATACTGCAGTACATTTTTGCATGACAAGACGAAAGCCGTGACGAGGTTCATGTGAAGCACAAGCAAGAGCATGTATGTAGCAGTCTCATACAGTACCTCACCTTGACCAGTAGTGAGTCATAGTGACGGGAGACCACATTGCCAGCTGTCATGGCACCGTCCAGCCGGATTCCTGGACCGCCTGGTGATCTATACGCCTGGATGCGCCCGGAATCTGGCTGCAGATGCAAGACCACACTACTGAATCATCTATGCATCATCTACTACCTCTCTGATCAGTATTGGATACAACCTGCCACTCATCAAAAAGCCCAAAAAATGCAGTAATTTCTTCTTCAGTCATGAAAGCTGCTTCTGCTGCCAAGCTGTGTGATGTAGCTTATTGAGAATGTAGACAAAGGAGACACCACGCTGCGCCACATTGCACCGCACCGCACAGCACAGCACAGCGCAGCACATGATACCCACGTAAGGTGCACGCAAACTCACTTTTTGAGGACCACAATGCTCAAGCTGCATGCCATGAGATGATGTGGAAGCAGATTCTCAGACCTGAAAGTTCCTCTCAGGGTCTTCACAGGTTATGCGGCACTGGATGGCATAACCTCTGGGTGGAGGTATGTCTTCCTGTTTGCCGATGCCCAAGCTCTCCAGTGTGGCACCCCCAGCAATCTTGATTTGCGCTTGCACCAGATCTATCTGAGTCACCTCCTCTGTCACAGTGTGCTCCACCTGGAACATGCGCAAGTGCCAAGTGCTGAAGCGCTCGTGTGCTAAGGACTCTATCCAAAGAAATGTTCAGAAAACTAGAATTGCCACCACTGTGAGCTTGCACCAGATCTTTCTAAAATGCCTCCTTGGTCACGGCATGCTCAACTTGGAAAGAATTTTAGCTCAGAATGAATCTCCATGGCTTGAGGGTGAAATGGCCAACATTTTGAGGGACGTTATCAATGCAGAGGTGAGGACTGTACGACTTCTGTGCTAGATTAGTGAACAATGAGCTACCAGCACGCAGCTACAAGGCAGCTTGAACAGCTAGCCTAGTGAGCAGTGAGCTTCTTGTGAGCAGATGGATTAGTGAGTAGCTAGACTAATGCCACTGAGTCACTAGAGAGAATAGCGGGCAGTACAGTGATGTTTGACGCCAGGACACCTCACATGTAAAAATTTTTGTAATAAACACATTGTCGCTGTCAAGACAGTGCAATTGGGGAACTGCTCAGTGCATTCTGACTGGAGTGGTATGTTTGAGTGAAGCTGTTTCAATTTAAGGGTATGCTGTATGATTAAGCATGCAAGTGTCATCCAGAGAAGACTATACCTGGATTCTGGGGTTGACTTCCAGGAAGAAGTAGTCTCCATTCTTGTCCACCATGAATTCCACAGTGCCAGCGTTGCGGTACTTCACATGGCGCGCAATCTTCAGAGCGTCCTGGTGTAACGCTTTGCGCACTTTGTCATCCAGCCCAAACGCTGGCGCCAGTTCCACAACCTGCAAGCATTTGTCGGTCATTGCTTGATCTCTTGTAAAAGCAGTCAACTTCTGGCTTTGACTTCAGTACCTTTGCCCACTTTGTCATCCAATCTAATAGCTGGAGCAAGCTCTACAACCTGCAGGTTTGACACTGATCGTGGTATTGGCTGCAAAAACAGTCATTTTTCTGGCTTTGACTTCAACAGGTTGCTAACATTTCTCATCAGCCCAAAAGCCGCAGCAAGCTCCACAACCCGCAGGACTTGACACTGCATGATTGCTTTCTTTGCTGCAAATTCTGGCTTTTTGGCGTCGAGCTCAACAGCTTTGCGTGATCTGCTCAAAAGCTACAGCAAGCTCCACAACCTGCAGGGTATGCAAGGGTTTCTTGGGCTGCTAGCACAAGCCAAGGGCTTGCAGCCTGTTTTGACGTTTGCATTGCAAGGTGCCTAGGGTCCCATGAGCCATGAGTGTTGTCTCCATTTCCAGTGCTTATTTTGCGTTGTGGTAAAGCCTATGCCCAATGCTAAGTTTGCTAACAGGAACCTTCGCTGTGTGCCCAAAGTTTGACTTTTTGATCGCAGAAAGCCTAGAGATTGTGGCCAATGCTGCCATGTTGATGGCGAAAGGCTCAAATTTGTGCTCTGATTGACAAATATCAGGCAAAGTGCGTTGGTTTAATGCTCAGTTTCTGACCTCCCAATGACGCCTTTGCACTGAGCAGTCCCTCTCATACAAATGCACAATACTGCCAGGAATGTCCGCCAGGATCTGGAATGTAACAAAATGGACAAAAGCCCCAGGATTTGAATTCAACTCTGACCTTCTGATGACGCCTTTGCACAGAGCAGTCCCTCTCGTACAAGTGCACCACATTGCCATGGTTGTCTGCCAGGATCTGGACCTCAATATGCCTTGGAGACTCTACAAACTTCTCAATGAACATGCGCCCATCTCCAAAGGCTGCTTTAGCTTCATTGCTGGCTCGGTCAAAGGAGTCCTCCAGGTCTTGCTCTGCAAAAGAACTCTTCCATTTTGCAATGTTTTGAGGGCAACACAATTTCCAAGCAAAGCACACCAAACAGAGGTGTTACTGTGCATCTCAACAGACATGAAGAATGATCAAAGTCAGCTTCCATATGTTGCTGGTTCCGCCATAGCAACCCCCAAATATCTGGTCTGCCAAGCAGCATGACTACCGTGAAGCACGGCATGCATACCACCAAGCCTTAGTAGCAGCTGCCACAATACAGCCCTGTAAGTGAATATGGGCCTTTCTGAGAATGCCCGGTGCCCTCGGTACTGGCTGAGAGAACTTTTTGAGGCTTGCAGTCTTGCCACCGAGCAAGGCACCATTTGAGATGACATCAGCAGCCTCTGAATAGTTGCTGCTGCTTGCCACAATGCTTGCTTGCTGCAAAGAGGCAGCAGGATTGCTCATAAACAATAGGGCTGGAATGTGTTACCCTCTCTGACAACCCTCATACCCCGCCCTCCTCCACCCATAGCTGCCTTCAAAATGACAGGGAACCCTGCACCTTGGGCAAACTTGAGGGCTGACTTGGAGTCTGTGATGGGGTCTTTTGAACCCGGGACCACCGGCACCCCACACTCCTCTGCTAATCGCCTGGCGGTTGTCTTGTCTCCCATTGCCTGAATGCGCGTGCCACACTCTCGCCTCCGTTTGTTGTTGTGTTTGCTCAGGATGGCAGTTCAAAGTATCCTTCTCCTAAGGACTTTGTCACCTGCCCTATAAGGTTGACAGTCACAGGCAGTCCCCTGTGATTGCGTCGTGTCACAGTCACAGCCCTAGCATGTCATGTAACAGACTCTTCTGCCTGAGTATGCCACATGCCTTCACCAACTGTGTAAGTCGACTGATTACATGTCTTGCATGAGCCCTGTCCAGCAAGCAGGGCATCACGAAGCGCTTGCAATACATCCTATTTGCCATACACACAGCCAGCCAGCACAACAAGACGCAAACTGTCACAAAACCGCTCATAATTTGGCAAAGAGAAGCCTGGGTATAGCAAGGGTAAGCACCTCAATGGTTTTTGCAGTGGGTCCAATGAACACAATCCCCTCTTCACCACACCTCCTGGCAAAGGTGGTGTTCTCACTCAGAAACCCATACCCAGGATGTATAGCGTCCACTGACTGCTGCTTGGCTAGAGCAATGATGGCCTCTACATCAAGATAGCTTTGCACAGGAGTCATTTCTGGCCCGCTAATTTCGTATGACTCATCTGCCTTGTATCTGTGGGGCTGCAACCTGTCTGCTGGACTGTAGATTGCCAGCTGCATGCACAGTGCTGTTGTCAGCTTGTGGTGTGCATGGTATCAGCTAGATGTGCTCAATGCACGTGAAGAATGTGTAGTGTATATTGTGAACAAAGGCTTGCATGCAGAGATGCCTGTGGTACACGGGCTCATGTTCTCATGGGGCTCATATTGTTGAAGCTGTTGCTGCATGTCACAACAGCCTGGCCTTACTGCATAGCGACGGTAGCGCATGCAGTGTGATTGGGACCAAAGTGTGTTCTTGCCAAGAATTGTGCTGTGTCGTGTCAGCTGCGTCATGTCAGGTTTGCCTGCTGCTCAGCATTACATCAAGCGCAACTGTGCAAGACTACAATGCTGTTTCTCACGTGTGACAGGTGCAACATGATCTGCTCTGCAGCTCAGTCGACCATCAGCAAATTGCAATTGAATGTTTCTCATTGTATGCTGATTCCACCGGCTGTTGCAGAACTTTGTTCTGGGCATTCAGGTTCTGCATGTCTTGTGCCAGCATGCAGATGGCAAGTAATCTGCTGACGCACCGTTCGGAGCCCGAGCTCTGTGCCAGCTCGAAAGACTCGAACTGCGATCTCGCCTCGGTTGGCACAAAGGATCTTCTTGAAGGGTGTCTCATCTGAGCTTTCGATCTGCAGGTCATACGCTGAAGAATACTCTCACCTGCGGGAACAGCAGGATTTCCGCCGATGACTTGGGACCAGTGCCATACCACGATTCCATTCTCGTTCACTTGAGGTGTGGATACTCTCGCATGACCGGAGTAATGCTTGAGGCACTTGATCCGCAAATTTCGTCCTGTGCGTTGTCGTGAAACAAAACGATTGGGAGCAGCTGCGCGGCATATCTGCGGCCTGTAGTTGCTACGCAACCCATTTGTGTTACAGGCAAACAACCCTGTTCGCGAGACACAGTGCGTCAAAACCATCTCGATAAGATCAAAGACTTATGTTAGCCATCTCAACAGACTCGCGAATAAGCCTCAATCTTCTCGTACTGAACAGATCGTATCATAGGTGCGACACGCACACCAGTCGCGATGCGATCGACGCGATGCAGACCCAAATTTTACACTGCTAACAACTAACTCGGCATGAGTCATTCGTAGTCATGACGGTTAGTAAGATTACTAAACGTCGCAGCTCGGCAGCTGAAAGTCACACTGTGCAGGGCTCGCAGTTGCGCAGTTCACGGACAGAACATGTCTGTGGCGACATGCTGTATTCGAAGCTTAGTGCAAGCTCCACATCGAGTTAACATAGTGTAGATGACGTTCGTAGAAAAAGCTCGTTGCGCCAACTCGCTTCAACACCGCACTGCAGCCAGGTTGAACGTGACGTATGCAAGTTTGTGTCGATGCCAATCGAAGCGCAAGCTCAGCGCAACCTCTGAGGCATTTCTTGTGCCACCGGTCCCCGGTACAGTGTAAGCGCCTTATGAAAGAACGTTTTCCGCTGCGCCATCGACCGTCGAGGTGCAACTGCAGCCCCGGCGTCGAGGGCGACGTCCGTTCTGCGAAGCTTCTGGCACAACTGACTTCACGTCGCGTCCGGGCCAGAACGGCTCCTGCAACTTTCGATCACACAGGTGAATTTGAACTTGCTAGTTGGCTTTTTTTGGCTCAGCCTGTCAAGCGTCACTGCGACCTTTGCGTCTTGCCCAGCCATCATATGATGAAGGCTCTATGTCCTGTGAACTAGCAAGCACTTGAACATGTTTTGTGTTGTGACGGTGTTTGGCATGCCTGTTTTCTGTCCAATTTTGTGCTGCCACACTGCCAGGAATGTGCCTACCAAAGCAAAACGCAAAGTCAGCCTGAAAGAGCGCCTTGGGTCATATGGCTCTGCTGGCATTGTCAGCTATGGGCTGCTGAACACACTGTACTATGTGTCAGCCTTCTTGTTCTTCTGGACTCAAGTTGCCAAGGTGCCTAGAGGTTGGCCCCTGCTCTTCATGCCTTCAGCATTACTAACAGCATAAGATCTTTGCTCGTTCTGCACGCTGACTTGCGCACGCTATAGCCATGTTATGTAACAAAGTAGTGCATCCTCAAGCATGTAGCGTGTAAATTACACATGTTGTGAGTTTCCAGTGTATGCACAGCCCATGCAGGTGGCACTCCTCTCTCCTGCATGAGTTGTTTTGAGTCGTGCGCTTCAGCTTTGATCAATCATCACTGGAGATTGTCACACCTTGTGCCCGCTCACATAGCGTGTGCACATGTATGCTGTGGTGACCTTACGCTTACTTGTGCCGACTTTCTTGTCTGCATGCTAGGCATGTGTTGGCAAGCTGTTTGTGCTCCATTTGCTGCAGCTGACTGCAGTTTCATCTGAGCAAGGTCATCTATGCTATTGCAGGCCTTGGTGCAGCAGAGGCAGCCAAGAGATTTGTTGGGGTCATGAGCCTGACATGGGCAGGGAGTCAAGTCACCAAGGTTTGAGCACTTTTGCTGAGAGCATGCATGGCGGCGTCTCAGCGCACACTGATCCTTGCCTGTGCTTGCTGGCAAACTGTAGCAGGCAGGTGTAAGTAGACTGTTTCGGGAACTGTGCATCAAACGATGCCGTTCAACAGCTCTGCTGCAGTGCATGCACTGCCGCAGTAATCATAGGCTGTTAGAATTGACATTTGGATAATGCTGGAAAACCCCATACTGCCAGTAGACAGCAGCTATGCTGTCTGGAAAAGCTGTGCATGACTTGCTCCAAGATGAAGGCTGAGATTGCTGTGGCTTGACAATTGCTTTTGAATTCGTTGATTTTGTTTGCAGGTAGCAAGAATAGCTGCAGCACTTGGATTGGCTCCAGCACTGGACAAAGCATGCCTATGGGCTCAACACAAGCTGCACCTGAAGTCTCAGCGCACGGCGTTGAGCTTGGTCGTTGCAGCCTGCTTGGCAATGGCAGCAACAACTTTTGCAGCAGTCGTGTTGTTGTGGGCTTAATTTCATGGCAGGCTCCAGCATTGCATTGAGTGACAGTACTAGTCGTCTTTACACTTGTGAACCAAAAGTGGCATGTATATGTCAGTTGCAAGCTGACATGCTAAGCAGCTCTATGTAATAAGCTCAGTAATGCTGGCATGCAGCAATGTACTGTAGAAAGGCTGTCGAATGAAGCACAAATTGCAGCGTAGTGCTATTTTCGAAAGCATGCGTTACGGAAGGTGCTCCGAGACCAGCCGTCGCTCCGAGCAGGCAAGTGCCACTACGCAAGCAAGCTGCGCTTTGCGCGGAGTTGAGGCCCTCGGTGCGCTGTCAGTGTTGACATTCCCACGTTGTCACAGACTTGCCATGTGATTTTTGCAAAGTCCGGGCCACTGTTGATTCGTACTCTCGCCGGTGTGCATGACGCCAAAAAGCGCAGATAAAGCTCAGCGATCGCCAAGAACTGGACCTTACCTGTTAGACAGACTGATTGTGCCGCGCATAGAAAGCTTTGCCCAGAACAACGATTACACCGACATCGAGGCGGTGGCAGACTACTTGCGCGGAGCGTACAGAGAGTACCAGCGTCATAAGTTGGGTCCGTTCCGAAGCCAGGTCGCTAAGGCTGTTCAGCACATCCAGCAGAAAGGCGGTGTCGACAAGCAAGAGATTCAGCTGCAGGTCGAGTGTCTAGCACTGCATATGCTCACTGTCTGCAAGGCTGCTACTGAACTGCTTGATACGTCTGTGCACAGCGTAGTAAGCATTGCAAGATTTGCTGTACATCATGGTGATTGTGACTTCCATGACTCTGCTATGTGCATTCAGAAGCAGTCAATTGCCTCAAATCGCTCTGTCCAAATGCATTTTGTATCAATGCAAATGAACCCTCAACTCAATCATGTTTTGGTTCATCGTTGCTTTTGAACCATCTCTATACTGGTAACCACATCAGGCAAGCTCAACGGATGCAATACACACCTTTCATGGGTCTGATTACTGACAGGCTGCATGCTGGTAACCACATGAGGGAAGCTCAATGGATGCAATACACACCTCTCATGGGTCTGATTTCTGACAGGCTGCAGAGGAGAGGCATTTACAATCCAGGCTTGCAGGAAACCCCTCAGCAGACAGCACCAACAGCAGCGCATCAGACAGTGACGACAGCACCGGCAGCAGCAATGCAGAGCTCGACTCAGACTTGGGCGCTGACCTGGATCTGCATGTGGACAACACCATTCTGCAAGCTGCTAAGCAGCAGCATATGAACAGCTCCCTGCTCAGCATGTACTCAAGCCCAGCCCCTGGAGTGCCCTCTGTGCCTAGTGCATCTAACTTGGTGTCTCAAGAAGTGCAAGCCAGCCAACGAGCTGCTGCTGCTGCTGCTACTGCTGCTCCTGCTGGTAGTGCTGTTGGTGCTGGTGCCGGCATTGACACGCCTGCTTTTGCTCCTCCACAGGTCTGTTTGTGAGGCAATTAGGAGCCCAAGCTCTGTGTGGTCTTCATCTGCCGTCTGACATCTTGTGATCAGCTTTGATTGCATAGCACTTGTAATGTTTGCGCACGCTACGTAGATATGTATCACAGCACTGCTTATCAAGTGATGTATCTGTACATGCCTTCAATTGTAAGACAGGCACGCTAAACAGGCTCAGCAGGCCCGGCTAAGTACGTGCTGGAGCAGTTAGCTGTCTTCAACCAGTTTGGTCTTGTGTTAAACTGAACTCATACTGAATGTGAAGGGTGGAGAGACCTTATACACAGCTGTCTGCCAAGCGTCTCTGGGTTTAGGCTTGCTCTTGGTGCCTGGCCAAACTACACTGAACAGGCAGTCTGTCCTGTGACACGTGTTTTGTGTGATCCAGCCCCCCATGGGTGACAATATGATCCAAGACTGGGCAGCTTGCAGAGAGTCTTGACTCTGTCATTGCTTCACTTGTCTTGACAGGGAAACCCTTTTGTATGGCTTTACCTGGCAAGATAAAAAAAGCAGTGACAGCATCAGGACCCTTTGCAAGCTGCCCAGTCTTGATCAATTATTTACTCATAGGACACAGCATCAAAAGAGAGAAAAAGCCATATGTTTTTCATATGCTTCAGCCAAGTTGTGTGCTCCAATTGGTGAAGACGTTTACGTCATGGTCATCAGTCATTGCCATCAAACTGTGTTGTCAGCGCATGTTTGTACGTAGGCAGGACACTGAGCATACAGAAGAGTTGATCTGTTACATGCTGAATTGAGGCAGCTTATGCCCCTGCCTTCTTGGTGCATTTATGACTTGCCAAGAGAAACGCTGAAACTGACCATGTTCTTGTCAGGGTTTGGAAGAGGGTTGGACACAGAGCATGACAAAGAAGAAGACCGGAAGAAGAAACCTGCATCTACATGTCAAGCCTTGCAAGTCGCAAACTGCTGTGCTTTTCCTGCCACAGGTTGTTGAAGCAGCGGCACGGCGTGCTTTGGCAGCAGAGCGTGCGCAGCAGCAGGCAATTCAAGCAGACCGGCATCACCTCCCCAAGGGCCTCCTTGATGACTCTGGCCCCTCAACTTCAGGCAAGCCTGCTTTACCTATCATGCTTTGCTGCATAATCATACAGCTATGCTTTGCAACATCACTGCAAGGCTTTACACAGAACATTTGGACTGACGCATCAAGCCTGGTTTGGTCACATGCAATGAAGAATGATTTGCAGCGGCCTTGAGCTCAACTGAAGCTTTTATTTCTCCATTCTGTAGGTGTCTTGAAGTTGTACTGAATAGCTGCCCAAAGAATAGCGCGGGCTTTGGGCCTGCTGCCCTGTCATACACTGCTTCATATCGCATTCATTCATTCTCCTTCACGCACTCACTCACTCACTCACTCACTCACTCACTCACTCACTCACTCACTCACTCACTCACTCACTCACTCACTCACTCACTCACTCACTCACTCACTCACTCAGCAGGCTTAGCTAGGTTCCTGATGGAGCAATCAGCTTTCTCAAACCAGTTCTGTTCTGTGCTAATTCAAACCATTTGTACTTCATGTCTGACTGTTAAGGTTGAAGCTGCAGGAACACCTGAAAGGGGACCTGCTGTTGGCAGCAGCACAGCTGCTCAGTACACTACCCCTGCCATGGCAGGGCCACCGTCAGCTTCTCCATCAGCTGCTGATGCAGCTGCTGATGCAGTGGCTGATCGTAGGGCAAGCAAGCCTGAGACAGGCAGTCAGAAGCGCGCTCGCAGGGCCCTGGAAGATAACAACAACAAAGCTAGGTACACCCACTTTCTACATCTCCATAGATCATGATTGCCCAGTGAACGGGCTCAAAGGCATTGTCAAATGCCACTTGCCACTTCTCAAGCTTGCCTTGCATAAAGTCACTGCAGACTGCTATTACATGCTTGGTCGAACTAGACAGCAGCACTCCTCAGCAACTCCTGGCCGAATAAATTTGTGAGGGCAAGTCAGTATGTGTGTTTCCTGCTCTTGGTGCAATGACAAGGAACTCATTGGCTGATTGTGTGATGTCTGGTTTATTTGCAGGGAGACAGCTGCTAAGAGGAGTCGTACAGCCCTGGGCTCCTCCAAACTGCCCTCTGCCATCACTGGTACGCCTCCTTGCCCAAAATGTTTTCAGGCAAAGCGCATGATATGTCATGAGGAGTTGACTTGTCCTGATTTAGTGCTCTTGACAGCAATTGGAACAATCGCATTGGAATCAATCAAAACGTCCATGTGCAGAAAATTGTTCTCAGGCAACATCGCCCAGGAAGCCTTGTGATTTGACATAATGTGTGGTGCTTGCAGGGCCAAAGCAGGTGACCTATGCTGATCTGGGGGGCATCAACAGTGTGCTGGATGACATCAAAGAGCTCATTGAGCGCCCTCTGCAGCATCCTGAGGTCAGCACCAACGTCATGTGTGCATTGCAAATCTTGGAGCACAGTCACAATGCGTCCCTTGCAGATTTGCAAAGCACAATCGCAAACAATGCATGTCATGGATACTCTGCAGCATCCTGAGGCCAGCATACGCCAAACTCCTGCATGCCTTGCATTGCCTCAAATTTGTCTGAAACTAAACAGTATTATCGCTACGAGCATTATCGCTTGTGATTGACAGCAGCAGCACAACAGACAGCACAGACAGCTTCAGCATAATCTCAGCTGCAGACACCCTCAGATCCATTCAACTCACCAGCTGAGGCGTACATTCGCTCGCAATTTACGTCACAGGGCACAAACAAAGTAAACAGTATCCGGCAAAACCAGAAGCACAGAGACTCACTGCATGCCTTGCAACGCATGTAACGCATTCAATACGACTGCATGCCTTATAGGTCTCACAGCACCTTCAGAACTCAGTGGATGCCTTGCAAAACTTGCAGAGCGCTCATTGTCAGGACACGCCTTGCTTTCTCTACAGTACATTCACCATCAATGCATGCCTTGCAAAATTTGCTTGCATGCACAGTTAAGCAGCGGACGACTGTATCAGGGGGTGTGCAATATTTGCATATCTGCAACCAGCAGCTTGAGTCTGTTGTGATGGCTGTTATGACACTGCTTACTGATGTGCGGCCTTCATGTCTAAACCCTGAACTATGCAATATATGTTGCATCTTCAGGTGAAGATGATGTTCCAGCATAGTGTAGTGAAACATGCCCTGGACAAACACAGTCACTGTCTGACTTGATTTTGATTGTAGGTGTATTCTTGGCTTGGCGTGGAGCCTCCTAGGGGCGTTTTGCTGCATGGGCCCCCGGGCTGTGGCAAAACAGCCCTGGCTAACGCTATTGCCAATGAGTGCAACGTGCCCTTCCTCAAAATTTCTGCACCTGAGGTTGTTTCTGGCATGTCTGGTGAGTAGTTCATCAGATGCACAGGATTCAGGAAAGGGGGAAAAGTCAGGATCTTACATGTTTAGGGTAGTCCGTTTTCTTCAGATCTGCGATCAAATGTGTAGACAAGATAGCATCGACTCTCAATGTGGTGCTGTGATGCATTGGAAACATGTTTAATGGACCTGGTAGTGGCTTCTGGCTGTGCAGCCTTGTGTGACAAGAATGTCTTGCAGCCTTGTGTGACAAAGATGTCTTGGCCAGGGCCAACCTGGTTTGTGATGCAAAACATGGCAGCCAAAAGCCATTGAGATGGGCTGCATGATGTTATGAAAGGGCCTCAGAGGACTGAAATCACAGGCATGTAGCCGTGTGAAAACATTGGCATGTTGCAGTTGGGGCGTGCACGTGTCTTCAGGTTTTGTGGAACAAAGGCACTCATACCTTACCCTTGACTCAGAGAGAGGTTTGATGCGCTGCAGGTGAGTCAGAAGCCAAGCTGCGGCAGCTGTTCCAAGAGGCTCAGCAGGTCGCTCCCTGCATTGTCTTCATAGGTATGGCCCTCTTCTGTCGTGACTCTACAGCAGCTGCACGGCACATTGCTTTGTACCACTTATGCTCCTGCACAGCAAACCCACGCACAGCATCCTGTGTTCCTGTGAATTGTTGCAATCAAAATGCAAAACTTTGCGCGTGCTGCTCAAGACCTGTACAGGCAGCCTGGAGAGGCAGATCATTGCTGCAGCTGACAACCCTTTCTGTACAATCCAAGCCCACAACGTCACTGTGGTTGCTACATCTTCTTGTGATTGCAAGTTGCAACCCATCGCTGCCAAGGCAGATGCTTTTGAGCCTGACATTCAGCATTGCATACAAAGGGATCTGCCTGTGATGTGAATGCACCAGGTCTCAGGGGTTCATGACAAAGTATAGCTTTGCTTGTTACTGTAGATGAAATTGATGCTATTGCGACAAAGAGAGAGACAGCGCAGCGGGAGATGGAGAGACGCATTGTTGCCCAGATGCTGACATGCATGGATGACCTGTCTGCTCCTGTGACCCCAGCACAGACAGACTCACAGACAGATGCTGCAGCTGTGGTCAGAGCTGGGCAGGCAAGCAGTGATGCTCAGCAGGCTGATGGTCAAGTGCCTTCAAAACATGTTGTCATCATAGGTGAGACTTGCCATTACCACTTGAATGATAAAGGTTAGTGAACTTGAGCCGCACTGGTATCTTGAGCATTAGATCATTGTGACACAGACAATGCACAAAGTGATGTTTGTGGCATGCACCTTAGCACAAACAGCAGCACTGTTCAGTAGCTGATGCAGCTGCTGTCACATCTGCGACACACCTGAGACTGACAGCATGAGATCTGTCTGTATAAGGGGTATGCAGGTGTTTGGGTTTTGTATTGATTGCCTTGAATGTTTTTTTCATTTTTTATCTGCTCAGGTTTTAACACTGGCGATCAGGTTTGGTGGCTGGCCAAAGCGTGTACACTCTCCCTCTCTCTGAGGTGCACAATGCGTCATTGCAGCAAATACAGTGTAAGTGTCTGTGCTTGCCTGAGTTGTTGGATTGTGTCTGTAGGGGCAACCAACAGGCCAGATGCGCTGGATCCAGCCCTCAGGAGGGCAGGGCGCTTTGACCGTGAGATTGCCATGAACATCCCTACAGAAGCTGCCCGTGCCAGAATCTTGCAGGCATGCTTACACCTACAAAGTCCCATGTTTTGGGCTGCCAAATGTGACTTGTGCCTTGCTGCGTATTGCCATTTGAGCCACACTGTTCTCCTGAGACAATTGTTTGGAGCTCTGTGAGTTTCCAGTCCAGTCATCACCACATGTGTTGTCAGCACTTGTCCTCTGCGACGCTGTGCTTGGAGGTTTGCATCATTGCAAGGGCGCAAAATTGTCAGGCTGCGCTTGATTCATCAACGATATTAGCAAGATTTTTTTGCCTGTTGACATGAACTCCAGCCGCTCATGCAGGTGCTGTCAAGGCGCTTGCGGCTGTCTGGAGATTTTGACTTTCAGGGTATTGCAAAGCTGACCCCCGGCTTTGTGGGCGCTGACCTGGCAGCATTACTCAAGGAGGCAGCCGCCATAGCTGTCACCAGGATCTTCAAACACCTGGAGACGACTGTTGGGCAGCCGACGCCTGCTGGTGCTGCTGCACCCAGCCTTGTAAATTCACACAGGTGCGGCTGATACATGTTTGAGCACACCCCGTTCGTCGCCCGCATGATCAGGACGTGCTTCTGACACCCCAGGACTTAAGTAACATGTGCATTCCAGCGCTCAATACACTCTTTGTGAGGCAAGCATCACAGTACAGGTAGCTGTGTAGGTCAGAGTTTGCAGTCAGTCTTAGGTTGTCACGTCTTGTTCTTACTCATGACTGTATGGATGTTGTCATACTGCCAGCTGAGGCGTTTGTTTTTGAGGCAGCATGCCTGCTAGTGGCATAGCTGTTTTCAATGCTGAATTCAGCAGACTCATTTCATCAGCCTTTGCTGTGGCAGGAAGTGCCAGGCTGTGTTAGTGTATTTGAGCCTTTCATGAAAGCATGAGTCAGTGTTTGTCATGACATGAGCAGAGAAAGGCCTTTCCTCTATCTGCTTGAGTAGTGAAAAAGGACTGTTCAAGGTTTTCAGGGCATTGGTTCAATATGTCAATCACCTGCCACAGCAGTGTTGCCACTTCCTGCCAATTGGGCTTGGCTTGCTGTCGTGGGCAACTGTGATCATTGGGTCCAGGTGTACTGTGTTTTGCGCATTCATTCCGCTTGCTAGGCAGGCTTTGGAGTGCGTGGTCCTCAAAGCTGTCAATGAAGCAAAGGCTCACAGGTTTTCTCCTCAGCCACGATGCCAACCTCATGGGATGGTGATATCCTCAGATCTGCGACATCTCTGCCAAATTCAGCGCCGCTTTCCAGCGCGTGAAACTCCACAACCTGTGCATACTATCAGCTTGTGACTAGCTGAACTGATGCCGTGTCTGTATAAGGTGGGCCTGTATGCTTGAGTCGATGACTTCATGTACAACATTGTGAAGCACAGACGACTCTCCAATAACAGCAATGCTGCTGTGTGTCTGGTCATTCGACTCGAACTTGAGAATTGTCTCACTGCAGTGAGTCTCTCAAGAGCCCTTCTCAGAAGAGCCCTGACAGCCCGCAGCCCTTAAGCCCTGCACAGCTGGCATCTTGCTCAATCACTCAGCAGGACTTTGAGGAAGCTGTGAAGAAGGTGCAGCCAAGCGTGAGGCGGGAGGGCTTTGCCACCACACCTGATGTCACATGGCATGATGTTGGCTCACTGGCAGAGGCACTGTTTCTCTTCTTCTCGTCCCCTGTGCCTGGTCTCTTCTTCTACACCAACCCAAAAGCCTTGGTCATGGTGTCAATTTCTGTAGCAAGTAGCTGGCCACCAAACCTGATGTCACATGGCATGATGTATGGGTTTGCCAGCATCTCATATGCCAGAAAGGTGTTGTCTCAAGCTGCAAGCACTCTATTCACTACGCACCAGTGCAAATACAGCCCAACATGTCAGACCCACAGAAAGCAAGCTGTACTATACAAGGTCTGTCTGTTGACTGCAGATCAGAAAGGAGGTAACCTTTGCCATCTTTCAGCCTATAGCTCATCCAGAGCAGCAGGCTGCCATGGGCCTGGGGCCGCTACAGGGGTGCTGCTGTACAGCCCTGGCTTCCTTCTGCTGCTTTCTGCCAAGGTTCTCAGGCCACAAAAGGACTGTGCCATATACCACAATGGCTGTCTGCTGACTGCAGATCAGAAAGGAGTTGTCCTTTGCCATTACTCAGCCCATAGCTCACCCAGAGCAGTACGCTGCCATGGACCTAGGGGCTGCCACAGTGGTGCCGCTGTACAGCCCGATTGGCTTGAGGTTTCAAGGGCTGTCTATTGATTGCAGATCAGAGAAGAGCTGTCCTTTGCCATTACTCAGCCCATAGCTCACCCAGAGCAGTACGCTGCCATGGGCCTAGGGGCTGCCACAGGGGTGCTGCTGTATGGGCCCCCAGGCTGCGGCAAAACTCTGGTCGCCAAAGCCATTGCAAATGAATCAGGAGTCAACTTCATCTCCATCAAGGTGATCAGCCTTCACTGCAATGCCAAATTTCACGCTGAAAACAACAAACATGAAGAAACAGCACATAGTACTGGTAGTGCTTTAGATATATGCTCATGTCTGTAGCGCACTTATTTCTTCTCAGCACACATGTTAATGCTGGACTCTGTGCATGTTCAAGTCGCAACAGCAGCATTGAGTCAGCAGCATGTGAAACTTCACAGATTCAGAAGAATGTGTACTAGACAGGCTCAGCAAGCCCAGCCAGGTACATCTAGGTATGGTGCAGTTCCGCAGACTGTGCCTCATCCCTTTCCTGCTGTTTGCTAGGGTCCAGAGCTGCTGAACAAGTATGTGGGCGAGAGCGAGAGAGCAGTGCGGCAGCTGTTCACAAGGGCTCGTGCAGCCGCCCCGTGTGTCCTCTTCTTCGATGAGCTAGATGCCCTTGCCCCTAGGAGGGGCTCTGATGTGAACCAGTCTACTGAGAGAGTAGTCAACCAGCTGCTGACTGAGATGGATGGGACTGAAGGCAGACAGGCTGTGTATCTCATTGCCGCCACCAACAGGCCTGACATGATTGACCCTGCTCTTCTCAGGTCAGCTTTTGTATGATCACTGGTTGCCGTACTCTTCGTATTCTGCACAGGTTAAGTGCTGTGATCATGCTGTGTCAATTTCACCAAGGTCTTTGGAAGGTCATGCATGACACTGCTTGAGACTGAAGAGAGTATAGGTGTCAACTGGCTGAACACTTTTCCAGACGAAGCTTGTTCCAAAAGCTGTATGACCAAATCCTAAACCCTCAAGCATCGTCGTCAATCTAGAGCTCTATTGTTTCCTTAATTGTGGGTAGTGTGCTGCAGGCCAGGGCGGCTGGACAAGGTGCTGTATGTACCCTTGCCACCGCCAGAGGGCAGAGGGGCCATCCTGCAAGCCCTGACCAGGAAAACGCCCCTGGCGGTGGATGTGGATGTGGCAGCGGTGGGCGCCAGCCCCCAATGTCATGGCTTCAGCGGCGCTGACTTGGCTGCACTTGTCAGAGAGGCATGTATTTGTGCCCTCAAGGTATGCAATAATATTTTGATATAACGACTGCATTGTTTATCAAGAAAAATGTCCTTGCACCAACTGGTCCTTGCTCAGCAGTACCACTGTAGTCAGAATGCGATGCTTGGATCCCAGTTGCATTGTCTGCACATCCTGTGTCCTTATAGCAAGAAATAGCTATACTTTCAGGTGTTTCATCAGATGTTGCAACTTGCTTATTTCCTGTAGCAAGAATTGTGCAGTACCAACCTGCAACACAGGTCTTGATGTGGGGTGTGAAGCGTCCGTGCAGCCTTGCAACGCCTCATTTCCAAAAGTATTTTGAACAACTTGTGCAGCCGGATACGAACTGCCTGATCTCAGTGCATTGCTGGCATCACAGTGGCAATGCGACCTAGGTCTGTTGAGCAATGTCCTGTTGCACAGCTGCAGCTGAAGCATTCAGCAATGGGTCATCAGTGAACCACAAACTGTCTAGGATTGCCTTGAAATGGGAGAGTATCGTCTACTGCAGTCCACTTCTGGCTCACCAAACACTTTGAGTCCTGATAGCCCATTGTGTGACTGTGCAGGAGCATGTGTTATCTGGTACAGGCCTACAATCAGACACTCCTGTGGTAGGCACGACCTCTTTAGTCAGGCTCTGCAGCAAGTGACGGCCCAAGGCCCTTGACCATGCATTGCAATAAGGCATGGGCACATCAACCACTTTCAGCCTTAACCTCGTGTCCCTATGCAGGAGCATGTAGCATCTGGCATAGGCTCGAACTCAGACATCCCAGTGGTGGGCATGCACCATTTTGGGCAGGCTCTCTTGCGAGTGGCGCCTTCAGTCAGCAGGAAGGATGAGAGGCTGTATGACGCACTGCGAAGTCAGCTGCGGTCCTCACGTGGCCACCTCAACCCCCAGGTGATTATGCAAACCATGTGATGTTGTTGAGGGAAAGTTTGAAGCTGAAGTTTGACTGCGGTATTCACGTGGCCATCTCAACCCCCGGGTGACGAAACAAAGTATATATTCTTGTTTCAGACCGATCATTCCAGCAAGGCTTTCACTGCAGTCCTCATGCAGTTATGTGAACCCTCAGACACTACTGATACGCACACAATCCAATTCATGGGCAAACAGTCTAGCCGAAACTAGACTTTAGTTGCTTGATGATTGATGAAACGGTTTTTGATGCCAAGTACGTGATGAATCCTACTTTGGCATTTCTGGTCTGTCTGCTGCAAAGGCAGTGAGATCATCTTTCAGGCAATCACTCTCATGGTCGCCAATGCATTGTGGTCAGGATTTTGTATGCTACCTTGATGCAACACGTAGGCAGAACAAGCCATGGCTTTTCTTCCATGTAACAGATCTAACTTAATACGTCGCCTCAGCTCAGAGCGTCTTGATAATGGCATTGATTGTCTAGTTTGCTTTACCCAGCTGTACATGGGATAGACATGGCCACAATGATTGCTGGCAGGTGTATGTGTTCAAGCACGGCCCAGCACATAGTTGATAAACCTTGAATAGCAAACCATCCAGCAAGAAGGAGCAACAGCGCTGCTGCTGATGCAGGCTGCTCAACATGTCAGGGTAGAGGGCAAGGCAGGCACAACAAACCCTCAGAGTGCAGATGGGGTGGATGTGACAGGTGTCAGTGCTATGGATGGCACAGAGGATGAGGGAGAAACGAAGCCCATGGAAGACTGATTATACAGTACATTGACTTTACTTTAGCAAAATTCAATGCAGGTTTGAGGCTCAGTACATGTGCTCTTAGCTGCTGTCAAGGCTCGCACACCCAAGATCAGGGGATCAAGCAGACTTTTATGCAAAGAAGCGAGCAGTGCAGTACATAGGTTGCAGGCTGCAAGTTGCAGCTTGTTCAGCAGTGTAGTGTGCGGTATGCTATTGGCAGGAACCCGACTTCAGCATTTCCATGACACGTTCAGCTTCGTGTCTGTCAGTACGTATCTCTGTGAGTGTTTGTCGCAAAGTCATCGGATTTGAGAGAGCATTGTATTGTCCTGAACTGCTCGAAGCTCCGAAACCACTGCGACAAGAACAGCTTTTTGAACATTCTGCACGTTGATCAACCGCTTTGCTTGAGTTTGAGGTAAGTCGGATCGATCTCAATACAGCTGGACACTTGGCTGAGAGGTCACAAGCACGCCACTCTTTCTCAGACGCGACCCTGCCGGCTACAGGGCAAGCAAGCCCGCTTTCCTGGCTTGCCAAGCAGCGTTGACGCCAGGCACTTACAGCAGCGAACCTGATACCATGTCAAACACCATCACCGAACTGTATCAGCTGAGATCTGAGTCAGATGCGGCAAAGGTTATGCTGCAAAGCAACTCTTTGAAAGTGGCTGATCTGCCAACCTCGCTGTGGTCCTTGACTTCGGTGACTGTGTTAGATCTCTCACGGAACAACCTAGTCAGTGTACCTGCCGCAATGGGACTGCTCACATCTCTGACCAGTCTCAAGTTGTCGCACAATCAGATTCAAGTCGTGCCTCCTGAGATCAGCAGCTTGACACAGCTGACTGATCTGGACCTGGGCTCAAATCACCTGACTGCAGTACCTAGCAGCATTGGCAGCCTCAGTCAGATGCAGTTCCTTAATCTGATGAACAATGCCTTGACAGACTTGCCACAAGCGCTAGGACACCTGTCAAAGCTTTATCGACTGGGATTGAAGGGCAATCAGCTTACAACTTTGCCAGAGTCTCTGGCTGGGCTGCGTTCCCTCGTAGAACTCTTCATCACAGACAACCAGCTTGTAAGCTTGCCAGATGGCTTCTCAGGTCTGACATCCCTTGTCAAGCTCCAGGTACGCAGGCTAGTTGAAAGGAGCTTGGTCGTTTACTATGCTTGATGCTGCTCCTGAATGGTTGTGTTCACAGTTTGTAAGATCATCTGCTTTCTGCTGTGCTTTCCATGAGTGCCTGCTGCTTTGCTTCTGGTGCAAATTCAAGCGCTTTACGTGTCTTGTTCTATATTTTGACTGGATGTCACAGTCTCTGCTGCTGGCTTATAGGCATCTTTCAACCAGCTCAAGACATTGCCTGCTGCAATAGGACAGCTACAGAAACTGGAGCTTATGAGGGTTGCGGTGAACAACATACAACAGGTGAAGTGTGAGTTGTCAGTCAGCATGCCTGATTTTCACACACTCAACGTGAAAGCATAAGAGCTCACATCCTCGTGTCTTGCTCCCCTCAATAGGCAAGCATAAGCAGTGATCCACCAACATTCTTTGCGTGCTACAGGTCCCAAAAGAGTTTAACAACATGAAAGCCTTGTCCTGGTTCAGCCTTGCTGGCAACCCAGCATGCAAACCAGCACCTTCCATCAGGCTTGACATTCTGCCTCTCTCATTGAACGAAATCCAAATGGATGCTGCTCTCGGGGATGGAGCTTCAGGGCACGTTTTTGCTGCCAAGATGAAAGGCAAAGATGTTGCAGTCAAAGTTTTCAAGTCTGAGAGCAGCCCTGATGGTCATGCAAGGGATGAAATTGCTGTCACATGCTCTGTGGATCATCCAAATCTGATCAAGGTCATAGGGATCATTGATCATCCCCATGCATTGGTCATGGAGCGTGTTTGGGGCAAACCCTTGGCTCTGAAACCAAACTTTGAGTCTCTGCTGAGATGTAGATGGGTGCCAGACCAGACATTCACTTTGCAATTTGTCTTGAATGTGGCGAAGTCTGTTGCCAGTGCCTTAGCCTACCTTCATGAGCACAACATATGCCATGGGGATGTGTACGCCCACAATGTCCTGGCAGAGAGCAGTGGGCGCTCCATTCTCTGTGACTATGGTAAGCCAGCTCCACTTACAAGACAACTCGAGCCCAAAGTGTCTCATTCTACCAGTTACACCTTCAAGCAGATATGCGCTCCACATTTGATCATGCTTGCATGGTACCAACTTTGTGCTGAATTTCTAAGCTCAATAATGATGCCCACCATCATGCTTTGCAGATCCTGAATGCGCATGTGGTCAGTTCTTGAGTTTGGAATGAGCAATGCAGACTTGTGCACAATATGCATATAGTACATACTCAATTGCAACATGGCTTTTGCAGCATATGCATGCGACCGACATACTGGCTTTCTGATATGCAAAGCTGCACTCACCAAGCTTTGCTGATGCCTGCAGGTGCCTCCTTCTTCTATATGCCAAACACTATCTGCTATGAGGCACAAGAGGTGCGTGCCTATGGCTTGTTGCTGCATGATCTTGTCACAAGGGTCGATGAATCCAGCAGTTCTGACAGATCAGCAAAGGAATCACTGCAACACATGCAAGAGGCTGTGCAGCTTTGCATAGGCAGCAGTGATCCCTTGCAGCGCCCCAGCTTTAGCAGATTACACAGCAAACTCTTGAGCATAAATTGAGCTGGTTATGGCATTTGCAGCTTTTCAGTGAATACAACGTGTCTTACAAGGTCTTGTGTAAAGGCATGACACTGTTTGCTTGCCGCTGCTGAGCTCGTCTGAGGCTGAAATGTGTTGCCAAATATGTATAGCACACCTTTCCGACTGCCTTTGGTCGATGGTTACATATTGGGCAAACTCGAACTCGGTTGCATCGTTTCCGCGTTAGTGTAGTCTGGTTTAGCATACTTGGCTTTCACCCAAGCGACCCGGGTTCAAATCCCGGACGCGGAATGTTTTGAATCCTTTGCTGATGCGTACTCACTTTTATGTAACGTGCTGAAACGAGCGTTCACGGCTGACCTTTTTGCCAGCTAAAGAAGATCGTGCTAGGCAACATTGACCTGATTACCCAGAGGCACAAAGTCAGTCAGGGAAATTCCATGTCATTGATTTGTACCGATACACTGTAAGTTCACAGTGGCTGGTAGGAGCTGATTGGAGAAAACAACATGTCATTGGACATCGTCGGTGGAAAAATGGAAAACGCATTTACAGTCTCCAGATGATGGGAAGTGACACACCCCGAGGCCTGCACGAGTCACTGCACATGGAGGCCGAGCTTGTGACTGACAGGTCTGTTTGCCACAACACATTTGGCACGTGCCTTCACGTTAGCTAATTAAGTAACGCAGCACATTGGTTCTCACGCAGGCCTTGACTGAACAGAACGTCATCATTTTGAGCTTCACAAGCTGTTGAAGTTGTGCAATCTCTACTTGTCAACCGACATCAACAATCTAGTAGATCCCGGGGATGACAAGAGTACTTTGCTACACAGAACAATGAGAATGATGCCTGAACAACATTATTTATACAAAATCAGCTGCAGTTTTTGAAGTAGCCCTCAGTATTTGGTTGGTGTACTGATATCATTTGTCAGCTTATACAGCCCCAGCGCAGGTCCAACCACTCTGAACAAAATCCAGCCTCCTACTATCACAAAAACAGAAGCGTATGCTGCTTTGTTAGCCCAGAACAGCAGCCCTCGTTCACCAGCATATATTTGCCACGCTTTGCCAAAAACACTCATCTTGTCCCAGCCATCAGGAAATAGTTGCCCTTCAGGCCATCGGGGTTTACCACTTTTTGCCACCTATATCAACATGGTGCTGAATGTCAAATGCCAATGCATGTCAGGTTGTGTGACTTCCATGTTGCTCAACTCACCTATACCAACCTGTACCATAAAATTGAAATCTTATAGTGTAGGACCTTGCTGTCAACTGAAAGTGCCAATGAATGCAGTTTCAGTTGCTGACCTTTGCATTTGTGCGCTGTGTGCGCTGAGCTTCCCGATAGACTGAGGAGTCTTTGCGTCGCCGTGCGTTCTTCTCTCGCCTTTCAAGCAATGCTTCTTGCCTTGCTTCTCGCCTAGCTTCATCGCTTTGCTCTTGCTTTTGCTCTTGCTCTTGCTGAGCCCTCACAACAGTTGCTCGGCAGCGTTTTCTGCTGTCACAACCTGTAGACCAACCCGTTTGCTCAGTAATGAGCCGCGACGATCCATGCAAGCTCATTTTTCAGACCTGTGGTCAGCCTCTGTACAATTTGGTTGCTTTCAAAGCAGAGACTGAAGCGGTAGAGCGGCTTCCGGCTGTGTGTAAGCGAAGCATGTACTGAAGGACCGTGAACGGTCGTCACACAGTTCATTACGTAGCAATGCAAGGGCGCGCAGCTCCAAACAGAATTATGAAGGTTCTGTAAACAATCTCTAAACAGAGCGAGCACAACCGGCGCTACTGCAAAAGCACTGCATAGCTCATAGCGTTTCGTCTGTTCATCTTCCCCAGTTTTGCCCAGTTCTGTTTAGAAAGTGCTCCTGTTTTCGAGGCACCAGTAGCATGCCTCCTTCCTTACGCGAGTTGTTCTTGCACAGTACTTGCCCCGTCAATTGTGACCTTGACTGCATCGTGTACGTTGCGGCAGCTGGCTGGTAGTGCTTGCATGCATGCAAGCTGCAAAGGCTTTGCCTCAGACCTTGGCAGGCTGCCGCATCCCACGCGTTACTTCACAGACAAACGTCTTCAGAAGGCATCCTCGTGCCTTACAGGCAAATCCAGACGAGAAAAATGAGTCCATCAGTCGCCTGGACTTCTTGCAGCAGCTGGTATGGTGACATTACTCACCCTCAATAGTAACTGATGATATATGTTTCGCCAAACTTGTTGGCATGATCAGAATCCTGATCTGTTGGAGCTACTTGCGCTATGCAGGGTCGAGATCAAGGCTTCAGAGTGGAGATTGCAGCATCTGGTGAAGAAGAGGAAACATGGGAAGAAGCCATGGATGAAGTAGAGGATATCTGGATGCGAGATCCTGCTGGTGAGGTACGTCAAACTTACACTGCAACATACACTCCCAAGCTGCTTCCTCTCACAGACGACACCGAGTGGCAAAGACTTTTCTTTCTTTCTGTTCAGTGCAGCATGCAGCACGTTCAACCAGTTGAGTTATGAGTCAGACACGTGAGCCTAAACCCCAGCCCCTAAAGCTTGCACTCTGGTGCTCACTATTTCCAGGTGAGAGCTTTGCGGAGCTCCAAATGAGTGCCTCTTTGGATGCCATGCAACCTCAGAAGGTCAGCGCTGAACCAATCTCCAGCAACATCTGTCCATTAACCATGACATGCATGTTTCAGTTCAGATTGGTCTGTCATTGCCTGGGGTTGTCAATCATCCAGCATGGGTTCCTGTAGACCATTGTCACTGATTTCAAATGGCACATAAACAAATAGAGTCTGCTTGCACATCCCTGTCTCATGCCATGTTATGTATGCAATCATGTATCTGTAGCACACTCTGTCATGAGGTAGTCTGTATTGCAAGCTACCTGCAGTTGTCATCTGCTCTCAATGAACTTTGTAAGGTTTTCTTTCAAAGCAAAGCTAACACTACAGACCAATCTGTAGATTGTATCGTAACGATGCTGTCACAATCTTACTGCTCAGATGTGCCAGGTGTGTGCAGGCTGTGTCCATCTTGACATTTCCAGAATTAAAAGCCATGATATTTGAGCACTGTGAAAACTTAGTGGTCATTGATGTCAAGGATCCTGCAGAATTTGAAAAAGGGTAAGCTTTCAGTGCTGTCTGCATGACTTTATTTTCTGCTTCATGCCTGACACACTTAAGCTGATCAGTAGCTGCTGAAAATTATAGCTCACAGAACAGCTGACAATTTATCATGGTCATGGTGTTCAGCAGTGCTTTTACTTGATAGCATGCCACAATTCATCAGCGTATCTCAAGGCAGGCTCATGACTGTGGTTTCTGCTGCAAAGCATCTCAACTTGGCCATGACGTACACAGGCACGTTGATGTCACCACAAATGTCCCCTTGAAGCAGCTGGATAGAGCTGTTGCAGATAGCTGGCAGTCCAAAACAGTCGTTGTTGTTGATTCTGGTGACACACGCTCTCAGCAGGCTTGCACTCGGTTGACTCAAGTATACAAACACCCAGCAGTGTTCCTCCTAGTGTCGTCACGGACCTTTGATTCAGCAATGAATCAACTGTAGTGCGTAGCTACAATCTCGTCTGTAAATGCAGCTTAGCCCTGTTGCTGTCAGTGTATTAGATGACATGTATGGTACAAAATTTGACAGGTGTAGCGCCAAGTTTATGAGCCTTATGGTGCATGGGCCTCGATCAAATCGGGCAGGGCATCGAGCGAAATGTGCATTGCATGTCAATTGTGAGGTGGCACGCTCCGAAACCACATGCATGCCGTGCTAAACTTGCAAGTGCTATCTCAGGTTGCGGATGCGCGTGAGGCGCGACGGGCTGAAAACGGCATCAAACTTTTTCCATCCGCATTTGCGATGTGTTGCTGCCAAAAGCGCAAGCTTCATTACATGCAAAGTGGTGTGATCTTACGATCGCAGCAGTGCAACGACACGCGACATATCTCAATATACATCAAGGAAGACGATTAGTTGCGCTTGTTTCACATGCTACAACTGCTCGCAAGAGTCTTTATGCCATCTTGCGTTGCTCCAAGTTGCTCGAGCACCACCTCACACAAAGGTAAAAACCTACCAAAGTCTGTTTTCCGAAAGGACGCTCACCCGGGTAAAAGGGCGTTCCCCAACGTTTGTTCCGCCAATGTGCAGACGAGCTGAAGCACTGCTCAGATGTTGAGTCTGGTGCGGCAACGGACTGCAGAATGACTGACGTCGTCATGAACGCACTCTCTGGCCAAGCCACGGTTTCCCTACTCGCAATGCCGGATGGGGTGCTGGCAGAGATTGCTCGACACCTTACACCAGTCAGCCTGGCTCTGCTGCAAACTACATGCAAGCATTTGGATGGTCTTCTGAGTCATGACAGGCAAGCACACCTTCTCCACCAACTGATCAAGAACTCAGATAGACTCAAATACATAAGAGTGTGTTGGCCAAATGCAGAGCACAACGGAACACACATGCAATGCGCATGCCTAACAGACTTCTGTTTAAACTCTGTGGTACTGCACACACTTACCAAAGTGTTGCTCACATGATGTAGCTCAGCGCCTGCTGTTGCAAGTCGCAAGGCAGAGCGCATAGCACACCACTGCATTGTTCTGTGATGCGGCTTGTCACAAAAAGCTAGCAAAAGAGACACTGATGCAGCATAGTATACTGCTTCACATTCCCTGTTTAGCGATTTTGCACTTGATTACATCATGGCCTGTTGAGCATTTGGACACATGGCATGTTTGCACAAGACAATCGCTCAGCCGCATTGACTGCTGCTTGTATAGGCTATGGCAAGAGGCTTTGCATCAGCAGGACCCAGTGTGGGTCAAGTCTGGGGTGTGTCCGCTTCCTGGTAGACATAACAGTCAAACCTGGAAAGAGCTGGTTGGCGTTTCAGTGAAGCTACAGCCAATTGGCATTGGTGGCGATGTGAGGGACTCACCACAAGCTGTTTGTGTCAGGGGACTCAACCTGTGGAATACAGGTGAGCAGACATGAACAACATTGCTTTCTTGCAGGTGGGAGGCCAGATTGAGGGATGAAAAGAATGAATGCAGCTTTGCACCTATTTGTGCTTCATCATGCATGATAACACAAAGTCAAAGATTAGGCAGGTAGGGTTTCTGACACGCTCACAGCACCAAGCAAAGCAAACCAGTACTTTGCAAAACTGGGTGACCAGACATGAAGGTTCGACATGAAGAAGACCATTCTGCACACAAGATGTGGCACATGTATTGTCTACAAGGTTGGTCAAAGATGCACAAGAGCATCTCTTTGCCAGATATCATTGCAAACACAGGATGCAGCATATGGCACACAGAACTCAATTACACAACTGATCAATATGCATGTGTGATGACTGCAGCAAACTTGAGGTCGAAAGTGGAGCTAAAAGTGCATCTGGACTATCACCTGTGCCACACAGAGCATCAGTCCTGTCAGTGGCGCTTGCGAGCCTTCCACACGTCGGATCAAAAGACATATGAGTGAAGGTTGCATTGCAAGTGAGGGTGCATCGCAACAATGCGTGAATGTCTTCTTATGAAAACTGCAGCAAACCTGCGGTTGAGGGAGGAGCTGAAGGTGCACCTGGACCATCACCTGTGCCACACAAAGCATGAGTCCTGCCAGTGGCGCCTGCGACTGCAGCCTCACCAATTCTGCTCAAAAGACATACAAGTGAAGGTTGCATTGCACGCGAGGGAGATTCACAACTATGGTAAAGGCTTGTGTGTGATGGCTGCAGCAGACTTGAGGTTGAGGGAAGAGCTAAAGGTGCAACTGGACTACCATCTGTGCCATACAGAGCATCAGTCTTGCCAGTGGCGATTACGACTGCAGCCTCACCATTTCAGAAGCGAAAACATTGCAGACTTGATGGAGCTCATCTTCTTCCTGTGGCATGAGGCACGCCAGCTAGCCAGAACCTGCAAGATGTTGCTCAAGGTTTGACCTCTTTCATTGCGCTGATTTCACGTCTGAACTGAGTGGCTTGTACAACAAACGTAACAGTTGTCGACATGGGTCAATTAACAGCAAAATGTGTTGCACAAATTTTGTGTTTCATTGCTGTTGGCATCATGGTTGAAGGTGCCGCTATTCCATCATTGTCCTTGCGCTGCGCTTGCTCTGGATACCATAATATTCCTGAGCGGTTGTGCTGACATGGGGCAGGAACTGGTAGCAGACTGCCTTGACCGCAGCTCACAGCAGAGTGCTTGCAGGCTCAGTTGCACCTGTCATTTCTTGGAGGCGTCCCTTCTAATGCACACAGTCCTTCTAATGTCAAGCTTCTTGCATGTGGCAAAATGCTTGACTGAGACACCTAAGCCATGCCTCTGCTGATGTACAGTAGCTTCTCTTTGTAAGAACACTTGACGTAAAGACATTCTTGACACAAGGACAATGCAATTTTGACCCAATCCCTGCATTCTGAGTCCAACGGTCGCTCTGAGTAAGGACAATTGATGCAAGGACAACATTTTTGGTAAGCAAAGCAGTAACTACAAAGCGAAATTACTGTAGCAGTGGATGCCTGCCTGACTTCCTCATGCACAGTGCTGCCTGTTGCTGTCAGCCAGTGAGCTTAGACTGCATCAGGACAGGTTATAATTGTGCAAGAATGTGTAAGGATTGTTTGTTGTTGTGATCAGCATACCCGTATGGATGGATTGCAGGTGATTGCTCTCCTGAAGGAAGACAGAGCCTTTGCTCTAATACAAGATGCAGAGGATTGTCTTGGCTATAGCTCGCTTCAGACCATGTGCTGTGCGGCCTGCATTGGGTCATACCTGATTGACCTGCTGCACATGCGGAGCCTGCAGTTCAGCCCAATGAGCGCTGCTGACCCTGACGACTTCCTGAGGGCTTGTCAAGGTGATGACCTGTCTGTGGGGTCCTGTGTGCTGTAGTGCTCAAGCGCTCACTGCTCAATGAATCTGTGCTGCAGAGCTCAGTGCAATGTTTGCTGTTATACAGAGACAAGAGTGCTAGCCTTGGGTGTCTATGGCGTTGGTTGCATGTCCTTGCATAAGTGCGTTGCTTCACTGGCATCTGAGTCGGCCTGCTGCATACTTCTGCTTGAATGTCAGTCCTGTCATGCCATCAGGTTTGCAGCGCAATTCAGTTTCTGGCTTGCATGAGTGCTTACACCTAGTCAGGTCAAATTATCAGCGTCATGACTGTTGCAATTGCCAATTTTGCAGGTCAGGCATTGTCGGACACAGCTCCATTCACCTCAGAACCTGATAGCTTTGAATGGTGCGGAGGCCTGTACACTTACAGTGATCTCGCAGAAGCCCTCTCTCTCATGTGCGTTTCAGATCCACCAGTCAGTGTTGTAAGCCGCACCCATCAACACAGTCGAGGTCCCTATGACAGCAACTTCAGTCCCAATCTGACATCAGACGCATTTCCAGTTGCAATAAACACCCTGGAGCAGCCACCAGTGTGTAGTGCATCACATTCCTCTTACAGCCCTATGAGTCCACTCTTGCCACAAGCAAGTGGTGATGCCTACAATAAACGGTCTTGTGAAGGGCAGCTTAGGACAGATCAGCACCTTCAGAACAGCAGTATCAGTCTGTCTGAGCAATTCTGCGACCCCTGGATGCCTGACAGTTGGGAGCTGCTTACTACAGACGCTCAAGAGCTGCTCAATGGGCTAGCTGCTGCTGAGTATTTTTTTTGGGTGAGCTCTTCGATACACTGCGCAGTATGCGTCTGCAGTTTGTGCAGTATGTATCTGCAGTGTGTGCAGTGTGTATCTGCAGTGTGTGTGCATTGTGTGTCTGCCATGTATCAGTCGCAGCTGACCCTACACAGCTGTCATTATGTTGCAGAGCAGTTCAAAGACACAGAACAATCATGGTCAGTTTAAGGTTTTGATCAAAGCGTCAAGCATACCAAATGCTCATGCCAGCTTCGCTTCAGCTGCCTCATTGTAAAGAGCTTCCCTAGGACTTCACATTGAACATCAGCATACAACCAGCATGTTGAAAAGACAGCAAAATGTTGAAAGAATCTGTTTGAAAGGCTCTTCTGACCAAAAACATTCTGGGAAATTTGATAGAAACAGCCTGGTTGTGGCTTCTGCAGGATAGACTGGAAAGGTCTGGTGGGGTGTTGAGGGCAAAAGTGACTGATATCTGCAGGGGCAGGGCAGAGGGCTGTTTGGCTCCCTCAGATGTGTGCAGGGGCTTCACTTTCTATGCTGCTACCACCTGTCTTCACAGGTAAGCCCTCCTTGTCTTCAGTACAGTAGTCTCCTTTCAAGAACAGCCGATATATGAATACTCCCTAGGTATTTATACTGCAACTGAAAACCAATCACTGCTGTTTGACTGCAGTCTTCCCCTGGAGTAAGTTCAGGTGAGTATGCCTAATTTAGTAAGGACAATTTTCCCAGTAACCAAGAATGTGTTGAAAAGGGAACTGGGTGTAAAAATCATGCCTTGGAAGTGCCTTGGCCATGCTTTCATTTGCATGCAAGCCACAATCTGATATAATCCTGAGTTTGCTCTGCTTCACAAGCTGAGTGAATGTATCCATGTGCTGAGGGACTGTTGTCCTTCTGCTATACAGTTGTTGAGACAGTCTTTTCGTATTCTCAGCTTCCCTTTGCTGCACCTGCATTCACAAAAGCTTCTCTTTGTAAGGACATTTGATGTCAGCACAATCTCAATGCAAGGAACTGGATACCAATCACTGCATTCTGAATGCAGTTGTACTTCTGAGTCAGCACATTCTTTGTATGATGACAACTTTTCTGGGAGCTGAAGTAATTATCACAGCGAGAAGTCACTGTACCTTACAAGATGCATGCTACCCCATATTGGCACACCCTGCATGCTGAGACAGTCATCCTGTATGTCCAAATTTTCTTAAATGCAGCTGTCAAGACAATGTGTCAGTGTTCTCAGCTTTTGTGTACCTCACTTAAATCCCTTGCAGGATGCATGAGACCCCATACTGGCCTAGCCTACATGCTGAGACAGGTAACCTGTGTGTCGTTTTTGCTATGCTACTGTTCAGACAATGTACCAGCGTTCCAGCGCCCAGCCAGCACTAACAGCAGTAATGTGGCACGAACTTGCATTCCTCTTCCACAGGGTAGCAGGGGCACAGCAAATTCTTGACCTGAGCCTCAAGCAAGAGATCCACACTGTTCACCCACCCAGCTTCTCTGTACCTTACTTGTAGTTACCTTGCAGGCTACAGGAGACCCCATATTTCTTTAGGCCCAGCCTATATGCTGCAACAGGCAATTTGTTTGAGAGTGGCAAGCAGTACAGGAGAGCTGCTCACTTCTACAAGCTGGATATGATGGCCGATGCAGACATTGCCTGTCCTATGCTGTGCTCCAACCTGGCTCCCTTGGCTGCTGCTTATGACTGGGACTCCGTTGCTACAGGTGCGCCGTCATTGTCGTGGTGACCTGTATCTTTCTGCAGTACTGCTGCAAACACTCTTGATGTCTTGGACCTTGCTCATGTGAAGTTGGGTCCAAAAGATATTGACTGTCCTGGGCTGTGCTCTGGCGTGGCTTGCTTAGCTGCTGCTTATGACTGGGACTCAATTGCTTCAGGTGCATCAGCTGCTGTTGTGGTGACCCATGTCTTGAGCAATGCTGCTGCAAACATTCTGTCGTCTTGATTGTTTGGACCTTGCTCATGTGTAAGCAGGTCCGAAAGATATTGTCTGTCCTGGGCTGTGCTCTGGCTTGCTTGGCTGCTGCTTATGACTGGTGCTTCATTGCTTCAGGTGCATCATTCAACCTGCATTACAAACCATTGAGTTGTGAGGGTTGCCATACAAAGCGCAACAACACCCTCAACATCCTAATATCTGAAATCTAGTCAGTCGCCCTTTATCAATTTACAAGACACACGAAACCCCTTATGCTTGAGACCCAATGGACTATAACGTCACGTCACCTGCTGTTGTGGTAGCCTGTGTCTTTTTGCAAAACTGCTTTATGCCTTGGTGTTTTGGGCTTGATGTGCAAAGAGCTTCACAAGATTCAAAGGCACTTGAGCATTGTTGCATGGAACTGCTGCATTGAATTGAACCCATACTAGCAATGTTTTGATTGGTTTGTGTTAAGTTTGAGAGCGCCAATTGATGGGGGGCATGATCTCCAAATCATTACATGGCTTTTTCTGGCTTTCTTTGCGCCTGAAGATTTTACAGTTGATCTTGCACCAGCATTTTGTTGATGCTTGCATTGACAACCTGTAGTTACTGCAGGTGCTTTGCAAAGTTACAGAGACGCCTTTGCATGGCAGAGGTGCTTGGTCCGCTGCCTGCATCGGAAGGCAGACCAGCCAGCAGTTTTGTCCAAGCAGGCCAACATTCTGGGTGATATGCTCAGCTCTGCTAAAACCAGCGCCAAGTGTGCACCCCACTTGCACCGCAACTCCCGCTTGGTGTTGGCTGTGGGGGCGTATCTGTTTGGCATGAGGCACACGCAAGATGGGGAGCCTGTTGTTGTCTGGCTGCAAGACTGCATGGAGGTGACAACAGCAGCTATTACAGTGACTTCTCATTGTAACGACTGCTTCGGGCACCAAGGAAAATGTCCATACTCAGAGCAACCACTGCAGCCAGAACGTGGTGATTGGTTCCCACTTACATTGTCTCTACAACAAATATATTCTTACATAGAGTGTTGTTAAAAAGAGAAGATACTGTATATGCTCTGCATGCCTGCATCGGTGCCGCAAGACAATGCTCAAACACGGTGTAACCGTTGTAGCCCACGGTTTGTATCATACGACTCTTCTGCATCCAATCACACATTGTGAGTGACACACCATGGGCTACACTCGAGGCCTTGACAGACAATTCAGCATTTGCTAGCCTAAGAAATGATGTATCAGCAGAGTTGCCCTGCTTTGAACATGTATGTGCATGACTTTGCTTTGAGGGACGTTTATGCGCACAAGCATTGGTCCCTTAATGATGCCAGAAACGCTGTGGCATGCTTTGCTGCTGTTTGCAAAACGCACTGAAGGTGCAATTATGTGAATGAGGATGACTGTGTTTCATGTGCAGATGTTGGCGGTGGCAGAGCAGGCATTCAGGGCTTTCCTGGAAGATGTTCAAGAAGCTTTCATGGTCATGACACAGCATGCAGCGAGAAGAAGAGCTGTGCATCAGCAAACCATCCAGAATGGTGGTGGCAGCAATCACTCTGTAGCAACATGGACAGTCCGGTCACCGCCCATAGTGTTTACTATAGTGCATGTGGAGTTTATGACTAAGCTTGGGGACGTGTTGGCAGGACTGCCCCGGGGCTCTGCAGGACAGCCCTTGTATGCTATAGCAGCATCCATCAAAGGCAGCTTGGCTGTACCATAGCTGGTGTACCATGTGCATGTTTTGTATTATACACAGTATACATGAGGCTGTTTTTGATACCGTCATGATAGATTTTGCATTGGTATAGCGCTGCTGAAAGTCTTGTATGTTTGTGCCAGCAATCTGCCATGTAGACCTGCAAAGATTTGTTGTATAATTTGCAGATATCAGATTTCCTTATCTTTGGCCTGAGCCTAATGTCAGGCCTGTGTTTGCCAGTGGATGCAAGTGTAGAAATGCCAGATATATTTTCACTTAGTGTACCTTTTGCGTAACAATGTATGCATTATAGTATGAACCTGCTTTGTAGGCTTGATTGCCGTGTTTCACAGCTATTTGCAATTAGCAGGACAGCTTTGAAAACCAAAATATGGGATTTAGTGGCGACAACAGAGTCGTTACTGTAGCAGAGCTCAAAGATGCAGCAGGCGGCCTGTACCATGTTGTGCCGTGAAGCTTAAGATAGCACAGCTGAGCTTCGGCAAGCAAATAAGAAGACTTGTGTCAATACACTTGAGTTTTGCTGCAGAAGCTTCAGCCGTCTCTGTTGCGGAAAGTAGCAATTATATTTTCAGGTTGCCTGACATTTGGGCAGCTTTGGTATCACTACAACGAACTGCGGCATGCTACAGACATATAACCCCTGACTGCTCCTGATGATATCAATATCTGATTCAGCTCAAACTGCTGCAGCTGACATTCGTCGTAAATCGACTCCGGCCTGTCAAATTGAGACACGCACCGCAGCACAGCACTGCTATCAATCAAACCAACCGACCCCAAAACCAACCCCAGACCAACCTAAATGTCTGTCTCAGCCGACATATACATGAGCTATGAGCAAACAACATGCACATCATACATGGACAGCACATCAACACCAATACAGCAAAAAATCAGGTACCTGATTACTTGCAATCTCTCAAGCACATGTGCTGCGTATGAAACGTAGCAGATGAGGGCTTTGTAAGAAGACACTGTTTGAGGCTTGCTTGTGGGGGCAAAGTGAAAACGAGTTTGAACAAGGCAAAACTAAACGGTTACATTGATTTGAGCAGAACAACAGACGACTTTGCATCAGTCAGCCTTTTGGCAGAAGTTCAAGTCACTAGGCCACACAGGATAAGAGCGCTTGAAGAGACTTGCACACACTGCGTCTCGCTGTTGCACTACCCCGTCAAACATACACTTCATTGCTCCATGGGTTCCTATGGGTTCCTGCAGGGCAAATGTCAACGGTCATCAGGACAACCAGCTTGCAAGCATAAGTAAATCTGATCACATCAACACTACAAGCCATACAAAAAGAAGCCTCAGCCATCAAGCAGCATTACAGGGGCCTCTGTAAGCAAAATCAGCCCAGAAAGGCTACTTCAACACTCAAATTATGTGCCATAAGCTGCTTTGACATGGGGTTACAATTCATCCACTTTAGCTCTCATAAGTCATACCTTGATGCGGCCTCTTCTGCCATATTTTGTCCACAGCTCCAAGGGCTTGAACCAGCGCACATCGTCTGGGTTGTGAAACATCCACCGCACCACTGCTTTCTTCTTGTGGACCTTGACTGGGTAGCCAGACAGCACAATCTTCTTCAGCACAACCCTGTCTGGATCACAGCTGCGCAGAGTACCTGCACAGCCAAACATGCATTGCATGGGCAAGTGGGTAGCCGCGGTCATGAACACCAGTTGCACTTGTCAGCTGAAAGCAAACACCAAACAACATTCTGTATCAAGTGCAGCAGTTGTAACGTAGCGTGCCATAAATTACACGTGGCGCCAACATCTCCAACACCAAGGCATGGTGTTAGAATGGCGCCAGCTAAATTCACCCTTGGACCTCATCATGGGAAAGTGATGGCAAGGTTGTGACAGAGTCCATTGTGAAAGGCTAAAAAGCGTTACTAAGAACTGTACCTGATAGGGCCAACTGGGGGGATTCATTGGGGTGCAGCTTGAAGGCCAGCAGGGGCAGGGGTGGGTACTGGATGGGTGCATAGATGGAGGCAACACACTGACGCTTGTCGTGCAGGAAGCGCTCTAGCTTATGCTTGTCTATGTGCGGATCATCAGTTGAGAAGACTGGGCAAGCAGTGAATGTCCTGCAAGAACAGACGCCTTTGCTACAAAAGTTGTTGGACTCTGTGCATGGACCACAAAGAAGGCACAGCGGCAAGGCCATGCTGAATGGTCAGACATCAGCGACAGTGCATGTCGAGTCTGTACTGCAAATATTGCTGACAGCATGTTGCAGCCTGACAGAAAGACTGTGGCCAATGAAGCTGCTGACACTGGGACGCCTTACGTGCTGATAATAAAGCTCACCTGAGACCCGTGACAAACAGCAGCTCTGCCTTGTTGGGCAGTGCCTCAGTGAAGGCAGCATCCTTCTTGACGGTGAAATTGAGCACAGACAGCTTGGTTTCGTGTTGCAGGAGGCCATGCGCCACAACAGGCACTGCAACGCCCTGCAGCCATGCGTGCACACTCTTGCGTGAACCAAGTGAACAAGAGCTGCAACAATGCCTATGCCGTCCCTATTGTACATGGGTGGCAGGCACTGTGTGAAAGTCAACAGTGCAAGTTTGATCACAGGCTGGCATGGACAGACTGATCAGGCTGCAGATTGCACACCAGCAAAATACTGATGCAATGTTATTTGTCAACAATTCACCCAATGATAGGCCAAGCGTGCACGACCACAACACCAGAAGCGCGAGCTCACTCTGGTGACTTGCATCTTCTCCGACTGCCTGACTGGTGTGGCTACAGGCATCACAGATTTTGAAACCACAACATCCAGGGAGTGCGGAGAAAATGCAAGTCACCAGAAGGAGCAGGCGTTTCTGGTATTGAGGACAGGCAAAGCCATGCAGTGTGAGGAACTGAAGTGAACCCAGAGTAAAGCAACCTCTAAGCTGACAGGCGGGGAGGTCTTGGAGGTTTTGACTTCAAAAGCAGAGACTTACCTGCGATGAGGCTTGGACTCTTTGCAACAGGTTGGCAGCCACAGATGCAGGTACATCCGCCAGGTGGACAGCTACATAGGTGCCGGGTGAGACCCCAGCGGGGTCCTGCACACCTCCCACCCCCTCAGCACTAGCTTTGGCCCTGTCACACCGTCAACCCTCAGCATTGAGTCAGAGAACATGACACAGATGTTGCATATGCTCAAGACATTAGCAGCAATGGCTGTACATTCTAGATCAGGAGAGCTGTGCCAGATGGGCAACTACTGCCAGCAGATGTGACAGAGGTGGTCAGCCTGCTCTTTGTTAGTGCAGAACCTGCAATAGACAGCGTGCTGCCTTGCTAACTACAATGCATTGGGCAAATCCATCAGCAGCAGTGTCAACATGCCAATCCAAGAAATGAGCTAAGCCCTGCGCCCGGTCACTACGATGTGTGTATTGCCACTTCTGTAGCAGATGCACATGCTTTGCAAATACTGATGATGACAACACCTATGACTTTGACCTATGACAGCGCGCAGTCAACATGGTGCACACTCATGCGCTGTGTACGTACTATTAATTTGACATCAAAAGCATCTTTGAGTGGGGATGCAGATTGACAATGCAATCATTCTCACCTTTTGTGGGTCCGCTTGAAGTTCTCAAAGGCGAAAGTGTTGGCATATTCCGCTGGCAAGCCCTCCCTGGCGTCCCAGGGGCTGCTGCGCCAGCTCTTCAAGCCCCTGTACCTTGCAAATCTGTCTCGCGCAGGCATGTCTGTAGGTGTGTCAATCTGCAGCCCCCCCCACACACCTTTCAGCCACCATTCGCTGACACTGTTTGAACATATAAGGGTCATACAGGCAGAGATTGCAAGAGCAGCAGCGGTCAACAAGCAGCAGCGTACCTCACTAGACATTTCAGCAATTGTGCTGCCTTAATGACAAACGTACAATGCATGGCTGACATGCGTTTCAACAACTTGTGCCTGCGTGTACTTTCAAATACCCCAGCTACGCAGCAAATGATAGAAGTGCAAAGCTGACCTCGTCAGGAAATTCAATGTCATCTTGCTCCGCCCGTCGTCGCCGCTTGAACTCAGCAAACGACTGCTCCCCTGTGGCTTCAGAATCCTGCAAATTTTGCCAGTTTATCAAATGTCCCTGTGCACCACTTGCCTGCCAAAAGGCTTCCCAAGCAAACCAACAGCTAAACATCTTCACACATAATCACGCCTGGTCATGACACTCAAGCTAGCTGAAGCTGTCTCAAAACTAAAGCTATTGAGTTGATCCCAATAACCCTGACAGATGTGTGATTTCAGCATGAGAGAGGAAGAGAGAGTAGCTCCACCTACATGCTTTAGCCAGCCAACAAGACATGGCATGTGTAACACAGTGGCGATGATAATGTCATACATCTTGCGGCAGCTGGTGTGTTCATGTAGTACCTGCATGTCATCTGTCTGATCATCTTCTTCATCAAGATCAGCCATTGAGACTGCCCCTTCCAGTCCAAACTCTCCCAAGCTTGGTTCAGCGCCCTGGCCCTGCCTGTCTGTCTGTGCAGCATCTGAGTCACTGCCATCATCAGCAAGGTCTTGCAAGTCTTCTTCTGTGATCCAGGCAGCTTGGTAGTCACTCATGCCAGCAGGCAGCTGCCGTTTGCGCTTGCTGCTGCCCTCGCTGCTGGGCCGCGCTTCAGCCTCCATTAGCTCCTAAACAAACACACAGCTTCATGCTGAGGGCAGTGACACAATACGAGCTTTATACAGTCACTTTTTACCAGCTTTGTCTTGCAGCAAGCTAACGGATGTGGCCTGTTTTACTATTGGATGCAACACCAGAATAGGCTGCAGAGCATGCAGTCAAGTGCCTCATCAGCTGCTTTGGCAGTGGCAAACACATCCTTGACCTGATCAGCTTGACTACAGGGAAAACAGAACCCTGACCTTGACTGCATTGCCACAGTGAGTAAACTGCTCAACAGTAGGATCTGCTCACAATTGAAATGCATTGTATTTGAGGACTTGCATGAGCATTCTGGCTGGTCATGTGTACCTCAGTTGTAGGCCACGTCTGTTCCCCAGCAAGGGGGTCAGGGCTGTTGAGACGCACCAGCCCCTGCCTAGCTGATGGATTAGCCACAGCTAGCACCTTGGCGCCACTGCCAGCCATGTCCATTGAGCTCACCCCACTGGCTGTGGGCTTACGACCACTGCTAGCAGGGGCCTCTGCCACCTCTATGCGGTCAATACTGAAGTCGCCACAGCCCTGAATGTGCACTGGCTGGTTCACAGACAGCCCAAGGTACCGTACATATCCCCTGCAGCAGGACGAAAGGGATGTACAAGAGAAGCTCACAAAAAGCTGAACTCGAAACTGGGAGCTTGAGTGGAGACCTGCAGCTTGTCTCCAGTGTCTCACTATCACACATCAAAGGCCAATGCATTTTGGCAACAACAACTCTTTGCAGGCAGAGGTCGTGAAGCTGACACTGCCTTGACATAGAAAAAAAACAGCCTAGATGGTCAAGCAATGATGTGGCAAGACAACGGTCTCTCTGGAAACGCACACCATGAACACAGCATCCTTGACAACAAGCAGCATCATTTCAGCAGCACTTGACAGCTTGCATCTCACTTGAGGACTACTGTGCCTTGCGTTGCAGGGTCAGAGGTATCAAAGAGAGGCTGGGCTGAGTCCAAGTGCAGGGCGGGGCGCTGCTGACGCCACCAGGGAAGGGTGGGGTGCATCTCTCCCAAGTGCCTCAGCACCTGCTGACAGTCTGCTGCTGTGTCTGCTGACATCACCTTGTGGTCACCAGCAATCTGCAGCAATAGCAGTGTGCATTTGCGATTGCTGTCGACATCAACTCATAATCCCCAGCAGTCTCAAGAGGCGCTGCTGATGCAACAGGGGTAGGGTAGGGTGCATCTCACCCAAGTATCTAAGCACCTTCTGACAGTCTGCTGCAGCAACAGGAACAGTCAGCTGCAGTGTCTGCTGTATGTGTTCTGCAGTCTGCAGCGGCGCCGCCTTGTAGAATTGCCTTTGTTCACGCAACCCTTACCGCAGACACCGCCATGCAGGGGAACCTTGGAGATCTGCTGAAATTGGGTAAAATGGTGCAGGGAGGGATTCAGCTGCTTGGCGTCCATCAAGAAAGCAAGCATGCTTTCAAGCAAACAGGCTGATAACAGCGTCGTCTGCAAGTGGCCTGTGCTGAACAAGGACACACAGCTAGGACAGACTGCACATTGTGATTACATCAAACAAAATGGTAAGGACAAGAGCCATTTTGAGGGCCTGCCTCAGCACATGAACGTTGACTCGGAGTTGCAGCATCAGTGTACACGCATACATTCTGAGTATGCCTTGCCACCATGTTGAGCTCAAAAGAGTTCCCAAAACACAGAGCCTCCCTTGCATAGGAAGGGGAGGGGTACAAGTGTCAGACCTGATTGGCAACAGCTGCTTGAGCTCTCTTCTTGGCTGCTGCCCTGTCCTTGAGGCCTGCACCAGGCTCCCCCTGCACCAGCAGCTGTAGGCTGGGCAGGCCCATCAGCCGCACCACCGCCAGGCTACTCAGCCCTGCTGCATCCACCTGAGCTGCTGTAGCACTGCCAGGCATCACCAGCAGCACCACCTGCCATGCTTACACAGTGAGTGCATGATCACGGGAGCAGAATGATTCAAGAAGTGACTTCTGTTGCTGGTCTCTACTGCTTGCTCAGTGTTGCCAAGCACCACTAGCAGCCTCAATATGGTCAAATGGTGCTGACACTAGGATGCACACAATGTCTGCTGTGACTGTGCTTATCCAGCTATGGCAGGAGCGGAAGCGGCTTGGCAAGCAGACAAAGCAGTGTGGTGGGCCAGGGAAGGTCCATAAAGCAATGCTAAAGTAGGAAGTTATGGAGCAACAGCTTCAGGTAGAGATCTGCATTGAGCGCGCTTTCCACAACTTCCCCTGCTTGTATGCAGGGTCAATTCCGGAAAGCATGCTCTGTGCAAGCTACTCTTGCTGCAGCTTTGTAGAGGGTAATAGGGAGTATTGTTCCCACAAAAGCTCTAGAGGCAGGAAGAAATTAGCAAGTGCCGACAATCATAGTAAGCAGACAGAGGGCTGACCTCTGCTGATCTGGCCAGCCCCACTGCAACCAGGGGATTGTGCAAGTCTGCAGGTGGTGGCACCAATTGCATGACGCTGCGCTGGCCTGGCAACTTCACCAATGTAGGAACCATGGCAGGAGCAGCTGCAAACAATACGCTGTCAATGTCATCATTCAGTTTGTGCCAAAGGCAGCAAGATCCTGGTGACATCTTATTTACACAAGCTTCACAAGTGAGAACAGCAGGGGACATGTCTCTTACACAAGCTTCACAAGTTGAAACAGCATAAAATGCAGATTATGCAATATGTGTACTGTGGATGGCCTGAGCTCCTATTGCACAAAGTTGAAGGTCACCATTAGACATTTTACAACTGATTCACAAGCACCAAGGTTTGGCACGTATGCTGATGGTCAGCTTCCAGTATAAACAACGACATCACAGCCCACGTGGCACAGGTAACAAGACACGCTTCTGCCAGATGATCTTGCCCATGGACTGACCTTCAGATTCAACCTCCATGCCAGATGCAGCATCACTCACAACGGTGCCAGCCTTGACTAGCTCACTCCACAGTCGAGGCACATCAACTTCCTGCAAAGAGACGAACTTAGCTGAGCAAGAGATCATTTGTGTTGACGTCTGCTGCTTTACAAATATGAAACAAGATGCATCGCTGGTGCGCAAGCCATGCGCCGTTTACGAATGCTTGAGTGCAATGCTTGATCACAATTGGTCTGAGCATTTGAGATGGCGCAGCACCTGTGACAGTGGGAGCAGGCTGACAACTCTGGGTGGTTGTGGGTTGCGCTTTTCAGCCAATGCTTGTTCACGCTGCTGCTCTCTGCAAACATCACTCGTTAACGCAGACCTGAGCAATACACAAAGGATCCCACAATTTCGTCGGGTGTTTCAAGACATACCTGTGATGCTGTGTGATTTGTTGTCTCTGCTGCTTCTTGCTTACAGCAAAGCCCTGTTGGGACTTGGCAGAGAGACGGTGGCCATGACCAGCCTCTGCAGACCAGAAATTGGTTGCCATTTCGTATGCCTAGCTCCTTTTGAAGATGCTGCATGATCCAACAAAGCTTGGTCTGACAGACATACAAAACAGCTTGCCTTTGTTTGCCTTGTGTTTCTGTCTAGCGCTCAGGCCCGCTTTCTTGCCAGGTTTATGAGGCTGCAGATGAATTGCAAGGTCGGCTTGAGTTGCACCGCTTATTTTTGAATTGCGTATCGCAGGTTACAGAGGCCGGATCGTCAACGCACCTTGTTCTTTTGACCGTGGATGGAAGGTCCTGCCATCTGTCTTCGTTATCAAGACAGCTGACGATCTCACAGCATGGTGCAAACGCAATTTGCCAGCGCTTGTATGCTTTCTTGTCGCAATCGCTACCTGCAGTGATCGGCGTTTACCAGTACGACCTGACGAGCAGCCAAGAGGGCGGTTGCTGTCGGACTGCCTCAAGCGGTAGGGCGCAATGCCGTTTCGCCCTTCTCGCTTTGCAGAGATTTCTGCTTTGCGGTGATGTGCAACGCATTAGACTTTAGCTCAAGCGATGGTATAGCTGTATGCAAAACAATTGTCGAGAAGTGCTGTGCAGCACACTCCCGATTGCGCGAGCGGCTGTCTTGCAAAGTGCAAAAGTGCGCTGCCACATCAGCTTGGCTCTGCTTCGGGCTCGCGCCCTGTCCAGCCTCTGGCTCTGAAAGACTACCGAGCAGCCAGACAAAACAGCCTGTATTCCAACTGCTGCACAAGCTTCCTCTAGAATGGTGGCCACGCCGCTGGCCCCTAACGCGTCAGGAGGAGCTACTGTATATGAGCAGGAGGCTAAGCTAGACAAGCTGTTCAATGAGCTACAAGCTGGCTTCAAGAAGATGGAGGGCATATCAGATCCCAACAAGCAATCGAATGTGCTTAAGGACTTGACCAGCAAGATGCAGGAAGCCAAGAGGTGAATATGCCACTCTTTCTGATGCTTAAGCTGTGCATAGCCAGCCAGACCTGCTAGAGATGGCATCGTGCTGGTCAAGCGGCACTTCCCACATTGTCTCACTTGCTGTCTGTTGCGCAGTCTGATCAAAGAGTTTGAGCAAGAGGCAAGAACAGACAACATGCCTGCTGCTGAGCTGACTTCGCGTAAGAAGACCATGGTGCAGCAGCTCAACGAGTACATTGCCAAGAAGAAAGAGCTAGGCAATGACATTGCGGGGCGTAAGGAGCTGATTGGAGCTGCCAAGCGCGGCGATGGCCCCAAAGACTACAACAGTGCGTATTTTCACCCTCCTGAACACCAATAGGCCGCAAGTCATCCTGCAAGCTCTCATGTCATGTGTCAGCTTGATTCATGTGAAAGTGCGCATGCTTCATCCTCTGCAATGACGGTTCATAGGGTCAGCATGCTGTGCAAAACGCGATGCTGCAGCATGTTTAGAGCAACATGGTCTGATCCTGCAGCCATGGACACCACACAGCTGATCACTGAGGGTCGCAAGAAGATCAAAGAGAGTGATGAGTCACTCATACGGTCTGAGAAGCTGGTGGCAGAGACAATTGACATTGGCACCAAAACAGCAGAGAAGCTTGATGATCAGACTAAGCAACTAGAACGCGTAGTGGATGACCTGGATCAGATACACTTCTCAATGAAGAAAGCCAGCAGGATCATCAGGGACATCACACGCGCAATTGCTACAGACAAGTAAGCCGCTCAAGCTATTGCTGCCTGTCTGAGCAATTCAGTGGCAATGTAGCGTCCTCACGAGCACTTTGAATGCGCCAACTTGAGCGCAACAAGCACTTGATTTTGGCTAGGCCAGCACGTTCTTATTGGAATCATTGCAGCTAGAGCTAAGCAGTGGCATTGCAGCAGATCAGCATGTCAGGCCTGATGCTGACATGCTGATCTCAGTGCATTTTAAAGTAGGGTCCTTATATCTTTAGATGGCTGCATGTTTGGTGTGCAGGGCAATCATGGGGTTCATCATGCTGCTAGTCATTGGAGTTGTGGTCATCATCATCCTGAAGATTGCGCATATACCCAAGCACGCCTCAAATGTAAGTGTGTTCTCCCTCTTTCTTGCTGGCATTGTACAGCCGTCAAGCTTTGCTGCATACCTGTCTTTGCATTCCCTGCTTTGGAAAAGGCAACAACGGTGAGATATCCACCATTGCCTGCTGTTTTTGCAATGTCTGAACAGGCAACGGCAGGCTGGAATATTCTGCTTTCATACGTTTTATTTGCTTGTGGATTGCGTGTCAGGTTGCTAATTTGACACAGTTAATTTGTGCCATGCAGCCCTCACCGCCACCGCCCCCTCCACCACCCACCAGCACAGGAAGGCGGATTCTCGGCTATAGTGCGCCCACCATAGCCCAACCCCATTACACAATCACGTAGCCTTAGCACAAGCGTCCAGGGTTTCTCTAGTGATCATGCTTACTGTGTCATCGAGCTCCGAATCCAGCCTGTGGTAGGTCTGTTTAGCTATTTTACTTTAGGTGTGAGCGCTGCATCCCGCCCTGCTCGATGCATGGAGCACACAAATGGTTTGCCTGAAAGGTCGCAGCTGCAGCAGCGCTGTTTCAGTGAACCCGCGCCAGACGGAGTAGTGCACTTCCAGATCGTGAACTTTCGTCGACAGCTATTTGTGTGGTTGTCGGCTGGTTCTGGACAGCTAGGACATCTATGCATGGCTTCGCAAACAAGAATGGTACGTGTGCTTTTTCATTCAGTGTTGCCGTGAAGCGGTATACGTCGCGCTGAAGCTGTATACGTGACATTCACAGGACAGCGTCCCTGCCGTGACAAATCTGAACCATAGCAGCAGCAGCGATCCTGCAGCTTCCTTAGCACAGAAACTGGGTGAAAATTGCTTTGTGTTTCTGTTGAACCATTCATGGACGTTTCACTGACTCATTGAGCCTTACAGCTCTACGAGTAAACAAGCCAGTGGTCTGCTCCTGCCAGATACCTCAATCTGCGGCCATGCTTCAGGTTTGAGAGTCACAGCATCCACACAGATGTTACATATGGCCCTTGTCGCAAAGTCTTGGCTGTGTAGGCTTTTGCTGAAAGACGATTGTTCCAAGAGCTGGACAACATGACTCTGTGAGAACAGTTGAAAAGGCTACAGCCTTTGCCATGATGAGGCTGCTGAACCCACACTTCAAAAACTTGACCTTGCCAATATGGGCAGCAGAGCCGTGTCCAATCTTCAATATTCATGAGATGGCATGAGTAGCAGTCACAGCAGCTGCTGCGCTGTGATGCATGAAACTGCAGCAGCAGAGGCGCAGATGCTCATGCCATTTGTAAGTATTGTTTGAATGAGTTTACAAATGACTCGTCAGTCTCTTCTCATGTCAAGTTCATCCGAAGCTTGACAAGAAGATTGAAGAAAGATGGCATGCCAACAAAAATGTCTCATCATCTGTAACAACAGTATATTCATCACAAGACCTGCATATATATACTTAAATGCGCAGATACTGCATGTGGCTGGAGATGAGTGAGACTCAGTAGCTGAGTCTACAAAATGCTTGGCTCAAAGATGTCACATTATGTCATGTCATGTCAAGGGTATCCAGAAGAGGCTGCACGTCAATGCCAAGCTCCTCAAGCTTGGCTTGTAGTCTGCAGAACACCAACCGAATCGTCAACATCAATCAGTTTGCTATGAAGTGGACAATGCAGTCCATAGAAACAGCTTGCAAACAGCAGATACCAGACACAAGTGGGCGACTTGCTCGACCGCATAAGGATAGCTGCTGCTTGCCTATCCTGCAGTCTGCATAAGCAAATGATGTGCCAGCTGCAACTGCAAAAATTGAAATTGGCTTACATCTGCGTCTTCTGCTCCTCTAGACCAAGGCATGTCAGCAAGTCTGTCATGGTGGCTTCTTCAGCATCATCATCATCAACATCTTCGCCATTTTGCGCTGAAGAGCTGTCCTGTTGAGGGACTTCAGCTGCAACACCTGAAAACACAAACCAGATGCTAGAATGCTGTGCATGTGCTAATCTGATTCGCACACCCACTAGTTCTGCATGTCTAGCCAAGCAGAAAAGCATGTTGCTGCAGAACGCAACCCTGTGAGGCATGCTCAGCATTCAAGATGATACCCAGGCATCAAAGGTGTCACTGCAAAGTTGCAAGGCTGACCTGTGCCAGAGGCTGAGGGTGCATGATCAAGTTGGCTTTGCAGCTTCTTCACTTGGGCCTCTAACTGGAAGGAATGTACTTCTAGGTTGTTGTAAGCCCCAGCCAGGTCTGACAGCTCTGCTTCAAACCGATGTGCAGCTGATGATGCCTCCTGTTCTGTTTGTTTGGCTGATGTCAGGGCAGATTGTAGCTCAGACTTCTCATCTGGAAGAACAAGATGCGGCTTGAATGGACTTGTGCATCACTGAGCCAGTCCAGTTTGCTGTGTTGGCAAGGGTTGTCGAGACTGAAGCTCAGAGTGTGAAGTATGCAGCAAAGAGCCAGGTCCCCTCAAGATCTTGCGTTTGCCTCATGCAACGTGGGCATGGCACCTGTGAATGTCTATTGTAGTAAAGGTCGTCTTGCTATATACTTACCCTGCAGAGCTCGCAACTGATTTTGTAGCACGCTGACTTGTTCCTCAGCTCTGCTGCAGGCTTCTTGAGCGGCTGCGAGCTGTGTCGTTGAGGTTGGGTGCATTGCAGTGGCTGATGACTGATTCTGGCTGTTGCCATTGCGCAGCTGCTGCACCTCCCTATGGGACAGAAACTTTTGATGATGCAATTGTTCAAACGCTGTGCATCACAAATCCTGGAAAGGTGATCTTGCCTGGTGGCAATTGCATTGTACGCAATTCAGCAGTGTCAATGTGGAGGCCTGCAGCGCCATGGTCAGTGTTCAAGCACGCAAGGCTGGAAAAGTTGCAAGGCAGCTGGAAAGACAATTTCAAACAGACGCTTGGCATGGATGATGTTCACGAGCAGTATCACCTCTGTAGCTGCTGTATGCGCAGCTCAGCTTGCTTCAGCTGGGCAATGCTTGCATGATGTCCAGGAGAAGCTGAAGTAGATGCTGACTGGCCTGCCTGCCTGCCAAGCAGGCGCTGCCGCACCTGCTGCTCAACTGTCAGGATCAGCTGCGTTGACTGCTGGTCAAACGGGTTCTCCACTGCAGGCTCTGGAGGACTATCCTGTATCTCATTGTCAGCCTCCTCACCTGCAGCCAGCCTCGGCCTGAAGGTGTGCAATCGGTCTCCTTGAAGCACATTACCATTTGCAGGGAGTTTGGTCAGGTAGCAGAACATGCAGCTAGTGCATTCAATTCTTTACATGAGCTGTTCTGGCATTCCCCAAGAACATAGCAGCTTAGCTAAATTTGTGGATCACACCACAAGTCACTCTTGCACACCTGGTAGACGTTATTGATCATGTCTGGATGCCATGTATCAGGCACTGCCCCTGATTACTGTGCATCTATTGCTAGGATCATCAAAAGACAACAAATGTCAGGAGTTCATAGCGTTGCTTGGTGATGGTAGGCTTGGTACCTTGTTCACCATCCTGCCTCTGCTCAACGGTAGGGGTCGTGGGGACCTGAAGACCATTAACACCAGCAATGAAATCTGGTGTTTGCTTGACAGACTCAATGGATGACAGAAAGCTGGCCATGCCAATCTGACTGTTGATTCCCTCAAGATATGAAGTAAATTGAGTCCCCTGCACAACAAGGAGTTTTGCATGTGAAGCACACAGAATTATTGCAGCAAATATCAAATTATGGCCAGGAGCATAAAGGCTCCTGGTCCACTTGCGCAATGCCAACAGGACCACAGCCAACAGTCAACCCAGCATTGAAGGGTCACAGCAGAAATGCCTGTGCATGCCGGCCTGTAGAAAGTCACCTGGGTTTGTGAAGTGACGCAGGCCCCCAGGAGGATTGCAGCCAGCCCAGCCAACAGTGGATCAGCCTGTACCTCCCTGCAAGTGTCAGCAAACCTCATCCTTTTGGAGCTTGTAGCAAACAGCTGCTAAATGCTGCCAGAGGCAATACCTTGCAAGCTCAGTGTGAGGTGATACCCTGATGGTCATGTACATGATCTATGATAGTGGTTTGCAGGAGACACTGATGTCATTTTAGGTACTGCACATATTTCTGATGCACTGAGCTATGCATCTCAATCTTAAGCTTCAAGCAGTGGCAACATCCAATTATGAAATGAATGCACTGAGCTGCGTTGTAGTCTACAGGCTGGCTGCTCAATTGCTGATATGGCCGTTGTTTACACAGGCTGTTAAGGTGGTGCAGGTCCAGGCACTGCAGATAATGTTAAAGCGACATCACAAATGCAGCACTATGACATTACTGAAGCTTCAAGTGACAAGTTACACATCCTGTATGACAGCATACAGGGCAGTGTTGCAGGATGTCTCAGCAATATGGTTCACCTGTTCAGGATAAGATCAGTGAGCAAGGGCAGACAGCTTGTGCTGGAGAAGCCCTGCTGAACAGCTGGAGAAGCGCCAGCCAGCCATGTGATCATGAGCAACATTAACAGGACGGCAATATGCACGTGACCATCTGTGCCATCTGCAAAGGCAAATGCATTCACCTGAGTCTGCAAGTTGCTGAGCAGCAAAGTCAGGCCCTGCTTGGGGTGATTACACATTTCAGCAGTTTGCATGGTCAACCAACAGCATGGCCAGAATTCAGGGCTTAGCTTGTGGTATTTTGGCAACTTTGGAGTGAACAACATCTGCCAACCAGCAAGCATGGCGTCCTTGAAATTGTTATTCTTTCGACCCACCAGTCACAAAATGCTGGCGTGGTGAGATAGTCAGGAGAATGGAGGGGCAGGGGAAAATGCTGAATGTGCGTACGCAATGCCGTCTGCTGCAATACTTTTGTGTGTTCTGCCCAGTTGCGCACCGAGAGCCATGAGCAACATCATGTCTGTGAAACAAGTTCGGAGAAACAAGCCGATACAATAGCAGCACACCTGCATTAGCCACACCCACTGCTTGATGAAGCAGGTGCATTGGCCATGTGTTGTCAGAGATCTCTGCTTGGCCTGTTTGAGGAGTGATTGCTAGCATTGCTTCTTTGCCCTGGTTGTTATTCACCAACAGGTAGGACAGGACCCTGGCAGCTCTTCCCTTTGCCTGTACGTGGCAGACATGATTCTACCAATGTTCACAAAGCAAAGAAGTCTTGCTTTGCTGTTGCAACTCCCAAAGAACTTTCTGTCCAATTGACATGGTGCTTACTTGAACATAGGTGCAGGCTGTTTTTATGCAAAACACCCGTGAGTCCGGTGCAAAGCAACATGTTTGTATCAAGATATGTCGCATGCAAGGTGCTTGTGTGCTGCTCCAATGTAGCCACATGGACCAGCATTTCAAGCTGTTTGCAAATGCTAACGTTGAGACGCGCAATCGACATCACTGGCCTTGATTGGGGAGCACAGATGTCACCTGTGAGGCATTAGGCTGGCTGTTGAGCAAACACTGCATGAGATCTGCCCCAAAGGAACCCGCCTGACCTGCAGCGTCAACAGGCTCAATGGCATGTGGCATCGCGTGCAACACCTCCTGCCAAGCAGCAAACAATGTCATGTCTGATGCAATGTCATGTCTGATGCAAAGCCTGCTGAAGGGCACAGCAAGTCAGTCAACTGTTGCTGAGCTTCAAAACTGCAGAGCAGTCAGCAAGAGTCTAGATCATGTGTAGAGCTAGAAGCAGCTCTGACCTGTTTGATGTGCTTGTGCTGATGGCGTTGTGATTGTGCTGATGAGGACCTGTTGGCCTTCTGTGTTGGCTGTGCAGAAAGCTTGTAGCACTTTCAGGGCACCAATGCGCTCCCGGATGTCTGCGCTATGCAAACCAATATGTAGAATGACCTGCAGAAGACAGCACAGACAAGACGTAAGTTTGCTGCAGGGTGGATGCAGGATTCAATGCCAGTCACTCAACCCCAGACATCACCAATCATAACATACCAGTAGCAGAATGTTAGACTTTGTTTTCATGCCTGCAATGAGAAGGCCCTGAGAGGTCCTTGCATTCACACAAGGACATCACAATTTTTTAATTTGGGGTACCGTGTTATACCACTGCAGAGTAAGAGCATAGTATACACCTGAAGAGCACTGTTGCTCGTGCCTGAGGAACTTGGGATGTCTGCATCTAAAAGTCGCTGCTGGCAGGTATGATTGCCCTCAATCAGCTGCCAGGTGCACCTCAAAGCCTGCAAACACATTATGCTCAACTGTGACTAAATAACAAGTTTACTCAAAGCAGAGGTGTTTAGAACAGCTGTGGCAGCTGGTACCAGCAGAGTCAGAGCACCCTTTGCGCAAAGAGCACTACAGCATCTGATGCTGAATAAAAAGAGGGAGTCGCCATACAAGAGTGCACGGAGCCCACTGCAGCATTGTTGAGGATGCTTGTGAAAAATTACCTGAGATCGCAGGGCAGGAGTTGAGGCTGCAATGAGGTGAGTGAGAGCCTCCAGGCAGCCCGCCTGCAGCAGAGTTGCCTGCCGGCTGGCTTTGTCTGATGGCTGCTGTGCTTGCTCACTGCCCTGCATGACTGCAACTGCTTCATTGCTGTAATGTTTAACAAGGAATGCAAACATGGCAATCAAGTTTTGACAGATGCATCATGACATCCACACTGCGCCTTAACCCATGTCGACCAGCTTGCCTGGGCCAACCAGTGCAGGCAACACAAAATACCGATCATCTGGTGTGCAAGTGAAGTGCATGAGACCCTGTCACCTGTTGGAATCACCTGGTGAGCTGATGCAGAGGAGACTGGGGCAAGAAGCAGGTACAAGCTGTCCAAGCCTGCTAGCAGGTTGCCCAACTTTTGGCGGGCCAGAGGCTTGAACAGGTTGGCTTGCGTTCTTAGTAGGCCCGGCAGGCTGACTAGGTGGTTCATCTCTCTGCAACGTTTGCAAACTTGCGTTTCCTTTGCTGCTGCTCAAGCAATCAATGCTAGGCAAGCTGAGGCTATGCTGCAGCGTTCAACTATACGAAAGTTTCTTTTGCAATCGTATAGGGACATGCCAAAGGTGTTTTGTGCGTAATTGAGGGCAACAGAACAGTTTACACAGCCCTCTGGCGCAGATTCATTGTGCATTTGGCAAGGAACATGTTCCGAGAGTTTGATCACATGTCACACCTGAACAGCATCTGATTTTTGACATTGCCTCTCAAAAGGTTGTTCATCATTTGCAGGCAATCTTGCACAACTATGCCGCCGTCTGCGCCACCTTCGTCCCTGAAGCTGGCATGACATATCTCTGAAAACTGTCATGAGCTTTGTTCGCTCACATCATGAACAAAGACAAATGCTTTGGCAGTCGGCAATGTCAAGTTGAGTCGAACCGATTGCCTGATACTTGATTGCATCATCAATGCAATTTACTCTGCAAGGCATGCTCAGCCAGCACAGAGACAGGGCTGGACTGCCAGGCTGTACATGCTATTGAAAGCAGTTTGCATAGTGGTGCAGCTTGTCTCAAAGTCCAAAGGGTAGGCAGCATACTTGATGATGTTGAGCAGCCGCTCAAAGGCGCCTTCAAAGGCTGCGATCTGCTGTATGGCTGCGTTGGCATGTGTGAGACCAATCAGCAGGAGGAGCACTTCATTGCGCAAGGCGTCCATGTCAGTCATCATGTCCATCAGATGCACAACACCCATGGGCGCAGCCAAGATGGCCTGCAAAGATGCAAACGGGGCTCATATCATCTGTGCTGCTGCCAGCAAGACCTTTCAGTCAAGATATGGAGCTTTGTACGTACCTCTTGAACACGGAGTGAGCTGACAGCAGCCAAACATGTCAACAGCCGCACTGTATGATATTGGACATAGAAGTCAGCAGGCTCATGAGCCAACAACCCCAACATTAGTTGAACATTGTCAGTGCCTCTGCTGAAAACTTCAGCATTGATGGCTGCAGACTGAGGCCCCTGCAAGCACATGCAAACTCGAGCAATGTTTTGCTGAAATCCGATTTTGTATGTTGGGCAAACGCTGCAACTTTATCTGCGTTGCAACAGTCAATGAAAGTGCAATACATTTGCCATAGCCTTTGAGAGCGTCGTGGTCTTACTTGGCCCAAGCCTTCTGCCTGACTTCCTGAGTGGCTCATGACTATTGCAAGGCATTCCAGTGTACCTCTGAGCATGTCAATATCTGAATGGCCCTCTCTGACGATTGCTATGAGCACCGGCAAACCTTGAGCTCCCACAACCAGCTTTGCCTGAATCGCAAGTCAGCCAGATCGAGCTGCCACACAACGCGTCAACTTGCTGATCTGCTGCAGGCAACTCGCACCTTTGCGTTGTTTGCCAGCAGGTCGCGCAGGTCCGCCAAGGCCTCTCGCCGATCTTCCGCAAGCACACCATCCGTGACGCGCTGCAGCAATGTTTCGATTGCGGAGTCGAGGTTTCCTGTAGTTCACGATACTGCTTGAGCTGAGCAGCGAGACAGCTGCGAATCGCAGCATGATTGCCAGGCATACCGTCCCCAGAGCCAAGTACAGCACCTCCCAGGCCCTTTGCAAAATTGCGAAAGCCTTTCATAAGACTCGACAGCCGGTCAAATTCTCAAGTACAGATCACGCGATGTTTAAACGAGAACGTTGAAGCTGCTTGGCTGGCACGACGTCTGGATAAGGCATTTCGTTGCGCTGCATCGCGCTATTGCTGACAGTGACGTTGACGCAAGCATTTCTAGGCCAAATGCCAGCTGAAGCAGTGCAGCCTGAAGCAGGCTTGCTGCTTCTGTGCTGCGAGGGGTGTCGCACTCACGCAGGACAGACTTTGCAGGCGTTTCATGTGTCGGAGGCTCCTCTAGCCCGGTGTAGACGGCTTGAGCGCAAGCCACTTCATTGCAAAATGGAAGAGGAAGGTGCTGCCGAGACAAGCATCAGCGCAAGAGGTGTCGGTGAAAAGGTGGGGTGTCGCGATCGCCAAGCAGCTCGTATAGCTCGCCACTTTTGTTGTTACCTGCAACGACTTTGGTCGTTGAAGCACCCGTGCACCTGGCGCTGCGGACATCGATTGGATTTATGCTGACTTGATCACCCAGTTGCAGGTGCTGGAGTTTTTCTGGAACTTAGCAAGTCTAGACGAGGTAAACCTTCATATGCATAAAGGAACAGCGGTCCCCTGTTGCGGCAAATTGTATTGGAGGCATCAGGGGATCGGCACGGCTCATGCTCTTAATGCGAATGATTTGCAATCTGATTGCCTGCATTGCCTGCGCAATGCCGAGATACAGCAAAGCACGCTGCATATGCTGCCTGTTCTAAACAAACTTAGTGGACCTCATCTGAGGCAAACATGGGAAATCGTGCAGGCTGCAAGAAGCAAGGCAGCAGCAGGGCTGGTTGCTGAGCTTTCCACACTGCAAACAGAACATGCAAGTGTTGAGAAACCAAAGAAAGGGTCTCAGCAGAAGCATTCCCCATCACTGGTAAAGCAGCAAAATATGCAAATGCATACACAATGCACCCCCGCACTGCATGGACATGATGCGTGTGTTCTGTCGACTTGCCAGATCAATATCACTTGGGTTCTGAGTGTTGATGATGCAATGCATGCATTGAGTGCTTGGCTGAAATACTCTGATGCTGTTGCAGGCATATGTCTTGAAGAGACTGGTACGCGGTTTGGCCAGTGCCCGTCAGGGAGCACGGCAAGGTTACGCACTTGCCCTGAGCAAGCTGCTGTCAGATATGCCTGCACTGTCTGCCAAGCAAGTGCTGGCAACAATGGCAGCAGAATTGCAGGTTTCAGGCCAAGCTAAGGTACCGCTGCAATAGCTTGCCATGCTGCTTTCCAACCAGAGCGGCCATGTTGCACTTTGGGGATTTGATTGCTCATACATAGAAAGAATGACTGCCTATGCATGATTACAATGAGTTCCGCCTGGCTGACAGGACGTGAGTACAAGCGCATTCTGCAGGATTGTAAGCAGAGCAATTCTGTAGACACCATGTGCCATCTCTGCTGGAATTACGTGCGTTGCAATTTCCAGGATTGCTGATTGTGCAAAGCGCATCATGTGCGTGCAGGGCTTTGAGGCGCATGATCAGCTGTTGGGGCAGGTGTTTGGCTATGCTGCCATCATCAGATCTGAGCAGCAGATCGATTCAGACAGTGCTGCTCAATGCGCTGACGGTCTGGCAAGCATTGCAAGCAAGAAATCCTTTCTCAGAGAGCTGGCAGCAAATGTGCTTCTAGAGCTGACAGGTATATGACAACAATCAGACCCTATAATTGCTGTGCAGACATGTTGGCAAATGCCACAAGCAAGCAATGTAGCATCTGCAGATGGCCAGAGGTACAATAATGAAACTCACACATGCTGTCTGCAGAGAGAGTGCAGCCCCCGACATTGGCGGAAGTCTTGTCAGTTGACAAGTCTGAACTGAAGGCGTGGTTACTGGCACCTGTGTCTGACTGCAGCCCAGAGGTGATGACTTCTTCTTGCTTGCCATTCTGCTGCCTGTCTTTGCAGTCATATCCGGTAGCTGCGATCATGTGCAGTGTCCAAAGGCTCAAGGATTGTGCAATGAACATGCAGATGGCACAATAGCACAGCACTTATGCCACCCAATTTTAACATGTTGTATGCATGATGCAGCGCTTGACACAGCCCAGAGAACTTCATGGTCTCTGTGCGCTCATCACGCTTTTCTTGCGATGAACACATGCACCTGGATGCACACCCTTCTTGTGCCTCTCATGCAGGCTTTACTGCTGGCTGTGCGACTGTGGAGCTCTCTGCCAGCTGATGTTTTGCAAAACACAAGTCTGCTGCCAAGAGGTGCTGAGCCACCTCCAGCCGGCTTCTTCAAACAGTCTGGTGACTCCACTCAACCAGCAGCTGCAGCTGCCTTCTTCACTGAACAGCACTTGCAGACACTACTGCCAATCCTGAAGAGCAGCAGCAGCAGCCACCCTCGCCTGCACAGCTTGTGGCCCACACTACTGGCCTTGCTTCTGCCTGGCTTCACGGCTGTCAAGGTGAGACAAAGCAGGATGTTTTTCAGCTGTGATTGATTTGTTTGCTTTGCTGCCTCGCCAAACAGCTTCCGTAAAAGCTGCAACAAAGCCTGCAGTATTCAAGGCATGTCTATGTTTGCATGCACTTGTTGCAAGGCAGTTACTCAGCACTCCATTCTTGCTTTGTGTCTTTCACCTGTCTCATGGCCTAATTGTGATACAACTACTGCTTGTATTCAGCACACACAAAAGTCTGCTGCATTTGCCATGAGGCATATGGGGAGCAATCAAGCAGATTCAGCCATGACCAATGGTGGTTCACAGGATCAGGATGCAACAGAAGATGAGAAGGGCAACAGAGGCAAGGTTGGGGCAGGGCAGATTGAAAGCCTGTGGACAGTGGTGGTGCAGGACCTGTTCACATCCTCTCATGAGCGCAAGGCTCTTGGCTTCCAGCTCTTCAACATTTTGCTGCCACACTTGCAGTAAGTCACAGCTCACATGTTTTCTTTTTGTGTTGAAAATACATACTCATGCCCCCAGCAGAAGCAGCTTGCATGATGTCAGTCCAATCATGATGTAGCATTGCATCTGCAGCCAAACTCAACACTGGATGCTTGTTGTGTTGCAAATGCATGTGCAGCCTGCATCAAACTCACGGCCAACCATCTTGCAGCTTCTGGGCCAGGGAAGCAGTATGCATCCTTGCAAGACCTTCTGCTGTTGTTGCAGGCCAGAGCAGCTACCAATTATCTTTTCTGGCAGCTTCCTCAGGTGTTTCACCAACAATCTGACAAACGCCAAGACCTATCTGAACAACAGTGCACAGCGTTCCGCACAACGCATCATCGCCATTGCTAGCAAAGCTAAGGACACCCCTGGAATGCAGGTGCAGTTTCATATCCAAGTATTGTGCTCACTTGTCTTGCATTTGCCTAGTGCATTCTGTCCCAAATAATGTCCTGATGCATATCTTCCGTAGTAATGCACACTTTCAGTGGTGGTATGTTTTGGGTAGTATGCACGAAGTACACCTGTCAAGTTCTTTTCCAAAGATCCCATGCTTCAGTCAAAGCTTGAAGTCTACTGCATGCTTGCCAGATCATGGAGTTGGTCGAACCAGATCCTGTACACTGCTGTTGTTTTGCTGTAGTGCATCATTTGCAGACCGTTACACTGAGCGTTGAGACTGTGTGGCATTGCAGACAGCATTAGCAGTGGCTCTTCAAGGTGTGGGGGGGCAAGGCTTCGACAAGCTGGCCAGGACACACACTGTCGCCAAGCTTCTACAGGTCAGTTCATTGTGAACAGCAACAAAATCAGCATTTGCCAGGACAGCTAGCTTGAACCACTGGCAGTCTGAGCACAGCCGCCTGGCTCTGTCTTTGTCTTTGGAGCATGACACCTTTTGCTGCTTTTTGCTGCCTCGGGGACATTTGCATGTGTGTCTGCATCTGCTGCAATGGTTGAAAGGCTCAAGCTGATGGTTTGTTGTACTTATGTGTACAGGGACTGGATGCAGCAGGCTTTGAGCCGTATGTGCAGCAGCTGGAGAAGAACTTTGCCAAGGGTGTCAGGCTTGGGGTGGAATCTGAAGCCAATCAGCCACAGGTATGTGTGCACATACCCGCCCTTGCAATATTCTACTGCACAGCTGCGCTATACTTTTGCGGCTGCTGTTCAAATGCCAAATCACAAAGTTTTGAACATGTTTTACAAGACACAAACGATCGAGTGTAGAAGGTCTCAGTTCAACGAGACTTTTGCTTCACTGAAGCTTGTGGAAGTGATCACAGCATGCAGTGAAGTTTATGAATGCTGTTGCAGCATGAATCAGTTTTTTGGCTTGCAGGACGTTGAGCGGGCTCGGCAGGTAGCTGTTGAGCAACTGTGCAGCGTAGGCAGCATCAGGAAGGCGCCTGTGCCCATCAAGCTGGAGATTCTCAAGTTCCTGGCCACACATGCCTTCTTCACTGTTGACAAGGCTACTGCTGGCAAGGTGGATACTCAAACCGACCCACATGCGGATCAGCACCCATGGAAATGCTCATGCTGAGATTGTGATAGCTGTGCTGCCAAAAGCAGTTTGTCCTGCAGTGACACTTACGTTTTGCCATTTGAAGTTTTGTGCCTGCTTGTATGGAAACAAAAAGGGTCATGTATCTGATTGGCCAAAATTTACCGCCCTTTTGTTTTTGATACAAGAATTTTGGGCCGCCTGCACATGCATCATGTCTGCAGTGCTGCAGCAGCTGCATTCTGATGCAACAAAAGCTTCTCTCTGGATCATCACACGTGATTGCATGATCTGCTGCGGATGCTTGTGCAGGGCAAGTCTAAGGAGGTGAAAACAGCGCTGCAGGCACAACCAGCTCCTTCAAACGCCACACGGCAGCACTGCGCCGCCCGCCTCATCTCTCTCCTAGACACCGCTACTAAAGCAGCATTGGCCCCTCCAGAACCTGTCAACAGCAAGAAAATGAGCAAGAACAAGAAGAGAAAATTAGCAGAGATGGCTGCAGACGGACCAGCAGCAGCTGCAGTGCAGACGGGAAGGCCAGAGAGCCCGTTTCTGGCTGAAACAGTAGCCTTTGTGAAGGACTTTCAGGGGCAAAAGGGTGTGGGCCTGGCTGTTGCCCTGCCTGAGGATATGCCTGCAGCCCTGGACAAGTTGCAAGAAGCTGCAGCTGCGGCGTCTGCCACAGCAGGTATGTTGTACTGATTTGTGATTGCCCTTTTGCACTGCATTATGAGCTGGATGTATCAACCTCATGAACAACATAGCAGCTTGTCAGTGATTCTGTAATTCATCATTTGGTACCATGCCAGGCAAGTGCAGTTTTGAAGCATGACAGCTGCCTGACTTGAGACAAGTTAACGCATGAAAGCCATTGTATTTGAGAGGCCCACTTGTGCATACAGCCCTGTTCCAGGAGCGACAAACGTGTTTGACACTGCTCTATTCTGCAGGGCCAGAGTCACTACAGGTGCGAGCATTGGTGGCACTGATGCGCTGGCTGCGCCTCTACATTCTGGCTGACCCCACAGCCACCCAGACAGATGTGCCCTCAGATCTAGCCGTTGTATGTACTGGAGCGCTCACACTGCCCGTCAAAATGCCCGCAGAAGGTGTGATCATTTGCCTGGGCCACTTTGATCACTGTTTGTTAATGCTTCCGGTGGGCATTGCAGACAGCCATTGGGATTGTAGTTTCAGGAGCAGGGAAGACTTGCCTGTGCCTGGCCACCGACAGCTCGGCCACCTGACCTTGCAAAGTGCAGTGCAATGTTCAAAAGCCTCATGTGCATGCTGAATGTATACAGCAGGATGCACAACTATGCTCAACAAAACAGCTGGGTTTGCAGCGATGGTTGGCAGTGCATGCCAAGCTTTGAAATCACTCCTGGTATATGCCCTGTTCTTTCATGGTCACACCTTTGTCTTGCAATCTTGTCAGAGTGCATCAAGGCTTAGTAATGTCACATTATGAGATCCAAGATGTCCAAAAAGCCCTGAAGCATCTGTTGCTCTATGTTTCCCCACAATTTCAATGAACTAAGTGCCAGGTAAGGATTTTCTGTTTCAGTCCTAGCATGCAAAGTTGTTACAATGTCGCCTCATGCAGGTGAGCCTCCTTGGGCAGATGTCATGGTTGACATTTTGCTCAGCTTGCTGGGGCGGTCTGGTGGTGCCCTGCCGTTTGGCCCCCTGAGAGAAGCGTGTGAAGCCCTGTTCAGAGCCCTTGTAGAGCAGGTGACGCCCGAAGGCTTTGAGGACATGGTCAGGGTGGTGCAGCAGGCAGGGCAGGCCCAGGCTGATGAAGAGGACCAGGATGAGGTGTTTGAAGAAGAAGAAGATGGTGCAGGTATTTATCAGTGTTTTTTGCTGGTCTGCTGTGTGCTCATTGGCTGCCTAAATATGATGAACGTATAGGCGCTGCCTCAATGTGGCACATGCAATGCAGCCTTGGTGTTGTAGTGACATCAGAATTGACCAGTATTGAGACCTGCTCAAATCTCCTGCTGACTATCCTGGCAGAGCTTAGTGCAGACGACCCTTCAGTCGTCATGTGATGGCAGTTTCTGTGTGGTCGTCATGTCAGTAGCAGCACTGCCTGTGCGACTTGCGTTATGCCATGATGGATGCAGTTGAGCAGTTTCCTGTAAGGTGTGTCTGTTGTTTTGCAAGCTGTTGGGATCCATGTACTTCCACTTCAGCTGATTCACAGTAAAATGAATACATCAGGTAACATGATACTGCAACTCAGGTGTTGATGATAAAGAGGCTGTAGAAGAGGAAGAAGATGATGAAAGCAGTGATGATGATAGTTTGGGCAGTGAAGATGAGTCAGCTGATGACCCAATTGCAAACGTATGCTTCTCTCATGGCTTGCTTTATCTGCTCCTGCCCTCATCATGCTATAACGTCATCACCATCTGGCTTGGCCTGAGTCATTGTGCACCACAGATCTGGTTTGCATCAGTTGCTGCAACTAGAAATTGAAGGCAAACACTGCTGTGCTGACTTGCGAAAGGAACAACTTGTATGACCCCTTTGGATGTGGGCATCACAATGCTGTTGTTATGGCTCGCCAGTTAACACAGTCGTCTTCCCTGAGGCCCTGGTCACAATCTGCAACACAGTTTCCCCTGCAGTGGTGACCTCCATGATGCATGTTGCATGCACTGAGAATGCAGCATCTCAGATTTGACAGCGATGTGATGATCTGCTGCAGGGCAAGGCAGCGTCTGATAGCAGTGACGACGAAGACATGGATGATGATCAGATGTTCCAAATGGACGACAAGATAGCTGCAGCCCTGAAAGTAATGGCGCGAGGTGGCGCCAATGCACGCGAATCAAGAGAAGCCATTGCTGCCTTCAGATTTAGGGTGATTGGCCTGCTAGAGATATTTATGAAGAAGGTATATTTTATCAGTTGTGTATGGCAGTGCCATCCAAGCAGTCTTCTGCCATATTACTCTGCTTGCACAACAGCTTCAGCAGCTTCTACACAAAAGCATCCATGTATTACCTGAAACATTGTGGCTTGCTCATGTGTCCTACTAATGGATGAGATCACTGTGCAAGCTCCCACTGCATGCATCACTGTCAGTGCGGCATTATCTGTCTGTAGCTGCCCTGAGTCAGCAAAGTCAACAAGCCAACAACCTTACATCAACCTTTCCCGTTCTTTGATTGCAACACCATGACCAAAGACTGGAGTTGTGTGCAGTCGCCCAACAGCCCTCTGCTGCCTGGAGCCCTGCCAAGCCTGTTAGCTGCCCTGACCACAGCCTGCCAGCAAGGAGGGGATGCGGCCTTGGCCAACCGCCTCAGAACACTCATACGCTCCCTGCACAAAGCGCAAGCTGTGCAAGCTCGACCTGGTTTTGGTGAGTCCACATCATCACTGCACCCTGCTGGCACTGCCTATGCAGATGACTGCTTTGCGTTCTCACAAGCAACTTGCTAATGGTGCTGTGCAACACCTTTGCCACATGATGTCTACAGAGCATTTCTGATGCTTCTGGTCTTGCTTATTCATTACCAAACCGCACTGCTGTGATCTGGGTGTGTCCTGCGGTAATATGCAAGCGTTTTGTAGGAGTTGGGGAAATACAAGATGGAGAAGCAATTGCTGGTTTGCTACGGCGCACCATGTATCTGGCTTCACGGCACAAGGACCGCAAAGTCACTGCAGCTGCTGGCACAGCCTTTGCCTACCTGCTGCGCAGCAGTGTGAACAGTCAAGGTACAGCAGCCTCCTGTGTCTCCCTTTTGTGCAGCTATCCTGAAGCACACTACACAAACCGAACGGCGCTAACTGCTCAAGCAGGTCCAAGTACATCACTGCGTTTACTTGTGTTGCGCTGACTGCTTTTTGCAAGGGCATGTCAGACTTCCAGCATTTTCCAGCTGCTTTGCAAAATTGCGACATGTTCATTGTGAGATAGGATTCACTGCAGGGGAGCCAAGTGCTGAGGCTGTGGCAGCTGCAGAGTCTGCATTGGACGACTTCTTCACAAAGAAGAAGAGCAAACTCCAAAGGTGAAGGCCCCATACCCACAGATGCTGTGCACTTGCTTGCCAAACAGCATTTGCTGCACTTTGCAGAAATCATTACAGCAGTTAGGGCAGCCTGTATGAGAGTGATTTTGAGCTGCTTCATGTGGATCTGCAGATGAATATGTGAACTTGACACTTGATGATGCCTGTTCAAATTTCACACCATTGAGGCAAAGTATGATGCTAAGCCTCATCTGTACTCAGCAGCTTTGATTGCATGCAGGAAGCTGTTTGAAGATCTGGTGGCACGTTGTCCAAAGCTTGGAACCACAGATCTGCTGCCAAGCATTGTAAAGCACACACGCACCGCACGAAGTGGCCACATGGAGGCGGATGGTGCTGCACTCATCCTTGCCTTCCTGCTGTCTGGCAACAACAAGGTAGGACCTTACGAATTGTTCTATTTCAACCAACAGGTGGACATTGCTTTGGCCCAAGTTGTGCTGTGCAAGCAGCCTAACATTGCATACAGCCTCAATGCAATGTATCAGTGGCGCAGCCTGCCATCCCTAGGGTATGACTTGTGTCATTCCAAGAGTGTGACATGACATTAGCAAGGCTCAGCAACAAAAGCTCAGCAATGGCGTTTGACTGTCCTTTTGCAGGGTGAAGAGCGCTTGAAACTGACGGCTGAAGCCTTTAGGAAGCATGTCACACTTCTGGTTACAGTTACATGTTCTGCCATCAGCGGTAACATTGCTCAGACCCACCGGCAAAGCGAAGCTTTGAAGGTCTCTTGTCTATGCTTTGAGCAGCTGCGAAAGGTACGCTCAAGCGTCTTCAGCAAATGCTTGGAAGCTCTATGTGCAGTCATATTTTACATGTGGCTCTCTTCCCAGTTAATTTCTAGACAGCAATCACTGTGCATGTTCTTTTGAAGTGATTTGCGTGCAGAGCATGCTGTGTCACTGAATCGTGATGTGATCTGGCAGAGGCAGGGATTTCAAGCAGTGTTGATATTTGAGACGGTTCCAACTCTTGCTTGCACCCAAGCTGAGTCAAGTAACAGAATGTCCCTACCCATTTGCCATACCTACGCTGCATCAAAGCAAAATTGATGGGTGCAGGTCTACCCCCAGCAATCTTTGCAAGACCTGATTGGACCACAGCAGATTCAGACCTTGCTGCAATTCATTGCCCAAGCTGAAGCTGCTTCTGTCAAGAGCAAGAAGGTATGCTAATCAGGCCTTGCTTGGCTGTTATCCTTATACTGCATGTTGTCAAATTGTCCGTGAAACAAGGTCGTGGGCGAGCTGGAGTCACACATGTCTTTTGATGTTACAGCCTTATCATGCAACATGTTGCTGCAGCTGAACTCACAGCATGTACTACCTTGCAGGTTGATGCACAGCTGAAGCGCCTCACGCAGCTGTTGCACAGCTCAAGCAACACAGGTGCAATGTTCAAGCACATCAAGCCTGGCACCAGCAAACTTGCAAAAAAGGAACAGCGAGCGGCTGCCAGGGAAAGAGCTGGAAAAAAGCCAAAAGCACCAAAGGGATTGAAGAAAACGTCTGGAGGGGTTCACAAGCCCAAAAACAAAGACAAGTACAAGAAGAAGAAACCAGCTCAATGATGCTGCGCATCTTTCAGTTGAATTGTTTGACAGCGTGTTGTATGAAGCAGTTGTACGTGTGGAGATGTCAATGAAACCTCAGACTTCTACTGGGGACGCTTTGTTGTTGCATGTGTAGCCAGACAGCAATATACGTGCCAAAGCTTTACACCCTTTGTCTGCATGACATTTCGTTGTGTGCATGACACTGTTCACAGACTGACTAACAGATGCACGAAGGGTCACGAGCGACACGCCTGAGCTGCGACAAATCTATCGCCATAACGGCAAGCGGGGCGGGCCGAGTTACGTCCTGCCCATAGCATGTCGCACGGTGCTAGTGTATCTAGTCTAAGCCTATTTCGGTCGAGGTTCCGGGTTTGCACGCCGCTGATCTGCAACCTTTGCACGGCTGATCAACACCCTGCCGACTGGGCGACGTTGCACCACATGTGATTGCTGCTGCATGCGGCAATGGCAGATAGTCTTATGCCGAGCGTAAACCCCAATGCGTTGCAGACGTGGTATTCCGAGCCCTGCTTTTTGGGAATCGGTGCGTCAATCCGCGCGTAATACACAACACCTCAATGCACAACACCTCATAAGCCTTGTCAGGCTTCTAAATTTGCTCGTGAGACACAGATGAAGCCGGCCGTGGCCCGGTGCTGGGGCCCATGGTCTATGCCTGTGCCTTTGCTCCAATAGCCTACAAGGACAGTCTGGCAAAACAGTATGTGTTGGGAGCAAACCTGGTTGCTTGAGCAGCAAATGCCACTTGTCATATGCAATGGCAACTTGAGACTGTCCTTGACTGCTGATCATGACTACAGGGCCTATGCAGATAGCAAGACCCTGACTGATGAGAAGCGGGAGGCATTATTTAAGGACATCCATAAGGATAATCAAGTTGCCTTCGCATGTGATGTCCTCAGCGCCAATGACATTTCTATCAACATGCTGTCTCGGTGGGCATTCATGTGCGCTGTTCATTTGTCAAAAGAGACTTGCTGATTGCGTCTTGACATACAGAGACAGGATCAGCTTGAACACTTTAGCAAATGAGTCAACATTCAACCTGCTGAATTCTGTCTTGGCACAAGGCGTGAATCTCCAAGAGGTGTGTTTTGCGTCAGGTGAACCGCCAACAGTGCTCCTTGTTTCACAAGGTAATGCTCAGCCATTTATCATGCAGGTGTTTGTAGACACTGTGGGAGATTTAGCAAAGTGGCAAAGCAGATTAGAGAGCAAGTACCCAGGTGTCAGGTGGGCTTTGAACCCTATGTCATTTCTGATTGAGATTGGCAGGGATAAGTTGTTGACTAGCATCAAAGTGCTGACACTCAATATTTATGGCCCACTGCATGCTGCAATTTAAATGCCTCTGTCGTGCAATTGCTACAGGTTTGTTGTTTGTCCAAAAGCAGATGCCATCTATCCTATCGTCAGTGCAGCAAGCATTGTGGCCAAGGTCAGCTGTGTGCCTTGCTGTATTTCGGGGTCAGCATCAACAACTATCTTCCTGCAGGCCGTGTGTTGTTTGCAAAAGCTTCTGTTGCATGCATTCAGGTGACTAGAGATAGACTGTTACGGGACTTCCAGGTAAATGAGACAATTGAAAGCTCAACAGATCAGCATGACAACTACGGCTCAGGCTATCCTGCAGGTAAGATCACACAGCTTTGCAGATAGAACCCAGCTTCAGATGTCACAATATATCAGTTGTGTGCAGATCCTGTCACAGTCTCATGGTTGGCGGCCAACATTATAAGCGTTTTTGGATTCCCATCATTAGTGCGCTTTAGTTGGCAAACAACTGCTCGCATTCTTGAGGAGTCAGCGTGCCCTGTGAAATGGTAAGTCAGTGGCATCACTCTACCTACCACTTGAGCATTGCAGCCAACAATGCTGACAAAATTGCTTGTATAAACCGCAATTGTGATGCATACGACGCCAACCTGCAAGGGTAGAGTCCATTGCTTTTGCTTGCTCAACACAGCAAAGTTGAATCATGCTAAGTCACCTTTTGCATAAGAAGCTGGACCTGACATGCATGTTGATTCAGGGAAAACGAGGCTGAAGACCCTGCGCAAAGCACGCTCAATCTGTACACCATCAGCTCAAACGTCAGCACACCAGTTGTAAATGAACAGTCAACTAGCAACGGGCAGATCTCTGGTAATGCAGCGGGGCAAGGGCACCTGAAAGTACAGGCATCAACCGGCAGAAATCGTCATTCTTATTTCAGAGCAAGAAAGCTACAACGCGTATGTCAGCAAGTTTGAGCATTTGGCTATGGCGCTTCACCCTCTTTGCGTGGACATGCTTGGCAATATCTGCAAAAGCAGTCATCAGCAATGTTGCCTCGACCATGCAACACTAAAGCTACTACAAATTCTTCACTTGATGTAGTGCTGTGAAGGACTTTGCATGTCGAAGAATTTTCAGCATTTGTTGACCAGCTGACGGCAGACAGTAAGTGTTGCGTATGCACCGTCCTTGCAGGCACACCATGTGCAGCTCTTTTGTTTGCTGCAAACGTGATGCTTTGCAGATCGATGTAAATAAGGAGCATACTGTACTTCATCAAGCTGTTGCAGTCAGATTGCTCATTTGCACTGGAATTCTAAACTGTAAACCCTGAACCCAATTTCTGTGGTGTTTACGGGCCGCTACGCAACGCTAGGGGCGGCCAAAGCATGCATCAAGGTTACAGGTCATGCAAAACTGCATCATTCTGGGAGCTGAAAGTTGCATTGTGCTCTCAGTCATTACAAGTTTCGTACAAAAGCATCCCTTCATGGCGTCTAGACACTAGCGCCAGCTGGGAAGCACAGAGCCTGGGTCAACAGTCAGACACTCTTGCTTTATTCATCCAATTTAAGGGACAACACGACAAACAGTAGGGGTGGAACACCCCTACTGGCAAGGGGTCGACTGGCAATAAAGCTTTGCTAATCAAATGTCACATGTTATGCCACAGAACAGACAGCAAAACAGCCAAGGTGATCTGTTACACGGTGAAAGCCTAACGACCAGGCAAATCGACTCGAAGCAACACAGCTCGATCCAACCTGAACCCAAGGCAACTTCACAGGCAGCAGCGAGCCCTCTAAGCACACCGTCACAGCAGGATCACTTAACTGAAGATCACAACTGAGATTGGTGCAACCACACAACACTGCAAATGCTACTCCCGCAAAAGAAAGGGTGCAGCATCCTATGAGCAATCAGGAAACACAAATCGAGCCCAGTACCCAGAACAGCTTGCTGTGCAAAAGCTGCCACTCACAAGGTACGTTGCTGTGTTGTCACCCAAAAACAAAGCACTGAGGACATGCCAAGCTGCATATGCAGCACAGCAATGCTAAAAAGAACCTCAAAACAGCTCAAGATCTACCTCTATGTCACTGCCGGAGCTGCATGACAGGAACTCAGACATGTCGCTCTCCAGTGCTGATTGCTGAGGCCACTCATCTGCCGCTGATGTTGCATGCTGGTCTGCAGCATCTGAGAGCTGAAGTGACTGAGGTGCTGCATGCTGAACTGCAGGCTCTGGCT